>JAVDOI010000008.1:16476173-16726173 GCA_032191485.1 Leptoclinus maculatus
GAGCAGTATATACGCCTTTTACTTCATTCTCCTCACGCTATTATCCTACCATCACCTCTCCATTTACATCTGTACCTTATCCTCCAGCTGCTTAACCCTCTTCCTCAGCAGTGTATTCTCTCGCTCTGTGTCTCTCAGCCTCTTCTTGATGTCCTCATAGGCCGTGACCAGGGCAAAGTGGGACGCGACGGATTCATCGCCAGCACACACCGACACAGGACTCTCGCCAGCAGCGGTGTAGGCCGTCTCATGTTTAAGGATGCAAATGTCATCATCCACTGCCAGGGGCTCCATGCCTGCACAGGCCTACTCTGTAGCAGATAGAAGACCTGCGGATGACATGAAGGTAGTGTCATTTTCACAGTGATGATGAATCCGTTTGTTTTTTGTAAAAGAGACCACAAAATGAATAAATTAAAAGAAGAACCATTTGGTTTGACAACTTGAGTTAGCACCGACTATCATCAAACATTTGTATTGCCTTGTGATTACAATACATTGGTTTGGTACTAGTTTCTGCACATTATGTGTATTAGCTGGCCATTGCCGTGTTTTGTACTACATATCCCACGGATCATGCTGCAATACAACAGTGTCCCATTGCTGTACCTTTGTTCAGTTGATGACATTTGCTGCAGGAAATGTACAATGCATCACTTCCTGTGTGCAACAGACATTTTAAGTATTTAGAACAACAAATAAAAATCTGATCAGATTGAACATGAAACTGGTTTGTTGTAACAGTATATTGAAAACCAAATGATGTGTAAAGGGATGTAAACAAGAAGTCAAGCTCGTGCTTCAAGCTTAAACAATGGATTCAAAAGGAAACTGTGACTAATAGGCAGAGTTCAACTTCAAATTGATAGGGTTTACAAATTGAAAACCTTATATTTAAAGTTGTCATAATCTTAAAGGACCTAGTGAATGTACTTGTATTACTGGCTCTTCAAATGTTTGTTTGACACGTATGTTACGTTTCATCATTACTTCCTCCTCACTACACTGATTCAGACAGGCCTCAACCAGCTTCAGGCCACACATGGATGAACTCAGTGCCGCCATCATCAGGTCCACCTTACAATAACATATCTTTCTTGTGCAAAAAGGTGATTCCGCCCTCTGTGTGTGGTCCATACAGCTGTTGTATAGCAAAATTGGCAGCTTAGCAATTAGAGATATCTGTGACATTTGTGTACATACAAAAACGATTTTCTAAAGTTTGAAATACAAATGGTAAACTTTGATTGGACACAGTTACAGAGGAGAAAAGAGAGCCTCACAGTGACCTGTTGTTACAAACCACTGACACAGATCAATTGACTCTCGGGCAAGAATGAAAGAAGTCCAGCCAAGCTACCTGAAACATACTAGACATACCGGTATCCTAAAGCCATCGAGAAGCCCACACCCTCCTTGATCCTTTGTGTTTGGAGTAAGTTAGCTCGGCAGGGGAGACAGTGCAGCTAACGCTGGTCGATGATGTCAGCATGCAATGATGCAGCAAACACTGGGGAGCCAAGTTTTTAACAGTGAAGGCCGAGTGTTTTCCAAAAGTAAGTTTCACGAGGATGACCGGACATGCTCTAAGATCCATGCCATGGCTACGAACCATGACAAACACAAATGCAGAATCATTGACTTTAAAAAGGACTTCAGATAATGGTATGAAATCGAAAGTGGCCCCAGCAAGTTAAAACGAAAGTCAACGTGTAACCAAAACACGAACAGGAACGTCATTGCGATAGCCTTCCCTCGGTAAAATATAAGAGCTAACGGCTAACAGGGAGATGACAGCAGCGAAGATACCTTATTTTGTTCAAGGAGGCATTGAAAAGCAGCCGTAATTAGGATGTAAACAATCAATGACTCTCGTTTGTATACGATGCTAACGTTGTCGTGTTAGCTTCCGTTAGCTCTGTTGACAACCGACAAAACACATTGACAGCCAGTTCTAAAATAGGTTTCAGTGTGAATAACACAACGCAGACGATCACAAGGAGACAAATGCAATAAGTATCAATAGATTCCGTGATTACAAGGATCGATCTGTTGATGATAACAGTTAGCTAACGTTAGCTCTTGGCTAACGTCTTCTGGCGAGGTGAAGCAAAAGCAGTCGATTATTTCTCACTCTCGACTCCCACTAACCGTATTAGATGCTCTCCTCAATTACGTGACGGCTGACCACACAGGATGATCATTTATTCTTGGAAAAAGAAGACCTGTTTCTCGGAGGAAAACAAAGAGACGAAGCTGGACTCTCGCACCGTGTCAGAACTGACAGGTGAGGAAACAAAAACTTCCGGGAGTCACTTGACTGCTAAAGTCCTTTCAAAATAAACGCACGATGTAAATAGAAGTGAGTAATACCACTCGAGGCGTACTGGTTTGAGCACGGTGAGGAGGAAGGTGTATTACCGCTGTTTGGTTGTAACAACATGTAAAAGAGGAGGAAATTCTGCTGGATTAAAAAAACTGTTCAGAAAGATACACTGATTTGACTGAAAGAAACACAGTTCAGAGTGAAGCTCGTCTTAGATGCGTTAAAACACCGTTACAATTAAAAAATAAATTAAAAAATCAAAGAGATGTAAAGAACTGTCTTGAACAAGTTCTGTGCAGTTGATTAACGTTACAGCAAAAGTTGCCCCTTAACGTGCTAGCTGTTAATTGTGAAGTTGACTGTTGACGTTACAATGTTAGCTAACGTTAGCTAACGTTAACACACGTTGTCAGTATTTGCTCACTTGATAAGCTAAACTAAGCTAAGCTAAGGTAAGGTCACTTCAGCTGACACTGCTCAAATATAACTCGTGTTTATTTCTCATTGGCAGATAAATTAAAGAAAATAATCGTATTTTCTGTCGCAGTTATTGAGCTGGTTAGTTGGGTATAGCAATGTAACGATAGCTAGCTAGCTAACGTTACCTGTTAATCGCCAAAGCATTGAGTTGTTAGTTAGTCACTTTATATTTGTAATTTAATACAAATATAAACCAGCCCTTCACTGGGATGACTGCTGGTCAATGGTAAAGGCCGAGTCATTAACGCCAAGCAGCCCATCTTGACTGCTAACATTAACATGTCTGATTACTGAGAAACAAGAGATGGCAGATGATGAAATAGTTTGGGAATTGTAAAACTGTGCAACCCTTTGTTTTTATAATCATGAATTGATAATTATGTCACTGGAAATTCCAACAGGAAGAATGCCATCAAGATATCAAATGACCAAACATAGTCCATAGCTATACTAGTTGATCAACCTGTAATATTAACTATTTTAACATTGATATTCATGGGAATCTTTGGGAATCTGTGTTGAGGAAGTGAGAAAGAAACATGGGTGTGGCATTTACCAGCAGACAGTGATTGTGTTGGGCAGAACATTAAAGTGTACAGTATATGTGTTTGTAAAAAAACCTCACTCTTAGCCAACATGTCTAATTCATTTAAGGGTTTTAATGGTGTCATTCAAACAATCATAAGTCTAAGAGCAAGCAACAAATAATACTAAAGTTCACATGCTCTCATAAAGTACAACTTGTTTTCATGATATCTAATGTTGGTCTTACTCTACTGTGTTTTTTGGGAGTGTGTCACCTATAATATTCACTGTTTTCAAATTGTAAATTTTTTCTGCATTCATCGTTTTGCCAAATAATTCCTAAATGTGCTATATTAATTACTTTAAAGGGCTTAGGAGTCAAACGTGTGAAATACAAACCCTGTGCTTCGGTTGTGGAGGAAGCTGCAAAGATCGGTGACATGACATGTGAAGAGGAGCCCAAGATCTGCATCGTAAAGACTCGTGAGTGTAAGTCCACCACTTGCATATGTCACCTCAGTAGATAATATGTTTGTACTCACTTCCCTTTGACTGTGGCACACTAGTTTTGCTTTGTTCTTTCGGAGAGTAAAAATGCTTTTCATTACAGCATAAAGCTGTTCTTTCATTTTTTTCCAGATAGGCTATGATTGATTCATAATTAATTAATTAATTTCCTTTCTGGAGTTCAGTGTACTGTAGTGGTCAGGCTTAAAAATGCATAACGTTTCCAACCATTAGGTTGTGAGTCCTCTAAGTTTGTCCCGTCTTGTAAAATAGATTGTCTTTCTCTAAAGGACAACCATCCCTCTAAACCTTTTCAATGCCCACATGTGTTATATTCAATCCAACCCTTCCGGTATAAGGCAACAAGCAATACAAGTAGCATATCGCTACAGTGTGAACTGTTATATAACTGTATATGTTTGTATTTTTGTGTTTATATTTGCAATAGATTCTTTGTCTGTCTGGAACTGAGAAATGGAACTGAGAAGTGTTTACCACGTGTAATGTGGATAGTAGAGGTGGGGACTACTACTGTTTTTGTCCTGTCATTGCAGTGTTGTCTAAGGCTCAGTTGCTGATGTATGACATAGAGCAACTGCTGGACTGGTGTACATCAACAGGCCCCTCCAACCAGAGACGACGCAGAATAGTACGTGCAGAGGTGGGGGTGCAAATCCTCAGACAAACCTCATGGAACCATGTGACCATGACCATGACCACATTATTTCCCTTGACCAAGTCGTTTTATTCGTCTAACCTTAACCGTTGCCTTAAATTCAGCCTTTGTGGAGTACGTGTTGGTCATGTGGCTCCATGAGGTCTGTCCCCCTTCTTGTTTTCCGTCTTTGTTCTTTCCCCCACTGATACTGCAGCTCTTATGTTATGGGTCGACCAGAGAGGTCTATTTGTTTAATTGATCTCATCCTGTCTTTAAAGGGCATAATGAAGCAGATAGGACTATTACATTCACTCAATACTGAGGTCACAAGTGGTCAGGCTACAAGAGTTCCATACAGTTGCATAGCAACACCGTTAATTTGCCTCTCAGCTGCAGCCTGAGGCGCAAACTGAATTGCCATCAATGTAGTTGTCAGCTGACACACGGAAGAAGCTACTTAACTATTTTACCATTTAATTGTAAGCCAAGCCTCTCTGCTTCTTTTACATGGTTTTCCATCAAAGTGATCAAGGGACAAGCGGCTTTAAACATTAAATCCTCCTGACCTATTTCTTGAAGTACCAGAGGGGGCAACAAATCAAACTTTTTTCCAAAACCTTTGGTCAGAAAGAAATGCCTTTAGTGTGCGGCGTTTTGATTTAGGAGCTTTTGTTTCAGTCGGTTGCTTTACAGCAGCCCCCAAAGCTGCATTGATTTCATCCACGCTTGTTGCCGTATTTCTTCGGATTCTGGCTGTGGCCCAGTTATACGACGTTCCCCACCTCAATCCCACCTACAAAGGTACTAATTGGCTCAGCTACTTCTCCGACCGGAAAAACAAGTCGTTCTTGAAAGGCCTTTGAATCTCTCCAACAAAATGTGAGATGTAGGCGCTTATTCAGAAGTCTGGAACCAGGCAAGCAAAAACACTAATGGTAGTGAGGACTGTTTATATATTCTCTTTCTAACAGGAAGCATGCAAGCACACACACACACACACACACACACACACACACACACGTGCACACAAATTCTCTCTATTGCACATACTGCACAAGGCAGTTTTGAACTGATGCACGTGCAAATGGTTTTGTCATTGTTTCATGTGCTCAGGCATACCGTGCACAGCGTGATCTAGTGTGCGTGTTGTTGTGGTGATTCAGCAGGAGTGTCAGGCCAGCATAGAGGAGGACGGAGAGGCCTTGGTCATAGAGGGCTTCAGGTTTAAGAGTGCAGCCAGCAGGGAGGACCTGAGGAGGCTGAGATCACCGGCTGGTAGAGGAGCAGGACGCCAGGGCGACGCTTGAGTGATGGCTGCCTTAGTGGTTTGATCACACAAAGTCAGCCAGGTCAAAGGACTGGCAGAGGTAACAATGGCGGACAGATGAGCCAACAGATGACATGTTTTAAAATGATGGGAGAAAGGCCAACAACTGACATGTGCAGCTCTTTACAACAGAGAGACAAACACAGTATGACACCGTGTTATATCGAGGATGTAGACCATTTTAGAGGAGATAAGTGTTCCAGTTGTTCCTAAATGTTGTAATGTGATATGAGTTATTTGTTCATTGTTGCTTGTTTGCAGATAAATCATCTTTGAGAACATACTCGTTTGACAGTTTTGAATTGCCCTAACTCAACGTTTGCACGTATCAGTGTTGCATGTATCGTAGTGCTATACTATATAGGAGAGAGTATTACAAGGTAAAGTTCAAAAATGGCATTGTTTAGGATAATGGGGATGACTTTGCATTATTTATTTCACTGCTCTTGTGCAAGCCAGCATGGTACATTTTGCAGTCTCAGCAGTGTGATCCGTATGGAACAGTAGCTCACCAGCTCTTTATACTGTTATGTACTTATTTCATTTGTTGCGTTTATGGTGTGGGACACACACACACACACACATACCTTGAATGTCCCGTATACATCAACACACCGTGTATGCTAGTTGGGGACGTAGCTTTCTGTTTGGTTACACAGAGCTGTTGGACTATTCAGTGTCCTTCCTGTTTGTACCTTATTGTAGATCATCTTACTCCCTAAAAGCACCTCTAGTGCTCTGAATATAGCAACGTCTCACAGCCCACCATGCTTTTTAGTGCAGCTGGCTTGCAGAAAAACAGTATAATAAATACATATGACAGTGTTATACTTTGGCATCTGAAGGTCTATGAGAAATCTCATAATTGAATAACCTGACGTCAAGACCTTTTGAAGCTCATAAATAAAGTGCACTGCATTGGAGGAGGATTATGACGGTATAGTCTCTCAGTCTTACATATGTCACTCTTCCTCAGTCCACTATTTGGGAACTGTTCCTCATTGGTGGTGGTTAAACTGATATTAAAAACATGAATTAAAAACTTTCATAAACAAGTGATACTGTGTGCATTACATCATAGCATCGATTCACAGTATTTGATGATACATGCCATATTCTAAATATTGTGATACTGTTGTATCAACTCTAATGGGGTACAAAAGATACCTGGTCAAATGAGTTGGTCAAATTGATTACTCAAAGCATTTTAAATTTGTTTTTACCATTTTTCAAATTTCAATTCTAGTGCAGTCTGCAGTAGAAATGACAATATAGCAAATGGCCATCTTACAAACTTTGACCTGATTGTGTCAAGAGATGCCACATGCAGTATCGGTGACAACAATGTACTCGTACTCGTCATTACTGTGTACATCCCTCTACTGCAGGGGTCTTCAACGTTTTTCAGGCCAAGGACCCCCAAACTGATAGAGAGATGGAGCAGGGACCCCCGACTATATATATTATATACAATTGTGTTTCATATTAAACTGGGCCTAGTGCCATGTATAAACATACCTTGTTATTGTGCATTCAATACTAAGCTATTCATATAGTCATGTTTTTATTTTAAACATGTGCAAGGTACAGTGAGTAGGGTGGCCGTGCCACTGCCATTTATAAACATACCTTGTCAACTGATGTCAATGCCAATATCAACACTGTCTGTCAATTGCATGATAATCATGCATACAAGCTATTCAAATTGACGTTTTCATTTTAAACATGAATGTGGAAACAAAAAATGAGTGATGGCCTATTAGTGCCACTGCCATGCATAAACATACCTGTTATTTTGCATACAATACTGAACTATTAAAATAATGGACAGATTCATGTTTGGGAAAAAAATAAAAAAATAATTTAAATATAAAAAAAATATAAAAAATTGTCTAATCAACCAAAAGATTCACGACCCCCCTGCAGTACCTCCGCGGACCCCCTGTTGAAGACCTCTGCTCTACTGTATATGTTAGGAAGACATCCTGTGCTGCTATAGCCTGCCATTGTAATCACAGAGTCAGCTTCATTTTGTTAGCCTCACACATGAGTAGCGTACTAGAATCTCACGACCACACTGTAAAATAAATCCCTTCAATGGTGAAACATGAAAACGAATCAGTCTTGTCTCTCCATGTAACGCCCTGTGTAAAGTGAGTAGAGTGGGCCGTTTGCTGCTGAAATGAAGAAACGGGACCTGCCAGTAGATTAACAAGTGTCAGAGCATCAATGTAGCCAATTAACAAACTCCCAATTAGAATGTCTGCTGAACGATTGAACCCAGAAGTTTACCGAGCATTAACATACTAAACAGACCGACATTATGTTATGCAGATAAGGTCATTATTATGCATGTGCTAGTTCAGAGCCTAAATTAAGTGCTTGTTTGGAGCACTCGGGATGTGTTTGCAAGCATCAGCTCTATGACAACATATTACAGAAATAATGGTCACTTGAAAAATCGAATTCGTTTGACATTTGGCTTCAAGCGATGGTAAATAAACAAAGACAGCTTGAATCATATTTAGTAACCATCCAGAGCTATAGCATGCAAATCTCCTTAGATTCATAGGAATTGGTAAAAGGGCTTAATAATAACTTAATAATATGCAGACAGACACACTCGCACTATGCACACAAACACTTGCATCATCATGCAATCAGATCAAGTGGTAGAGAACAATGGTAGAAAAGCATCCAGCAGATGCTGAATTAATAATGGCAGAAGTTTCAGATCGACTGTGTTGATTGTCAAGTTTTTGTCCGAAAGTGCCGCATGAATTATTGATGTCATAGCCCTTGTAATTAGATGTTGATGGGAAAAGACCGGACCAGGGAAACAAGAGCGCTTGCTGTTCTGTGGAAATGATTAATCAGTCGCCCGGGTCTTCATCACTTTTGACAATTTTAGGACTTTGACCCTCTTCAAACTGAGAGGGCTATGGCCACCTCTTCACAACAGATGGACACTGCTGTATTTGGGTGGTATCTTTTGGTTTATGATTGCACTTGTGGTTTGTTTGGTTGATTTAAACATCTGCCGCCCATAAATCTGCATCGATGGAACCCGAGAGCAACAGCAGATGCACGCTCATTTTCAACCAGAAGAGGATGCTGTTTCTTTGTTATTTGCTCAGTCCCTGCACCCGGGCATTAAGCACTCAAGCGATTTATAATGAATGGCAATGAGACATTCAAAGGCATGTGAAGCTCACTGTTGAGGAGGAGAGTGGCTGAAGGTTGGACTCTTTCTGAGTTATCTTTTACCACCTTGTTAAACCTCGAGCTAGAACATTATGAAATTAGTAGGGAGTACACACATGCAGAATATACTCCCCGTTGTCTCGAGGCAAAGTAGAACGTATTCACCCACTATTAATCACCAGTGAGTCATGCGTGTACGGTGAGGTCACAGTATACCCTCTATGATCCCTTCCTCTGCAATATAATACCCCATCAACTACAACGGCACTGCTGCAGTTAAAGTTAGGATCAGTGATGCCGGCAGCACGGTCATATATCACACCGCTGTCTCCGAGTTGTTTCACACTGCTGAACTAAACTGCACCAACACAAATTACACCAGCAGCAGACATAACTCCAGTATTTCTCTCTCAGCGTTTCCAAAACACTGGGGATGTTTGACAGCCGTGGATTTGCCGTGACGCGGCGGAGTCTCATCGCCTATCAATTGTGCGTCAAGCTGCACTGGGAGGAATGGTGTCATAAAGTTTTGTTGGCGGAGGGTGCTTTTTCTTTTTTCCGAGTCTGGGTTTTTATACAAACACACTTGATGAGAAAAATGTCTGGAGCACACATTGTATCGCACACTGTAAGCTTTATGCTCCGTGTGAGGTGGGTAGCCTCGCAGCACCATTTGCATGCAGAGTTCACAAGACCTCCATTGGTCCGAGCGTTCTCGGCAACCCACGGGCGTTTTTTCACATTGCGCTTCAAAAACGGTTCTGAAGTAAAGTGC
The DNA here is from genome assembly GCA_032191485.1 of Leptoclinus maculatus. Classification (NCBI taxonomy): domain Eukaryota; kingdom Metazoa; phylum Chordata; class Actinopteri; order Perciformes; family Stichaeidae; genus Leptoclinus; species Leptoclinus maculatus. The sequence continues at coordinate 16,485,976 of JAVDOI010000008.1, forward strand.
ACTCGCCTGCTTACTGATTCATGACAGAGCCTGAAACTGTGCCTTGTAATCAAGAGCTGGCCTTCTTCAGACGGCACAGAGGTCAGCCATATCCAAGGCCCCCCTGTATATGTGTTGGTACAGCGGAGGGCATCCCTGGAGACCGAATGAGCATAGCTGCAGCAGGGCATCCAAGGCCCTTCCTTTGTTTTTTGCTGAGCCAATTAGAGAGCGATAGCATCTGCTATGAAAGGGAGAACAATGGCTTGTTCACTGCGTGTTCGAGTCCATGAGTATGTGTGTGTGAATACGCATGAAGTTTGTGTGCATGTCCGTAGGCTAGTTAGTATATATGCATGTGTGTGTGTGTGTGTGTTCTTGTAGCTACAGTAGAGCATGTAGAGTATGTGTGTTGAATAGTAATAAGAGAGAGAGAGAGGAGTATTGAATACAGCAGAGGAGAGGACACAAGAAAACGACTGCCTACAAAGTATGACAGACAGCATATGGCTTCATCTGCTGTGATTCAGTTAAGCCCTACACACACACGCGCACACACACACACACACACACACACGCACACACAGTAAATCACCAGAGAGGCAAATATAAATTAGGAAGACTTCTTGCATTTATGCGCCGAGGCACATACAATGCTTGTAATTAAAAAGTCACCGCTGCTGAGTGACAGTCTCGCTCGTGCACGGCTAGTTTGTTTCACCCGCTCCCAACTCCTGTGAAACTTTTTGACAGGAAGTGTGGTGATGATTTCACAGTTGGCCATAACACTCCATCTCGCCAAATGACCTGAAGGTCATCAACCCCTACCTGCTGCTGTCTCGAGCTGTGCAGAGTTTGATGACTCTTCTTTTCTAGCTATAGGAGTGAAAAGAGAGAGGTGTGAGTGTGAGTGTGAGTGTGAGTGTGTGTGTGTGTGTGTGTGTGTGTGTGTGTGTGTGTGTGTGTGTGTGTGTGTACGTGTTTAGCAGAGCTAGCTAGCACCCCTGGCTCGGCCAGCCGGCTCCACCATATGGCCTCATTTATCATGTATCTCACTATTCATTAGGACTGCCCTTGCTGGCTGCAGACACACTGCTGGGGGTCCTCACCTCAGAAAGGCTCTGGACGACTGACTGCAGTCCACTGTAATTTTGGGAGTGAATGCATCACAATTATACGTGGCTGACAAACACCGAAAGGTTATTTTGCTCCACAGGAGGCCCCACTTTGCATTAGAGGAAAGCAGTGATTAAAATTAAGTTATACATAATAATAATATTAATACAATAGTTTTTTGGCGAAACATGTGATTCGTGTTTTAGAGCTCTGGAAGGATGCAAAGATCAATCGTCTGTAGAGAGTCCCCCACAGTGTGCAATTCCTCCGCACTGCGTGACATGTTTTTGTGACTAATCAAACATAATAACGCCTCATCGGTATTGTCTGACCCGTTGCTTGACTGCCCTCGCTGAATGCAATAGGTTTGGCAAAAATGCTGTTTCTTCATTGCTTTTGCAAAGCTGTTGGTGTAAAGTTATTTAGACAAATCTGTAGCTAATCATGCGCTTATGTCTTTTCACCTATTAGACTTTCTATTACATACGTCGCCACGTCTTGTCATCTTCTCATCTTGCTTTGGGACGTTTTGTTTGAACAAAAGTCTGTTTCAATGGTATGTTAATTTACGGCAGACATGACGATGAATGATCTTTTCATATATACATATTTTAATGCCCCTATAGTTTCCAAGATCCTCTTTGTGAGCAACCCATCAACAGCCTCTCTAGTTTGAAAAATAACATTTCATGTTACATAAAAAGGAGAAGAAATTTACATTTTAGACATGATGTATTAATGGTTGGTTTCCTGCGTCAACTACAAATAGTGCTCCGATTAACATATCAGTGTTGTTCCCTGAGCTAACTGTGGCAGTGCAGAAATAATTACCTGAGCGGGGGATCTTTTGATCTGCTCTCAGTGTATCAGACTATTTACACGGAACCACATACTGTATCATCTTTGACTTTCTGATCTCGGTTGTGTTCATTTTGCTAGAGTTTGTAATTCTGTTTAAAGACAGAGATGTAAAATAACGCTGACAGTAAATCCCACAGTGTTTACCAGGGGTAGGCAACCTTAGGCGCTAGCTCAACCAATGGCACACTAGCAATAAGTGTGCAAGAGAGTTTCTCATGAAATGTTGAGGTGCCCTCTCATCTGCATGTCAAATTACCTCTTGCGCAGTCTAACAGATTCATGGTAGGTTGATTGATTTCCCCCTAATCCACGAAGACCCGCCCTACTTTGCCTCTGATTGGCTAGTACTCATTGCCTTGGTGGAATTGGTGGAAGGTTGGTAGGGTTAATGATTTCAACTCGGATGTGGAGGTTTTCATTAGGAAGGCCGCCTTCTTTTATAGAGCTTTCATAATTACCATTTCCTGATTATGTTTTTATGTATTTTGCTGTGGACGTCGCCTTTATGAATAGAATACAATTACAGATCCTTTGGAGGTTTACATTTTGATGTGGTGTCATGGATAAACTTAATGTTAACCTTAATTTTGATATGACACACTGATTGACAAGAACATTTAAGAATGGCACTCCGTATCAAAAAGTTTGGCGAACCCTGGTCTTTACCCCAAAACACCATAAAAATAACTTATGCGTAATTTTCCTTGATCGGTTGTGGCGAGGAGCTAGTAGCACTGTTTGAGCAGTGCAAAGTCATTTCTTTGCTTATTTGTTTGTATTTTTTTACTTCTTACTAAAAATCAACAAATTTCAGAGTTGACAAGGTGACATGTCCAATCATATAGCTATTTCTCTTTCCCTTTCATGTCTGTAACCTTAAGATATCCATGTGCTTTTAAAAACGCAGATGTGCAGAGTTTTGTGTCTCTATGTGAATACATACCTGAAAAAAACAGGTGGGGAGCTTAAACCTAACACTAATCTGATTCTTTACATTTTGGGCATCCATCCGCTGACATCCTGGCCTCAATAGCAACAATCTTAAACTATCCTGTCACAGAAGAGTAGGCCTTGGGTGCATGGTAGAACAATTGTTCTTGCAAATTTCTTTCTGGTTTCATATGATAGAGGGAATTCTGGGGCAAAGGATTTCAAACACTTCGCTCAATGGGAAAAAGTTGAAGGGATATGTGAGAAGTCTGGCGACTATACCGTATCGTGATATCATCATTCTTTTACAGATAATCGTACTATGAGCTGTGCAGGACTATCCGCAGCAATGGAGTCCAGACAGTGCTGGTGGTGACGAAATAGAAGAGCATGAAGCTGAAGATCTAGATTGATGTGATCTGGAGCGGGATTCGTGATGAGCTCATTGGACAGCTGGTTCTGATGAAAACAAGGGGGAGGAGGGCTGGAGGGTGGGTTACATCAATGACAGCTGAAAGCAGCATAGAGGGGATTGGATTTTAACCGCAACAAGATGATTGGCTAATGAGGTAGTCGCAAAATCTGATTGCTTTAAGAAGTGAATCAGCAACTTAAGCTAGAAGAACAAAAGGAAACTATATCTATCTATCTATATGCACTATATTTACCCTCTGCAATTGTATGTAATAGTCTGATTTCTGAGTGTGAATGTTCTTAATTAGTCACCTGAAACTATTCCCACAGTGGAACAAAAGTAAGTCGCGTAATTGCAGGTCCCACAATTTGGGTAAGCTCATCATACTAGATGTGAGATCTCCAATTCGGTTACACACAGATTTGAACATTCAATGCCAGACTGGTGTTGATCAGCGAGGTCATCTTCTTCAGGTACTAAGCTTTGGGGACTCTGTATCAGCAGGACTGTTCCACTTACTGCAGCTTTGTGCCGGGACTGTGAGGCCAGCTGTTGTTCCGGTGCGTCCCTGTTAAGCATCGAAACATTAAACGGCAAGCGTGACTCAACTGCCCAGAGTAAATCACAGACTGTTGTTGTGCCTGTCATTGTTATCTCAGGAAGAAGTCTTTGCATTCCTCTCCCACACCGTGTGGCACACTTGATTTTCCTCTCGTCCTGCCTGTCCGTCTTCCTCTGTCTCTTCTTGACGGTTTGACAGTGTGACAGAGAGGAAGAGACGTCTTCAGTCATGTGTGTGTGTGTGTGTGTGTGTGGGGGGGGGGGGGGGATGTCAGCAGGAGTGAGATGTCTGCCTTTGCACCACTGATTGCTCTGCGTGTGGGTGGGTGTGTCCGTGCTTGTGTGAAGTTGATGCTCGCGTGTGGATATACTTTAGGTTGTGCTGAATATTGAATATGTTTTCGGCGCATATACCGTTGTGTTACTCTTGTGTGCGTCTTTGTTGATTTGTTTTAATGTGATTGTATATCGCAGTATTGAAAGCATCGAAGCACGAAGCGCTCGTTGTTTTCGCAGGTTATAATGACGCAGATTAAAAGGAAACAATTTGGAAAGCAGAGGTTTGTTCTGAGTGAAGCACTTTAAATGAACAATGTCTCTCCGACATTTTGGTTGTTGAAGACATTCAGGAGGCAAAATCCCTCTTAAGAGACTTCACTGACCGCAAGTGAGACCTTGTTTTTCTAGGTTGTCTAAGAGACAACATTGATGCAGCTTTAGATTAGGACAAAGCACCAGATACACAAATACTTGTCTGATATACATACTAGCTTGCAGGAACATTGCGCTAGTACTATAGGGTACAGAGGAACAATGTTGTGAGCTAAATGCCTTACCGGTACTTAAGAGCATTTCAACGCAGCTTGTTATTCCTAAATGCTCTATAACACTAGCTGCCCACTGTGCAGTTACTTCATTTAGTGCTTTTACCCTTTGCCAATATCAATTACTGAAAAAGAAGCAGCATGGTTTGTCAGTTTGTAAAATCACATTGCTATGGATTGTATTGTAGATATCTCAGGCTATAGAGCCTTATTAAATAGACTAAATCATTCATACTAGAATCTAGTCTGTTGATGTAAAAGTCTCGCTTTTTTACTGCTTACGTCAAACTATTCCAGTTTCATCCAGTATATGGGCTGATGTGGACAGATAGTAAGTATCCAGAGTATATAAGTCTGTTGTGCTTATTCTGTTTGTTTGTGTGCATAACCTTGTTTATACAGTGACAGGTCAACCTTTGAAAAAGAAAGGTCTTTTGATGTCCTCACCATCGTTTTAAATCTTCTTTAGGTGATGCAATCAGCAACACTGAAAATCACCTCTTAGCAAATGCAAATGTACTCTCAATGCAGTTGGCTCCAGTTATAACACAAATGGAGTGGCTCATGACCTTCCTAGCCAACAGGAAATAGCTTCTGGAGTCACAACAGCGGGCTGACTTGCCATTAACACGGCAGCACAAAGCAGCTACAGTCTTTTCTGTTTCCTTTAAGAAGGATTCGAACAGGAGAAACATCGTAGTAGCAGAGCGAAGCAGCTGTAGAGCTCTATTGTTGTAACTCTAATAGCAGCGTTCATTACCCTCTCCTTTTGCTTGGACTCATTTTTTTGTATTACGGTCATTATCTTTTATTTGTAAGCCTGCTGCACAGTGCAATGTTCATGCTCAGCTATTCCACCACTGGCTTCAGAGGAGTTGGGTTTCAAAAATAACTTTAACTTAATTTAATTTGTGCACTGGCTTATATGCTCAACAGCAAGAAAGTACAACAACGCAACACTTGTTAGGATCAGACTCCTTATTTACATTGTTAATGAAGACATGCATTTTGACCGAACAGTCGTGCAGCTTTCATGGGGCAATAAAAGAAAAGTGTAGGCCAGAGTAACTGAAATGCTATTCAGTGAATATATTTGCTGAGGAATTGCAGATTTTTTTTTAGTGCAAAGACGCTGGATGTATTTTCAGAGTGCTGTACTTTCCACTCCGGCGTAATAGCCCTCCTAATTCAGTTCAAGTGGTGCCTATACAATGAAGCTGCTGGCAGAGAGGCATGCCAGGGCATATGAAACCAGCGGAATGAGAGGATGTGCGGACGCAGATAAGGATGAGAGTGAAACCATGACCTTGGTGTGGTATTAATGACAGACACGGTCACGTATAACCTTTGACGACCAAAGAGGCCCTTATTACTGCGTGGAGGGAAACCCCTATGAGGGGGGTATCCGCCTTCTGAAAATGATTAACTGATCAAATTTTATGTGTGAGGGAGTGTTTTTTCCAAACGCTGTGGAATTTCCCTGATCCTCGTATTCCTATCAGTGGAATTACCCTTCAGGACACCTGATGCTTCACAACACGTCTAACACACACACACACACCTACGAGCGCACACACACACACACACCTACGCGCGCACACACAGGCCAAGTCTCGTCAAAGTGACAGAGAATTATTTGTCCGCTCGTGTCTCTTTGGTCCGAGCCTTGGTGTTGGGTTCACGGACGTGCCCTCGTATGTCATACCAATATGACATATCGTAGGACATATCACACTAATACAGCAATATAAAAAGGAGAACCTGCTGTCAGTCTAGCTGCTTTAAAACCCGTCTTATCAGAGGATGTCCCGTCTCTTTTGTGTTAGAGATCGTACAGGAGCAGAAAAAAACTTAATTCCTACATGCAGTTTTATACCTGAATTGATGTCTCACAGTGTAACAAATAAATGCCACATTTATCCACCCAAAAATACATCTACTATATTAATTTGCTGTACATACATTTTTTGGTATAATGTAATGGTATAAATATTTAAATGCTAACAAAGACCATAAACTCACGATGTCATTACCTTTGAGTGTCACATCAGCTTTGTGTGGATTAGTGAACACGTGTAGTGCAGTTGAGTTCATACATTCCTACTGTGAACACACAGAACTACATGAACTGTAATGCTGATTTTATGTAATTTAATGGCTGAGGCGCTTCGATGCTCGAGCACATTTTCTATATATATGGGCCCCCTAATCAGAGCCAGCTTCAGCCGTCCTGCCGGCACCCACACACAGAGACTGTGGACTGGAGTATGATGTTGTTTTCCAGGCTGAGCTAATTGTCTCTAGGGCTCATTTCTCTCTCTCTCTATCTCTCTCTCTCTCTCTCTCTCTCCCCCTCTCTCTCTCTCTCTCCCCCTCTCTCTCCCTCTCTCCCGCCCTCTCTCCGGTTGCAGTCGGACTTTGCTCTGTTGCGCGACGCAGCCTTTCGGGTCCCCGGGAAGGCTCTAATGAAGAGTTATGAGAAGCTGGATGCCTCTTGGCTCGGGATAGAGGGTTGGAGGGAGTAGGGATAGAAGATGGGAGTGAAGCAGGGGAGGGTGAAGAGTGAGGCACGAGAGTAAGATGGGGGAGAGGAAAGAAGGGAGACGGCATGCAGCGAGGCAGTAAGATGGATGGATGGAAGGAAAGCAAGCATGAGAGGCTTTTGGGAAGAGAGACCCAACACCCTCGCCGTTACTCCCTTACAACACGCCCACTACACGCACTTTACACGCAGTGTGATGTGCCTCGTCAATAGGAGGAGACTGGTGGAGTGTGGTGAAAATGAAGATGTTATGAGCCTAAACGTTTACATCGTCATCAATGGAGATGGTTGGTGTTCTGTATCCAGAACATAACTGCAGCACTTGCCTCTTTATGTAACATTTGGGGCTTAAACCTGCTGGCCAGCTTTACAGTTTAACTGTCCTCGGGAGTGCTAACATGAATTATCCTCTGATCGCACAAGTTGGGTGTTTATGTGGTTTCTCCCTCATGGCCCGCCTGCAACTACAGGAGCTTGTTTTCTTTATTTATTTGTATTTCGCCCCTGTCTTTCTTACTCTGTCTGATAAATATCCACTTGTGTAGTGATTACATTTGTGAATGTTCAGACCTCCAAGCTTTCTCCCCGTCCGTCTGTTTCTTGCTTCCTCTTTTCCCTGTTTGTGTCTGTGGGAGGCAAGTATCTTTTCACTCTGACCCATTGTGGGTTTTCTGAAAAACATCTGCAAGATTTAGAAAGCAAAATACTCTGTCAGTATCCAAACCCACTTAATGCACCACGTGTCCCTGCATATTGTAGGTGTGTTAATCAAAATATTATCTCACGGTTATGTTTTTTTATTCTCACCTTTTGCTGAAGGGTTCTTTTTTTTCTTATTTTGATAAGCAGTTGTTATGATCTAAATCCAAATACAGCGAGTTTTTAGATCCTTAAAAGTAAGGAGTGTTTAATTCACCATTTGGGGAAATCAGCCACGCATAAGGGTCTTCTAAAAAATGCATTTATGTTTTTTTCAAGTACATTTTCATAATTGTCCGTAACCATAAACTTCTATGAGCGGGGTCTAAAATGTTTGCTGTCACAATTATAGAACCATCTTACTTGTGTTGGTTGCAACAAGTCTGTGAAAATGATTAAGAAAACAGAGGAAAGAAAATGATTTCATTATTTTAGATTAAATGTAGCCTTGAAAAGCTTCCTGCCTCTTCCTGAGTTTATTGGAAAAAAAGACGTGTTTCATAAATAGTCATAATACATTTTTTTTAATAATCTTGATTGCAACATTGCTTTTATCATTTGCATAAATCACAGCCAAAACACACAAGGAAATGGAGGCTATTTTCAGTGTTTCTTGCCCACATAACAAAAGCCTATTGCTTCCCCTGTGGTCATAGCGGGGCCTCCTACATGGACGACGGAGCAGCTTCAACCATTTTGATTTGAGACGAGGTTCACCGGGTCACGCCTTTGGAGGGTAGAGGAGACTCTCTCCGTCCCTTTCCTTTCTTTTGACTTCCTCTCTCCCCTCTGCCTTCACTCCAGTCTAAATGTCAGGCAGCCTGAGAGAGACAGGCAAGAGAAAGGGAGAGGGAGAGATCTGCAGTCTGCTGGGAGAAAGCCATTGAAAGCATACATGATGACACCCCCCCCCCCCCTATTCAGCCCGATGAGCTATTGAAAAGCAAGATGACATTTTGCAATAATACACCATATAGCTCCAGAGTTTAGTGAGATGAAACATTATTCATAAATATGTGATGCCTGGCATTTATTGATGTTTGTGGCTACATTTGCTGTCAAATCGTCCTCGGGTTCAGTTTTATTTGTGAGGAAATACACCTCACTTTGACAACACGATGAACCATAACGGTGAGCTTTTATAATCGGCTGTACAGCCGCACTGTTTAGCCCAAGGAAAGTAACGCCTCGCAGCGAATAATATGACGAGATTTACAAGGCATCTCCTGCATAATTATGAAAAATGATCTGCTTGTGATGTGTGTGGGAGCACATTCCTGTGTCGAGGTTACGGAGCAGGTTTTTGTGTCCTAGTTACAGTGGAGATTCTGCTACATCCGCCTGCACACGAGACTGCTACATCAGTGTTGGGTGAAGATGAAATAAAAAAAAATGTAAAAAAAGATTTAGTTGACATGGTTTCCCAGGAGAATGTTTTGAAAACTTCTGCATGTCGTACTCTCTGCTGAGAGATTAGTGTGTGTCTGTGTAGCTGTATGCCACAGCGCACGTCAGGTGGAGCATTAACAATACAGTGATTGGGGAAATCAGGTTGGCTGTTTGGGAACGGCGGGCGAGATCACGCTATTTCGCTTATCCTCTCTCCCCGCCTGCCTCCCTCCGTTTTTTACCCTTTTCACCTCCCTCTCCGTGTCGTCCTCTTCCGTCGTTCCTCCCTCTGTTAGAAGTGGAAGGCATGCTTCTTCCTTTTGTGGCCCCATTTCGGCGTGAAGTCCCCATGAAGGGTAGTAGATTAGCGCCATTCTCATCCAGATAATTTCAACAGCTGCAGTGATGGCGGTGCTGCCGACATCTGAAGCCCCTTGTCTCCTGAGAGACTCTGTTGGTTTGAATTTCTGTCGCTTCAGATCAGCCCAGCTGGAGAAACACTAAACAGGCACATTTCATTCGCTGCGGGCCCCCATGGATGTTCTAGCTACACAATGCCTGAGCTGCAGTATCAACGAAGTATTGACTGTTGCATTCAGAGGAGCAGAGATGATACCGAGGGGGCTTGAATTCAATTTTTACAGAAAAAGGAAAAGAGTGTGCTGTGTGAAGAGAGCAAACAGGCTGTTGGTTTGGATTATCTAAGTATGCTTTTGTCAAAGGTTGTGGATTCAATACCCTGTAGGGTCTTCTAGTGTGAGCATTCAAGTTGTGGCTTGTGGTGGTCAAGTTCCTCGTATACATGCACTAATTCAATAATAAGAAAAGATCAATACCACCCTTATGTCAGTACGGTCAATATGTAGCCGGAACGAGCAGCGGCTAGCTTAGCTTAGCATAAATAATGGGAACAGGAGGAAACGGTTAGCCTGGTTCTTTCCAAAGGTAACAAAATAGCACCTCTGAAGCTCGCTCATTAAGATGGTATGTGTGTTTTTTTCTAATCGGTACAAAACCTGAAATGTAAATCACAGTTTCTTTAGGGGGTTCATGTTATGGACTGGTCTGGGATCAGTACCATCTTGGATTCTCAGATGGTTGCCTGGCCACTGGTCTAGCAAAGTGATAAGGTAAGCAGCTGCATATTTGCAAATATATCAATCTTCTAATACAATAGTTCCCAAAGACTTTGCCCTGAAGGTGGACGTTTAGTAGAGAATTTTCCATTGTCTTTTATAACTACAGTACACCTTTGAACCACAAGGGGGAACGTGAACGTTCGTATTGTTCTGATAATTGTAGCCTACCTAAAACATTGAATCTAATATGAAAGGCTACTGTGAATTCTGTTTGATTTCCTGAAGGGAAAAAACGGGAGCCCAGCCTAAATTCATGTATATGATCTCATTTATAAAGTATTTAAAATGTGTCTATGTTTTCAATAACGCGTGCATTAAATGAAGTTGTGATTTATCAAATGCATATCTCTTCGAAAGGGCTGGTCTACCTTTTCAAGATAATATAAGGTGATGTGGGAATGGCAGTAGAAATTGTTAGGATCATCCATTTAAGCACCGATTCACTCTTCTCACAATTTGACCTGTGAATTGGACATGTGATGTCATTTTAAAAAAAGTGGGCCCCCATACAAAAAAAGTTTGGAACACTGTTCCACTCCATCTTTAGGTAAGATAGCAAACAAGCGAGTTCCCCAAAATGCCAAACTATCCCTTTTCCTTTGGCAAATCTTATGTGGGACCTTTCCTGGACCACAACTGTTTTACACACTTTACTTCTTTTTTTTTGCAAACTTCTTTGGTCTCTGCAGACACTAAATGATCAAAGATGCCATTCTTTTGTCATTTCAGCCCTGCAAAGCACTGAACTCAGTTGCAGGGCGTGAGCCAGCGTCATTGGCAGATCTGCCGAACTGCCTGTGTGCCGTGTTTGCGCTCGGTGGGTATTGATTTTGTGTTTGTCCTTGTAAATACTGGATTTTGGAACCCAGTGCCTCGCTGAAATCTGGACAGAGTTGTTGGATGGTAACAGAGGAGAGGGAATGACACACATGGGAGGGAGGTAAAAGAGTGCATGGAGCAACAATAACACAGCAAGTCGGAGAGAGGGGGAGAAAAATGTGAGCTATAGAGTACAAAGGAAAGGATAAGAGAACAGTAAAATAATAGAAAGTATTAAAGGAGGGTAAAGCAGAGCGGAGAAACAATGGGGTAGAACTGCAAAAAATGAAAGCAGAAGAATAATAAGGAGGAAGAAGGAGACACCGGACTGCACTGTTCATTCTTACTTGGAGTGCATACAAACACACGTACACACCAGCTCACCTCCAGCCGAGCAGACAAGATTTGTGGCCAAAATCATCCACCGCCCTCTTCTCCCACCCCCTCCCTTTGCTGCTCAAGAACTTAATTACAGTGATAATTTGGCCTTGTTTGTTTTAGCCATTATTACATTCTGTAAGCACCGGTCAGCTAATGAAAACACAGACACCAGAACAGAGTCGTGATTAGGCCTCTGCCTAAAAACCCGAAGAGGAGAAAAAAAAGTTAAGAAAGTTAAGAAAAGAAAGAACAGTCAGGGATGGTGAGGAGCCGTGTCAAGTATAATGAACACCAACGAGTTTTCTGTGCTCACTGAAGCCAGCAGACATGATTAAGAAAGAATTTAAGACAAAGGAAAAATAATAGAGGAGTTGGTGCTTCATCTTGTTGTTGACTGTGGTGTGTCACTTTAGGAAAATGAGACAATGAGAGATAAATGATTATCTTAATGCATGCTTTGTCTCTATTTAAGTGAAATTACAGACTTTCCTTCATTTAAACATCAACTGGAGACCCTTCCAGATCTAGACAAACCTATTTACAAAAAAAAGCAGCAAACACTAGAAAACTGTTGTGCCCTTGAGCTTAAAGTCGAGATGAAATTACAAATTTCTTTTTTAAACCCTTTTTATATCACATCTCCTGTCATAATGTCACTTAATTGAATTCAACAATATAAGCATTCTTATTTATTTCTATTTTTATATCAAAATCAAATCACATTGTCTTCCTATAAAACAAAATATGACGTGCGCTTACGTGAGCTAGTACCGACCACTTTCAACCAATAATATCATGACATCCATTAGCGACATTGGGATTTGTGTGTGGAGCCACAGTATCGTGCTACATTATAAGCCCGCCCACTCTTTAGCGGTCCAATCAAATGCCAAGGATTTGATTTATGTCCCACTCGTATAATACACTGCTCAAATATTCCATTTCACTGGTTGATACTGACAGTACAGAAGCTAAAGACGCTCTAACTTCTGACTTTAAGCAGTGCTTCACATCTTGTCGTTTCTTTTACTTTGATGACTGTGACAATGCTGGGATGTAAAGTATTGTATGCAAAGGGTAGAAAATGTATTTCTGCATAATGGTTTAGAAATAGATGCATCAGTTGCTGCGACTTCCTCCATTGCACCTATTCCATTTCCAAATTATACCAAATGATTTCAGATCAACAAAACATTCCGCCGCAAAAAATGGCCATCAATGGAAGGTATAGGGTTTTAAGTGAGACGAAAGGCCTGCACCAGTTGGAGGCTGCATTAGTTGAAGTCCTGACTAGATAAATTGCAGACTAAGCTCATCCTGAAGCACTACTCAGTCTCTAGAATCCCGAGGAGGCATTCAGGTCTGCTGGGATGCCCCCTCCTCCATTTATTAAATGATTTTGCTGCAGTTACATAGCTGTGTAAATGTCAGCTGACATGAGGGCGAAACTCCATTTAAAGCTTGTCAGAGAGATTTATCAGGGTATTAAAAACTTAAAAATGTGCTGTTCTTTAAAGCTGTCATACACCTCCAGAGCTGTGTTTTGTTGCAGGAGAGGGAACTGGGTTCTTTAGCAAATACACACTGTATATTTACCTCCTGCAAAGGCCAACAGTGTGTATTCAATCAAATGTATGTGTTCCCATAAGCATCGCAGCTTGAGTGAGATACACACAGACGGGAGAGACACGGATGAGAGGGCGAACAGTCGGAATAGTACGTGAGTCAGAGAAGTTATTTCACATGGCGTTCCCCAAAAAGAGAAAAGCTGACAGTGAAACCAGAGCCTTTAAACAAGAATGGACAGACTCTTATATCTTCATTCTTCCTACGGGCAGTTTAAAACCAGTGTCTCATACGTTCAGAGACCGTGGCCATTATTAAAAGCAGCAATGTGAAGCCACACTACGAGACAAAAGCACAAATCTTTTGAGCAAACGTACCCACTCACATCTGAAATGAAGACACAGAAAAATAAACCTAAGAGCCCAATATGATCAGAATCCTAACACATTCATTCACTGTCCAACAATGATGTTAACAGAGAGAATAGAGCTGAAACAAGTGGTTTAATAACCACAGATAAAGTCCCTGCACACACATTTCTCTTTTTAGAAGATGAGAAGAATATAGTATCAAGGCTTTTTTTCAGTGACATCACTTAACACCTGAATTAACTGAATTTACAGCTGCAGGACAATTCAGTTAAATTAGTTTTTTTTAAGATGAACATTTTTCAAAAGCTTTTTGTTATGAATTTCTTTTATTTTGAAATTCAGCCCTTATTGTAATTTAAATGAGAGAAGAACATTTATTTATTATTAGAGTATTTATTATTTATAATTCATCCAATTAAATTTGAAAACTGACGATGAATATTGTTGAGATATGAATCAATTGAACTTTCTTTATTTGATTTGACAGACAGTTGTTGACTACATACAGATGTTAATACAACTGCTAGCTTCTTCAATAATTATGGAACTAAATCATAGTGCAAGTTAGACATTATTGTGATGTTCCCTTTGCATGAGGAAATTCTCTCTAACCGGACCTCGTTGGATATTTATTGAATACCCCTGGTATAGAGTGATTCATATCACAGGGAAACTGCATTCTAACGTTGAAACTATGCAGTGCTAGGATCTTTAAGACACTAAAATATGCGATATCTTGCACAGGAGACAGAAGGTATATCACTGTTCTAACTAGTCCCTTGTGTACTCCACTAAGCCTAGAGACTCATGTGATACATATTTGACGTTGGCTCCCTTTGGTGACAAACGCATGTTCTCGGTTGACTAAGCACATATGAGCCACAACAAGGCCATCACTGACCCACACTTTCCAGACGACCCACACTCATATGTTCCACACGCTGCATTGCTAGCCGACTGGTGCATAACATGAAATTATGAAATGATGTCATTTTTATGATACTTATTCTAGAATTAGGGCTGATGCACCCGAGCCAACTGCAGGCTTTCCGTCATGGTGGCTGCCGTGGGCATCATAAAATTCCCCCTGGTGCCTTTAAACACACACACACACACACGCACACACAGTCACACACAGTCTCTTCTCGTTTACTCTTGGACATGGCCACAGACTGTGGACCAGTGGATTTATGATGTGTGAACAACACAGTTTCTTTTTTTTTGGGGGGTCTTTTTTATGAGGGCTTTAGACAAACAGTATTTGGACCCAATTGATCGTTATGCTGTACATAATCCCATTTGCTGGAACACATCTCTCTTTTTGGCTGAAACTGGGCAAAACTGGAGAGTGGATCAGACACACACACGGTCAACAAAACACACAAAAGTACGTGAAAAATGTTGTTTCAAAAAAGGCAGTGGAAAATGAATTGTTTGTCATTTGGTTTTTACAATTGACAAACATGCATTCATGCAAAAATATACTGAAGCATATACACCCAAAATGCATGTGCATATAAATACATCAAGTCTCTTTTTTTACATGCATTTGTGCACCTATCCGACATGTGCACAAACACACACACACACAAACACTGACATGTTCTACTTGGTGGCAGGTGCAGTATGTAATGTGGTGCTGGATCAGACATTGTCCTGCATGGCTGTTAAAAGAGCCCCACGGCGGTCTAAAGAGAACGACAAATGTCTTTGAGCTAGAGTTCCAATTTGTTTTTATTTTTCCACATATGAATAGAATTAAGTTCTATAAAACAGGACAATGGGGACAAAACGTGTAGCAAAGTAGTGCAGTATACTTTGTTGTGTTAACTGAACTTTGAGGGTTTTAGTATTTTCACTCTGCCATATGGGTTTCTCATACAAGGAAACTCAAAGTCTATTACTCAGAAATGTTGCTAATTGGAAAGAGCGTTGTTTTTGCGATTGGAGAAGTTTGTGAGACAGTCCTGACTTAACATATGATAACATATGATGTAACATGGACATTGCCAGGGATTCTGTGTCTGTTTATGTATGTATTTATGCTAACAGTATGCACCAAACTAAAGTGAATCTGGCACATGTATACATGTCAAACTGCTGTTCAGTACATTGCTGCTAGCACATGCCAGTATACTCACTAACTAGTAGCAGCGAGGCACCAAGCTTCCTTCACTTCCTTCTTAGAGTCATCTGCTAATAAATTGTTTTAACAATTTAGATACAATAAACCTAGAAATGCATGGGACAGACTGTCAGACCCTGCTGCAACAAAATTAGCGGTTTTCTAAAGGGACTCTGGTTCTTTGATACACTACCGTGTTTGTCCATAGGAACCTCCAACATCAACACAAAATAAAAGTTCCTTTAATTGAACATGTCTGTAACAACAAGCAGAGTGAGTAGATATTATTGAAATTGCAATGGTGGAAATCATCACTTTTGCACATTAAATGCATATTGTTGCCTGTTGTAATCAATAATTGGGAAGGGTTGTGTAGTTCATTTTGCCAGCAGCTTTCTTTTGCATAACAATGTGCATGTTCGGGAGCTGCTGTTACTTTGCATGGGATGGGTCGGATCTCTGGAAAACAAGACAAAGAGCGGCACAAGAGATTTGCCGATCCTCATGAGTAAATGAAAATGAGAAGCGGCAGCCTACACCGCCTCACTGTGCCGCCATTCTGTCTTCAGTCTAGACGAGGAACAAGTGACTTAAATGACTCGTGGATAATTAGGGGCAGCGAAGGAGGCTTTGGGAAAATAAATCAACAAGTTCAGGCTGGTCAGCCTGGTAAAATGCAGCGCTTAGAGAACAACGACATGGTTCCACCTGCACAAACACATCGCATTTGAGTCTGCTCGGACTGTGCTGCCGACCTTACTTACTACATTAGCGGGGTTCATCCATCCCGATCAAACTGTTGTACACTATACCAACGGAGCAGTCACTCTTACACCTGACTGGCTTAGCTAATTCAATTAACTCACCAACATTTGATCAAATAAAAGTCCAAGCCCGGGAGCTTAATTAAATACAAGAGGGTGGGGAAATGCCTGTGTGTGTGTGTGTGTGCAAGTGTTTTAGTATGCCTGCATCTGAGTGTTAGTGTGTTTGTGCTTGTCAACAGTATGAGTGCATGGGTGGTGTCTGTGTGAGTGTGTGTTTGTGTGTGTGAGAGAGAGAGTGACTGCAGGTGCATGCATGATTCAATTTGTGTGTTTATGTATGGCTGTTTGGGTGTGTGTGTGTTTTTATAACTGGTTGCTAAGCAAGGGATGAGATAAAGTGTTTAACTGAGACACAGGAGATTTCCAACATGCTCTTCCGTTGAGCTGCTGAATACACAATAGGAGGGAGTTCAGCAAAGTTCACATGAACCACTTCTGACTGCTCGCTCGGCGCGACATGAATATGGATTTGTGTTAGTTTGTTTGATTATTTTGCTTCACCAAAAAATGAATTAATTATTCAAAAAAAAACACCTTGCAGCCAAAACAAACAGGCAAGAGATGTTCACGCACAAGGTAGGCGCACGCATGCCCCAAAGAATTTGAACTACCAACTTGACATCAACAAAGATCAGGCAGAAGTTTGATCATATTTGACGCAGTTATTCACAGTGTTTTGACAAAATGGCCTTCTTTAAGGCCATGCATTTGCATGTGCCCTTTTTTGTGGACGTCTCCTTTGTTAAGACAAATAATGGTTATAAAACAACAAAACACGTGACAAGTATATCCAAAGTAAGTCAAGAAACCTAAAGCAAAGAAAAATCTGTATTTACAAACTGTGGAAGAACACTTCGGCTAACTAGAGCGATGAAAGCCTCAGCCGAAGTCCGGTGGGATATCCAAGTTAGCCTACATTAGCAGCACCAACTAATATATGTGATCGCTCATGTCCTGGCTGAGAGCTGTGCTCTTGAGGAGTACACAGTCATGCACTCTCCCAATAACCAACTTCTGATTCTCTCCACATTGAAGCGGGTGACTCTGAAGGATTATCTTCAGACACTTTGAAGTCCTTGAAGTGTTTGCTGTAGCCTTTAGAGAGCAGAGGAGAGAATTGGGGGGGGGGGGGGCTTTGACTAATTTCTGTGTCACTAGAGAAGCATGGCTCACATCACAGTTTTCTGGCATCCTTGTGGACTGAAGCAGTCAGTCCTGGATGGCCCGCTCGTTTTCAGTGGGACCCCCTGTAAGGACGCTGGCTTCCCTTTCCCTCTTCGACACAGGCAGATGGGGATTGTAGCGGCGGATTTTCCAGCCTTTGTGCTCGAGAGGCTCCGTGTCTGCCTCTATGAAGTCAGTTGACTTGGACCGGTGCCACCAGCCTTGTTGCAGCCATAGCGCAAAGAGGAGATCCATATGTCCATGTAGCCTGCAGGTGGAACACCCGGAGGCCTGGGAGAACACTTGGACGTACTTTACACTGACTGAACCCTGATCCTGGTGCTGTCTCCCTTTGCTCGTGTTCCACTTCGATCCCTGACCAGACTGCCATTGTCTTGACCCTCTGTCCTGGGATTAGCTGTTGAGCTTTCGTGGTCTCGTTCAGGATTCCTGGAGGTGAATTGAGAGCATAGCAGAGTTGCTGCTTGTCGTCTTGTGATGACGCAGTGTGTATAAGGATGGGGGGTGTGTGGCTGAATGGTGCCTTTCGAATGCGGGATAAATAATTAATTGTTTAAGTTCATAAATAATTGTTCAAGTCTTGGGATAATGATGCATTAGATCGGGCAAGCTCCACAGGATTTTCTCCTTTTGACTTACTATATGGACATAAACCGAGGGGTGTATTCGATCTACTCAAAGAGAGCTCGGAGGGCTGTTCAAGCACCAATAAAAATGAAATTCAGTACATCCTGGACATGTGAGCAAATCTACTAGGTCAAATAGTGCCGGAGAGCCCAGGCCAACAGCATCTGTCTTCTGACAGAGACGGTCACTGAGACAAAGCCCTCTTTTCCAGCTTCAAATTCCTCACCAGGTCTCGGGGCCATTTATGGTCACATGATAAAATGAAGGATGTTGTGGATGAGGTACCCCTGGATAAAAATAAAAAAAATAAAAACTACCACATGCTTGTCAGTCTCTCTAAACTTAAAGTGAGGAAGTGTAATACCTGCCTCTCTGGAAAATAGGGAGAATGAAAAAGATCAGTTCAGACCGGCGGTTACAAAATCATCCAAGCTCGACTGTGCCCTTTGTGATGATCATTTCTCAAGAGGCCAGAGAGTAAAAACCACCAGAGAGGCCCCCTCGGGGACCGTGGTAGACACTCGTCCCCACTGCTTGCAGGGATGCCCACAATGCTTTAACAACTCGTGAACATGTTGCTGCACTTCCACGTCTTATAGTACACTCCTGCCTGCCTGGGAGGAGATCTTCATCTGCTCTGACAGCTGGCAGCAGAATATACAGTACTTTGAAACTTTGACAGAAGTGGATGGTCTTAACGTCACATGAGTGGTTGTCGACCTCCCCATGCCGCCTGTAAGCAGGCTATTTGCTATGCTCTTACTTTTCTTGATCGGTTAAGTAATTAAAATTTGATTTCCCCTTCAAATGCCATCAGGGAGGAATATCTGCAAGGTGTACAAGGGATATCCAGCAGCCACCTGGGACGCAGGCTCTGTGCTGCAATATGCTCCGCACTGACTCGCAGCATTTCTACAATAATACCTGCATTGGCTTTTAAAGTAGTGATGCAGCAATGCACAGTAGGCAGATTCTCTGGTTGCCTCTGCATGAAGGAGCAATTTGTTATCCTGTGTAACTAAGTGGAGGAATGCCCCCCTTGCTACTGTCAAGGTTCAGAGTTATATTCCCATTGGTGCCACTCATATTAAACACAAGAACACAGTTTGGCTTGCTGCACTGGCCCAGTGGTACATCTTGTCTCTTTATTGATTTGTGTAGAAGCACATTTTGTTTGCAGTTGACTTGTTTCCTTTTTGACATTTTTGTTTATGATGTCCACAGTGTTAAAATCTCCACAATTAGCAGTCAATGAGTTTGTCTTTTTCCAGGGTGTTGAGCGTGTGGAGCCTGTATATGTGGCCGTTATTTGATAGTGTTGATCATGACGCATCTAACACCCCGTTTCTCATGAGAGCCTCTCCTTTGCCATGCTCGATTTCTCTTGTTTCTCCTACCTCAGATCTGCCCTTCGGCCTCTCTCTGATCTTGTTCTTCCCTTCCTCCTCTCCTCTCCTCTCCTCTCCTCTCCTCTCCTCTCCTCTCCCCTCCTTCTTGGACTTTCTTCCTCTCCTCAGGTGACAGGGTGATGGATTAAGCCCAAATAAACTCGTTCATCTTTCAATTAGAGCCAGTGTTGAGGAGGTGCCAGCCATTATGAAGCTGTCTGGGAGACTGGGGGCGAGGGAGTGATGGAGAGAAGAAGAAGAAGAAAGAAAAAAAAAGGGTGAGAGTGAGTTAGGGGATTTAGTGTGAGAGACTGAGATAGAAATACGTTGGTGAGAGACGGAGTGAGAAAAGAGGTGAGAAAGGAATAAAGGGACTGCTGTATGTTTTGGGGGGAATAAAGAAAACATATTGGTTGAGGGAGCAGATCCCACTATTAAAACATCACTCCTGTGCCGCCGTCAGAACAGAACTCCCATGCCTGGACGACTACCCACGGTCTAGCTCCCCACGTCATCACCAGCCCAGCTTGCACTTTTACGCAACATTGCCTTTCACTGATTTGATTTTTTCCCTCCATTGTTGTCGCTGTTCCTTATGAGTGTGATGAATTTTGTTCTGAGTGGCTTAGTCATAGAAATGGAGGGCTGCGCAGTGTGGAAAAGGCCCTTGCATATACATGTAGGTGTAAAGGTAAGCAGAGATGTTTGTCTGCAAATATGTGTACTTATGCTCACATATTACAGTGTGGGTGCATACATATATGTATTATAGTGTAGGGATACAGTTTGTGTACTACAATAGTGTCTGTTTGTGCGTGGGTGCATGAGAGGGAGAAGACAATAGTGTATGAGGAGGCTGTTATGACTTTGTACCCCCGCCTATATTCTCTCTCAGAAACCAATACTGAGTTGTTGGCATATTTTCATTTTTTTTTCCATTTCTTCTTCTTCTTCTTCTTCTTCAAGGGAATAGTATGTACTGTAGGCACACAGGGACGAGTTCTAATGAATTTGAATGAGCGTCTCAATTTATTTTCCATGTTTTATTTATTTTCTCAGGGTTTGGGGAGTAAATTGAATCGACGGCGGTGATGCGTGCGCTAGTCAGGAGCAATATAGGGACCTGCTGTTCTGATTAAGTTCCTGTTATGGAGCCGTTCATTATTGATTTCATTTCTCCTCACTTCTCCTCCCTCTCACATTCGCATTCGCTCCATATCTCTTTCTTCTCAGCAGGTCTCTCCGTCTTTCTCCGCGCCTCTTACTCTTTCCCTCTTTTCTGTCAGCTCTCATTTAAAAGAAGCAAGTTGTTTATAAAACTCGAGAGCTTAATTTCAAACCTAATACAAAAGAATTTTATTTCTTTGCTTCTAGTACTCAAATTTAAATTTTTGAAACATTATGCGGAGGCTCTCCTTTTTTTTCTTATTGGAGCAAAGTCTTGAATCATGTTGTGCGGCGGTTTCACTCACTCTGATAAGTGGACTTAGACAGCATCCATGGTTTATTTACCAACCAGTTAGATACAGAGCTCAAGCTCTGAGCTGAGTTTTATTTGGTGATACACTAAATCAATTTTCTCTCCGTGCTGATAAGCAAGTTGTGCTAGAAAGATGACCACTGGCATGTGTCTTGAGACAGGAATTTGCACAATATACTGTCAAAAAAAGCAAAAGATTATTACTTTTGATTAAGAACAAGTTCACATGTTGTTTTTGTACTTGGTAGTATTTCTGTTGTGTTGATGCAAATTAGAACAGGATCTTTCTGCTTTCTACACACATCTCTGTAGACAATTCACCGTGAATCACTCATTCTTGATACAGTTTAAACAAAGGTGTTATTTGGACAACGAAGTACTGCAGGAATGAGTCCCAAATGAGGTAGCATTTTTGCACTTCTGGTTCCTTCGTCTTGAAGTCAATGGGTTTTTTGAATGGGTTTTTGGTTGGATGCCTGAAATAAGGTCAGTGGCTAACACAAGACAAAAAGATTTTTAGTTGGTTTAGTTCGATGCAGCCAGTTTTTCTTGTCTTACTTGTGGGATAATGCACTTAAGGTTATAAAAACAAGTCAGTCTTTCTTTAAGGCAAAAGTTGCTTGAGTTTGGTTGCCTTCCATAGATCTTTAAGTTCAAACAAATGTTTTCTGAGTCCGTTGAATCTGCCATTTGCAGTATAGCCAATCCGATAATAGATTGCAGATGAGAGTGATAGGTCTGTATCTTTTTAGGAAATAGTACGCACTCAAATAAAACTGCATTCCCTTTAAGGAGTCTGCACTTAAATCTCTTTTGTGGAGGATTAGGAAGGGCAGCTTCAGTAAAGCCAGAGGCCGGCAGCTGTGTGGAGACGGAGTTGTGGTTAGGAGGCAAACTGGAGGTCTCTTTGTCTGCTTGTGTTATTATGACTAACTTCCTATAACTCGACCTCTCCATGAGTCAAGAGCCACCTCACAGGGAAAGGAATGCAGCGACAGGTTCCATGGAAAAATGAAGAGGGGAGAACCTGTTGTTTTAATGAGTATCTGGCCTCTTTTCGACCAGCTGGCTGTTTTGCTTACTTGCAGTATGGGTGGCAGGCTGGATCACAGACAGGTCAGCCATAGCACAACGTTGTTGTTTTTCCTCGCCAGTACTCTCACTTCCTGGGTTCTTTGCTGCCTAGTAAACGCTAGCTGCTTGGCTTTTTTGGCTGGCTCTGGTCGTGGGAGATGTTATTCGAGTAGCCGGAAAAATTCGCAGACTTTCTTCCAGTTTTTTTATTTAACATTTCTATCTGCAGTACGCCTTTGAGCCACACGAGGAGCCACAATGTTTGTGTTGTTTTTGCTAAGTGTAGCCTACTATTATCAATATATCTTTTTTTTTTTTTTAACGTATTCTAGATGATGTAAGGTGATGCAGAAAAAATGGTCAAGACGGTTCATGTAAGCACAGATTCGCTCTTCTCATGATTGATTGATCGGCTTAATATGGATCGGGTCGCAATGGCTTGTCATTTAAAAAAACAAAGTGGGTCCCCAGGAACACTGTTGAGAAACACTGGTATAATGTACTCAATAGTATATACAATACTCATATTGAAGATTAATTCAGCACCTTTAACATCAGTCTGATGTGTTTATTTAGAGATAATCTTAAAGCAATGTTTCAAATGTAGGGTTTTGTTTTTTTCTGAAAGTCTCCGTCTGCCTTTTAGAGGAACTGCCCTGTCAAAATTCTGGCCTTCTTAACTCAAACAGTGAGAGACTGAGCGTGGCCTGCTGAAACATCTGTGGTTTTGGCTGGGAATTAATGACTACGGATAGACTGGGATTAAGGATCCTGGATGTGAGCTCTGGGGTGACGGAGAAGTTGGCTGCGGCCGGCGGGTTGTGAGTTGGGAACAAGGGGTGGGGTGAGGGATGTGGGGTTGGGAAAAATGAGGACGCTAGAGGAATGGAGTTGAAGGTATGGGATCAGTTGAGTGCAGGACTAAGGCAATTCGGGGTAAGGAGGGATGACTATGGGAAGGGTGCAGTGACTTTTTTGGGATACTGGGGTTAAGAATGGGACAAGGGCTGCTATAGCACTATTGGATGTTTCTGGCCCAGGTAGCAACGCTGAATAGACTTTTATTTAACCACTTCATATAACCAATGCAATAAATGAATCAATATAATATGAAAATCAATATTTTTATATTATGGAATTTCTTAGGCTACATTTCATGGCTAAGAATAAAAGACTTTTCTGTGATGTGGAGACTGTGGTGAAGCACGACACTGGAGCTGGTTTAGGGTCTACGAATTGAGGTTTGTGGAAGTAGAGTTATGTTAAGTTTTTTTTTTCTCCTTTCAGGACCACAGTGGGAGGCTGATGCCTGCTTTAGCTGAGGCCGTACTGAAAAGATAGATAGATGGATTACAGATAAATTGGAATACAAAAGAATTTGGACTGAGCTGGAACATGTGAGAGTGGAGTTGGCTTCCCTGCTGGGAAGTGGATCCGGGGGGTGGGGGGTGGGAGGGGAGGGTTGGGATCAGGGTCATTTGATGCTGTGCGGTTGTTCCTAGATTCGGTACGGGCTAGATGTGAAGGTCTCTCCTTTCTCTCTTTCTCACACACGTCTCACAGCACTTTGATGTGCACAAACTCCTTTTCGTTCTAAGCCAGTTACACTTTTGGGAAGATGATATTATGGACAATATGGAGCACACGATGACTCAGCCACAGGAATTCCATAAAGCCCAAAGTGACTGGCTGCACTACATAGAGAGAGGCAGACAGTGAGACAGAGAAATATGACAACCAAGGAGAAGTAAAGAAGACAGGGATTCATGGGAATGTGTCACTGGAGGTAGTAATTGTTGTCTCTGGGAATAAATGATCTTGACCTTATTTTAATTTCCGATGAGCAATTTAGTGAACACAACAAAAGTAAAGATTACAACCAATAAATAACTCATGCCTAATGTCAATTGACGTTCTGTCAGATGAGATCTGTGTCGTGTTGACTGAGGCAGTATTAATCTATTCCTTTCAGCAAAACTGTGCATGTGGTTTAAGATTTAAAAAGAAAAAGAAAGAAACTCTGCAGTTGTAACAAAATGTCCTTCCGCAGTTGTTTGGAGGTAACGGCTGAATGCCAAAAGAAACATTAGCATCAATGAATATTTCATTACCTATCATGACTAACTGTGGTAATTGTCTGCAGCCAAATTCCACAAATTCAAACAGCTGAGAAGAGTTAGAGTAAGAGAGGTTAGAGATTTGAGATGTTTGTTCTAAGTGCATCTGAGTTTTTTGTTTATGTTATGAACCACAATTACAATGTATTTGCAAATTCCGTCTATAGTTGACCTATAGTGTGCTGGTGGGGTTGCTTTATGGCACAAAACAGGAACAGGGTGCAGCTCCTCCATTGTGTGTTTCAGTGGGGCTGATGGTAAAATATCCAATGCTTATTTGTCAAAGGACTGGACCTAGTAGCATTACTTTGTAACAAAACACAGAGGGTTTGTGGGAAATGTTGTCTTAGTGTTATGGAACACCAGCAACACACCACCGGTATGATTCAGATATTACTTGCCATTTCTACCAAGGTCATAGTACAACGACACCATAACTAATTTGAGAATGATATATTATGGATTGAATATCCAACATTTTCTCTTTGGCTCTTTGCTGTTATTGGGGCTGACGTCGTGTCTCTGATAGGGTATTTTGTCTGTTGTCCTGCCAAGCGGACGTGAAGGGGCCCAGAAACAGGCCCGGGATCAGCTTGAGGCTGAAGTCCAATATGCTGCACCTCCTCTGCTACTAGGCAGACACAACTAGAGTGAAGCAAAGTGTCACGCGGGAGGATGTATAGCCCACACTGGCTGCTTGCCTACCGGCAGATTTAAAATTGGTTCTGTGAACATTAGTCTTTTCCTCCATTTATCCATCCTAGAACTTTAAACAAGCACCGCTACAAAGGATCTTTGTAGGGCTGTTCTCTACTGGCCCATTTTCTCAATATCGCAATATCGTAATTTGTGGTACAGTTTTAATTTCATTGAAAGCAGGAATCCCTCTTGAATTAGAAAGCTGTCGTGTCAAAAATAGATATGAATCAACGGCACGGCGGGATCACTAAATAGCTAAAGAAGCCGCAATACCACCCGCGGTGACATGCAAGCAAGATATGCTGGCCGATGTAACAGGATTCACACTCGCTCTGTTGTCGGTCTGGCTGTTGAAGAAGAGCAGATGAGTGCAAAAGTGCTGACTCACCCCTGAGCTCTTGGTATAATGTACCTTCCAAACTTTCACTTTGTGTTGCAGTGACCTTGAGCGGTGCAGAGTGGGGCGAGCCAGTGAGTGACTGTGGGAAATGAGGAGAGAGAGAGAGAGAGAGAGAGAGAGAGAGAGAGAGAGAGAGAGAGAGAGAGAGAGAGAGAGAGAGAGAGAGAGAGAGAGAGAGAGAGAGAGAGAGAGACAAGGAGGGAACCCTCCAACCGGCTTCTTGACATATAATCTGTCAACCCCCCCACTGGTCCCCAGACTCATGGTAGATGCGGCATACACACATATATGCTACGTAGAGCACACACACACACACACACACACACACACACACCCCACCACAGTGTCTGAAAGAGAGGTAGTTGGTGGAGAACGTGCATACCCCCACCTCCACTCCTCCTTTTTCAACTCCATCCATCACACCTAACAGAGTGCTTTCTTACTCTATCTTTCGCTTCCTGCCTCCTATCTCCTACTTTATCTTTCATCTCTTTAATAACTGTCCTCTCTTCCTTGCTGTGGGTTCGTCATGCTCTCCCACTTGCTCTTTGCTCCTCCATTTTCTCTCCAGTTCATCATGTCGTTTATTTGTGTACCTTCTGAGTTAGTTGAGGAGGAGGGGGAAAAGAAAAAGAAAAAAAAGCTTAATCAGTGAAAAATGGCCTCTGTGGAGAACACGCACTGTTCTGTAATCTCAGTACAAGCTGGACAACTCTTGATTATATCAGCTGTGTGAAGTGCTGTAACAAACATGTGAAACAAGGATCGCCGTCGTTAACAAACCCGAAATTGCAAACGATTGATTGGCTCTGTCGCTGTCCACACACACCGGTGCTGGGTGAGAGAGAGTGGTGATATCACGGTCTGGTCACATTCTTGCCTCGTGGTTGTCTCAGAGGTCTCCTGCAGTACTTCAGCATTCTTATAACAGACCTCTGTCTTAGGTCAACACACACACACACACAAGTACAGACATATGAGGGGCATGCTAACAAAACTCCAACATCTAAGTCCGTGAGTTACAGGATCCCGCACCCTATGATCTTTTCTCTAGGACGTTTCAGTGGGTCCTCATGTGCAAGCTGTCCTATGAGAGTTTTTATTTCACGGGGGGAAAATGGATACAGCAGTTAACTTGTGTGTTTTTTTTTTCTTTCTCCCTGAGTGGGTTGGGTGCAGAATGAGTCAGTGGGCTGACTTTAACTGGCAATCCTGCAAAGTGCGCAAATGCATTCCAAAGACTCGAGATGAGTCACTCCTCGCATCCAAGACGATAATTGCACTTACCGACTCAATTACCACATTTGGATTTGAGTTACTTCCATGGAAGTTGTCGCAGATCAAGTGAACAGACAGACTGCAGACACAAAGACTACGAGACGGAGGGGAAACGGGAGCATTGGGTTGTTTGGTAAGGAATGAGAGAGATGGTGGTCGTAAATGTGTGGGAGGGATGGATTTAGAATACAGAGTAGTGATGCCTCCTCCACCGCCTGAGATCATCTCGAACCATTACTGGTCGCACTGTTTGTTCTCGATGTCTTTGCTCCTTTCTCCTCAATCTTTCTGCCAACTTAATTTCCCTGCTATGTGACGGTTCGATTTATAGACGTGTTCCCCCCACTAAGCCGCCACGGGAGGTGGAGCAGCACAGATGTGATGAAGCGCTGTCCAGAATCCAAGAGCTACAGTCCAGTTCCCAATCTGTGCCAAGAGCCGCGTGAGTGTGTGCGGGTTGATGAGGTGGTGTTGGTGAAAGCTGCTGAAACTTCTAGAGATGCTGTGGCTAAATTCGATTTAACATCTGTGGTGGGAGATGTCCAGTTGGTGATCAGTGTCGGGATGGGCTTTGAGGGGTTATGGATCGAATCGGATGATGTTTATCGAGTTTGGTGGTGGTAATGTTCAAGGTTAATGGAATAGTTCACTCACAAATAAATAACAAATGGTTGTCATTATTGTAAAATAGCACAAAATGAGCTACTCCGAAGAGCCCATTCAACTCAGGAAATACTTATTGGTTGAATTTTGTGCTACAATTAGGGCAGATATTGCCTTTAATGGCCTTTCAGTGGAACTACTGCAGTGATGTGATCGTATTGTGTTATCATTTCACCAAATGTTGCTGTTGAATCATGTGATTCAACAAAATTGATTAGCTATTTGATTATTCTCTACTTTAGTTTGCTTATACTTATTATATATTTGTTTCTTCTTGTTATTATACATTTCGACTGTATTGCCCAGCCCAAGATAAAAGAATATGTATATTCGCATGTGATAACTCAGTCTTTTGATGATAATTGAAGGGGTGATACACTGCTAACTGAGCCTTAGAGCTACCCTCATTATTGTATGATGTCATAATACACTCATAAAATATCCTGCTTATTTAAGATAGTTTAAGTACCACAGGTGCATTTTATTTTATCTGTAACTACGTGGGAAGTACACTGACTGCCTGACCTCGATGACTCCCAATAATCACCAACAAACCAAATTAAATCACTAAACAAGCATTAAGGCTCACAGTAAGGCAACGTAAGTGCGTGCACATAAAGTTACTTCTGAATTCATCAGATGTGTGACAATACAGAAGCCATAGCTGTTGCTTAATGAAGCACTTCATTTCCATCATTGTTTCTCCTCCTCCACGGGATTTCACTGAATCTTTTTACTTGATGTGCAGCAGAGCACTGTATCCACACACGTTTAGACAGAGGGCTCTGGAGCAGTGCCTCAGCGTTCAGAATGGGCTGGTAATGAGAGTCACAATGTTCCTTTGCACAGGAATAACCGTTGTGCATGTATGCTCCGTGTGTGTGCGGAACAAAGATAATTGAATGTAAGTGGTGCCTATCAACTGTGGTCGCATTTCTCTGTGGGATTGAAACCTACGGAGATTTGAAAAACTAATTTAGCGACGCCACTTCAAAGAAAAGAAAACAGTACGTACAAACTATGCTGTATGCTGGAAGTGTGTGCACCCTCCCGTCCTTCCTCCCCCTCTTCCTCCCCCCTTACGCTGGTGCGGTGCAAAGTGCACAAAAGAAATGGCATGTGGAAAATAAATCAGGGCCACTGTCTTTTCATGTGCTCTAATTGCTTATGTACGTATGTGCATTCATGTACACGTGCATACATGTGTGTGTTTGTGTGTGTGTGTGTGTGTGTGTGTGTGTGTGTGCGCTCGTTTGCTGGTGCCAGTATGCGTCTCTTCACATCTTGAGCGAAGTGCATATTTGTATTCGTGCTAATTAGTGTGTCCATTAGAAACAGGAAGCTATTCCCAGTCTGCAAAGATGAAACGCATTAGAAATGTGTCCAGTGTTTGCTCCCCGGTGTGTTACGTTACACTGCAGCTCCACAGGCTTTTTCACGACAAGACCACGACAAAGACGGAGAGAAACGGAGAAGAAGAATGACAGTCGCAGAGTTTCGAGATTCCCATTTCACTAGAGCATCAGAGTGAAATGCCTTCCTGAGATAATTGCAACCAGGTCGGGACGGTTTCCGATGTACAGCGCTGCAGAGGGCGTGATGTCAGGTTATTTGCAATTAATAATGTCAGATGCAGTATGGCATTTTAACCTGATTTAGCTCCACTTGCATACCTATCAAAAACAAAACATGTGCTTTGGTTCAAACTAAACAGGAAAAGTAAAAAGGGCTAAATGATTAAAAGCACAATGATGCAATAATCAAAATATGCAAATATGGAAAGAGAGGATAAATATACACAGCATGAATGTGTGTGTGTGTGTGTCTGCAACAAGGCCACGAATGTAATGAGTTGCCAGGCTTGAGCCATATTTAATTACTTAAAAGGAAAGATTGATGCACTCATTTAATTACCTTTAATTGAGGTAAATGTTGTCCTAACATTGATTTTCAGAACACTAACACACATAGTTGGGATGTTAAACGCTAATGTACGAATGTCATTTTGCTAATACTGCTTTAATAGAAGTCTAGATGTGATCTAATTGCTTTCAGCTACTTTGGGATAACTTTGCGGTAAAATCACTCCATTCAACTCAACTGTGCAAATTACACAGCAATTTCATTAGATTCATAATCATCGCTTACAGAAATGTTTATCAAAAGTTTGACAAAAACAACCAGAAAATGAGTACAAAATGACATCAAGTGTGCCTCCCTTGACACATTTTAAAGTTAATACTTATTTAAAAGCTGATAGGTGAAATATAACGCAGCATATTGGCCTGAAGACCTTTTATAATTAAAGTGGAAAGGATCTTATTTTTTCATGCTAACATGACAGAAGTGGCTGAAGGGGACAACTCTCCAAGTCTAATTAAACAAAGAACCTATTCATAATATGCCATGAAATATTTAATATGTGTCCCAGATACACACTCTCCAGATTTCACCTCACATTGTTACTTGAGAGAGGCACAGCTAAAGACTTTCTATTATACCTGCCTGCCCTCGCAGCGCTTTTTTACATTTTTTATTCAAGGCTATTGTCATTTGATTTAAGGGTGAAGTTTTTCCTGCTGCAGGCTCTCTGACTGGCTTTTCTGTTTGTCAAATATTCAGTTTGGATTGGGCCTTTTAGCAGACTCAGGGGAACTATAATAAAGCAGATTATTTTCCAAAATGCTCCTCCTTCCCCCCACATGATCAATAATCGCTGACTCAATGCGGAGTCCTGCAAGATACCGGACTGTAAGTGGGACGTCGTTTGATGGTTGCATATTAAAGCTTGCCGATTATAAACGACACAGCAGGACAAGGACACTATAACATAACGGCTCCCTTTTTACTGCAGTTGTTAGGTCCTCGCCTCGGCCCCCAGTGAGCAATATCTTTATATTCAGCAACAAGGACAGCAGAGAAGGTAAAATATTGTTTTCACAGATTTTTCTTTTAAAGTTAACAAGGGCAATGCATGACATATTTTGTGTTAACAAGGGAGATGCTGCCCCCCCCCCCCCCCCCCCTCCCTCCACTCAAATTGCCCCTCTCCTGTTAAAAGCCACCAGGGTATGAAGCGGAAGCCGTCGCTGTGAGGAATGGAGGCCATTGAGTTAAGCTTGTTGAGTTTAATGGAGCAGGAAGGCTACAGTAGAAGTAATGGCTGAGGGTGAGCTTAGCTGCAGGCCTGTCATGTACCAAAGGGAGGGAAGAGGAAGGTTATATCCTGCAGGATAGTGCTGTATTTCAACACTTACACTCTTTTTTTTAATATACTTTTTTTTTTTTTTACACTGAATACTGTATTTTCATTGTTTTGGCGTTGTAGCCGCTTTAGTTTTTGTGCTATTGCAACTAAGAGACAGCAGCATCATATCTTTTATTTCTGTAATATCTCTGCAGAGCAATGAGGGTTTCCTGGCAGCAGAGCAGCAAATGACCGAATTGTGGCTGATTGTCACCGTTAGTGGTTGCCTTTATGCTTCGTCTTAGAAGAGGTCAACCGTCAACCCTAATCATTACATGTTGATATTAACACCTGAAATGGTTTCCACACCGGCCAATTAAGAGCGGATCGACATCTGGCTTTGATAGTGATGTGGGGGAAATTAGCTAGATGTTGCCTTTTTTTCGTCGCCGATGGTTTGCGTCTGTGTGATGGTGATATCGGGCAGCTGTTGCGGTCGCTAATGGTCGGTTTTATGTCTGATGTAGTTTGTGCTCGTGACAGCCAGTGCATATGTATTTGTGCGTGTGGAAGAAGTAGATGGGGGGATGAGGGAATGCTATTAAAAGTCAGTGCGGTGGGTAATGCTCTTGGACACCCTCACTGTCCTGTTAAGAGCTGCTCCATCTAGGAGGGACACACACGCACATTACATGGGTGCAGAAATGATTTCTCAGCATATACGTAGAGAAATCAGTCATTATCCTAATCTCTCATTCTCGCACGGTAAACAATCCCCTCAGCCCACTGTAGCTATGGAAACACTTTCTGCTGCAGGCCTCATATGGCCGCACTAGTCTGCTCTACACTGTGGTATGCTATAGTTATCCCCGCCAAGTATTGAGGCAGGCAGACTGCTGTCATACATTGCTGCGAAAGCCATAAAGGCTCCTGTCATACAATCCAGCAGATCTATAAGCCCCGGGGGCTTGATGTCACACAGTAATGTATGTCTAGCTGTGAAAACACTGACTTCGAGGCGAGCCATGTAACTTGCTTTGGCAGGGGGGGAGGGGGGGGGACAAAGCCGAGTGGGGCTGCAGCGCTAATAATCTTACGACCCGATAGTGTTGGAGGCAAATAGAACGGTTTCTCACAGGACTCGGCCGACCGAGTGCTGAGTGACTGCGGTGTTGCTCGTCACTTCTCGGGTCTCTGGAAATTTCCGAGAGGGGACAGAAGGAAAGTTACATGCTGTTGAGTAATAATAATCTTACACTGAGAAAACTTCAGCTGATTTTTTTTAGGGCAGTGCCTATATTCGCAGGAGAGGGTGTTGAGTGATTGTGCAGCAGTACAGTGCTACAGCTGAATGTAGGCTGAATGTAGACTGTGGAACATGACCGTTCCCTTATGTTTGTATTTAAGTTCTATATGAATTAGATGTTATATGTTCTCATTGAGATTAAGCTCACTTTTGCAAGAGAGAGCTGAGCACAGAAGAAGAAATAGTACAGAGACAAGACACTTGTCAGTATTTACTCTTGGGGTATCAGTTAGCCAGTTAGTCCTCCAGTCTGCATGTCGTGTCCTTGGTATGCGTGGGCATTTTACTGAACCCTAAAGTGCTCCTGCAGGCTGTGTTATTGGTGTGTGAGTGTGTGTGAATGAGCATTTAGATACGTCCTGATGGGCCGTTTGGCACCTTTGATTCCATCAGTGTCTGACATCAGTGTGCATCAGTTCGCTCTCATCAATTTACTCTCAGCATACGGCCTTTTCAAAATATACTTCTTCACAGTAAACAAATGAGTTAGGTTTAGGCAACATAACTACGTAGTTAGGTGCGTTTGGGTTCAAATATCTACGGAAGTGCCGTTACTGAAGTACATAAGTTACGTGACAACTAAAGCTTAGTTTATATTCGCCGTAGTTAAGAGCTAGAAAATGACGTCATCACGGCCGGCAAGTGGTCGCGGCGCTTGGTCGTGCACCTCTGAATTTTTCTAACTTGACTTAACTGTTATTCCTGAACCTCAAGAGATTGCATCTCATATCTGGATTCACGCAATTACAGCAAACAATGACGAGACCGGATAGTGTCACAGTCAAGACACAGCAAATCCAGACGCTCTCAATGACACAGTTTTATTTTAGGATTTCGCCACAACTATTCCATTTCGCCACATTGAGTTGTTAAGGTGTATGTGGCAGAACATAATAGTTATTTAGTATATCGAATTAAGCTTTGACCTAGAATAAAATCATTTGACCAGAGTACCACGATGATGTTTAGTCCACGATGCTACACATAATTAGCAGTGATGATACTGGCCTTTGATGAGGCCTGATGAGATGTAGTGAAATCCTTCATGCATTGTAATATTTTGTGGTGTGCAACAGCGTAGGCGTTGAGAGAATTAACGCCATGAATATGGATGTTGGGTGAGCATCATGAGAGTAAATGTGCTTACTCTATTGATTAAATCTCCCATCAGTCACCGAGCAGCATGGTCCCCGTCCTCTCGCGCCCTCTCTCTTTCTCTCTGTCTCCCATATCTCTCGACTCATCTCTGTCAGGGTGAGCTCAGTGGAGTGGTTAAATTGTCCATAGCGCGTAAACGCTCGTTTATAAAAGCCGACAGACGTGGCGGTCGTTTGCTGAAATTAATTACCCCTCGGAGCCACAGCAAGCATGGGCCCTAGTCAGTCAGTCACGGTCCGCCACCTCCCAAAGCCCTGTACCTGCAGAGAGGGAGAGAGAGAGAGAGAGAGAGAGAGAGAGAGAGAGAGAGAGAGAGAGAGAGAGAGAGAGAGAGAGAGAGAGAGAGAGAGAGAGAGAGAGAGAGAGAATGGCATAAGGTTTACAACAATTAACCTGATTTGAAATAAACAGGATTAATACACATTGAGGAAATATCTTTAGCTGATGCATATATTTTTTATTTTATAAACTGAAAAGAGTGATGGCACCAGACAGAACCCAAACCTCCAGAAAACAGCAGAAGTAAAAAAGAAAAATGCGTCTGAACCCGGGGTTATTAATCCAAATTGCAAATTTTTTTAGCTGTGAAATATCTCTCCCTTTCTTGAGCAAAAAGATCTGTGGGGAGTTTTGCGCTGACGCAGCCCAAGACCACGATACGGTACACACCATGGTGACATCAAACTAATCAGAATGTATTCATCTTCAACTAGAGTAACTTAATGAACTTCAGCACTATCTGATGCAACACTTCTCTAACATTAATAAAAGCTTCATCTCCTGTCTGATTTGCATAATTGTTCAAATGAATCCTCTAATGCGCTGCCTTTTCTTTTTTTCCCTTTCTTTTTTAATAAAGTGCTGATTTGTGTTAAAGTGAGCTGTGGCTTGCCGTTGAGAGGAGACGGGAGGAGGGAGCACAAAGGAGGATGGGAGGAGCGGGATTTGCAAAGGGCCTAAGGTGATTTGTCACCATTTTGATTCAGTCATGTAATTAAGCCTTCTGTGTTGTACAACGGGATATTGGTTTGTAGTGATTTCTCATATGGCTTTATGGCTACGGAGATAGTTCAGAATGCGTTCCTCATATTGTGTAACTTAATATCTCTCTTTTCTTCTTGTCTGCATGTCTCATTGAGTGAGACATCGACACGTTTCCCTCTTCCCTTAATCTATTTACTGTTGATGTCCATTACCAACTATGTGCAACCCATTTCAAATCCCTTGATATTGCTACTGCCGACAGTCTTCGTCAGCCACACATTGTGAGTGCTTTATAAATGTGTGCCAAAATGTGTGTCATGAAATGGCATCACTGGGTGCTTTATTCTGAAAGATTTTTCTAGTTGGTACAGGTGTGTAGTGCCTCTTGTTTGAATGTTCCAGTTCCTTACCAAGACAACTGCTATGTGTACGTCCTTCTCGGCTTCACTTAGCTTTGCCCCCAGAACAGCAGAGCGGAGCCCCTTTACTAAGAGAGACACACATTTTCCTTTGCTTTAAAGTGACCTTTGTCCCAGCCCCTCGTCCAATGTCTGCAATCTCCAGCCCCCTGTGAGCCTCTAATGGTAACCCACAATTTGACAGAACTTGCTAAAACTGTCGCAAAACTCTCACAAGAGTGTCATCTAAGACTGCTAAAAACACTAAGATTAATCTTGCTGGTTGCCATTCATCACTGAATAAAACTCAAACAGTCCAATGTGTGTTGAGAACGAGTGGAGCTAAACACTGGACTTTTTCCAATCCAAGCTGAATGCTAACGTGCTAACAGCAGCATTTTACTAACTAATGGGTATTCACATGGTGATATAATAGTATGTAACATTCAGCGTTTTGCCATGTTAACATGCCTCCACTCCACTATGAATACAGAATATTTTAGCTAGTTAGAATTCTAATGTTAGCATGCCAAGTTAGCATTCACCAAAAGTGCCATGGGGATATTTTTATTATCAAGTCTAACTTTTTTTGTAAATATTTTTTGCTGAAATAGGCTTCCATATAAAAGGCATATGATTGTCTTAAAATTAAAGTCTATGCTGCTTTACAGTGTACAGTGACCATAAACTACATCTCCCACAATGCATGTCGATTTTGTGACCAGCGAAATGACGGCATCCTGACGCTAGACAGCAGTTTTTCCATATCGGCGTTTGTCAGTTACATTTTATTTCACACTGTGATGGTGAAGGTAACCTGTGTGCTGAACCGTGAGGGGGGATCCGTTACACCACTATTATTCACTCACAGCAACAACATGCTGTCTGTGTGCCGACATTAAAACTATCACAACAAGTGGACAGGAGAGGCAACAGCCCGTAAAGCGGTTTTCCAACAAGTGATTGAGTTAAAAAATGATCGTACAAATAATCCCAAAATGTCCAAGAAGAGAAAAATTGATGCAGAGGGAAGAAAATGTTATGAAAGATGTGAAAGTGAAAACATGTTTGTGCTTCAAGGAGAAAAACCGGTCTGTCGTCTGTGTTATGAGGCAGTGTCGGTGATGAAGGAATACAATTTACGTCGGCAATTTGACACCAAACACAGAGCCAAGTATGCTAAATTTAGCCTCCAATAAAAACACAAGTGTCCAAGAATTAAAAGGCAGACTGCTATTGCAGCAGAACATATTTACAAAAGTTACAGCCCAGTGTATGCTAAAGGTATGTGAGCAGGTGTGCAGCACAGACAACACGGATACATCTATCAATGTTTATAAGAGGCGTGAAGGCAGACTTGACCGTCAGTGAGGAGCTCTTGGATGTAGCTGCCATGCACGGGACGACGACGGGGAGGAACAGTAGTGATGCAGAGAGGTGACAAAAATAGCTTTGAACAAAGTTAATGTAATAACTTGTGTTTGATGATATTTGTCTTTGTAATTTTCTTTAAAACATTGATCTTTGATAGAGTAATGTGGGTTTATTAACCCACATTACTCCACATTATTCCTGCTCTAAAGGATACGTGGATGGATGGATGGACAATGGATACATTTCAGTGATTGTTGGAAATGACATTTTCTTTTTCCTACAGTCACATTGAGCTGTGCCCTGTCTGGTACTTCTAGTTGCAACACAGACATTGAATTATTTCAAAGTGACCGTTGAAATATTTATTCAGAATCTGATTAACAAAGTTTTGTTGATCGAATTGATCACATTTGAATCACAGTGATAAGTTATTGCTTTGTCAAAACTAAAATGACGTGAAAGAATAAACAAACAGCAGGTTGATTGACGAGATTTTACAGTGTTTCACCTTGATGTAAAAAGTTACACTATTTTTCTAAGGAGAGTTGTCTTATGCGCTTCTTCTCTGATTACCTTCTTACAGTACAAGTAGACAAGCTGGCAAGACTCAGGAAAAGTAGCCTACTGACGGCTACAATGTGTTTTGGTTACTTGACCCTCGTCTTGCAGTTTGTATTGCTCCTTTGAGAGTTCTTTGATGTCACAAGGGGGCATTAGTCCGGTGTCAAAGTTGATGGCTTCAGTTGTTTGACATTTGACAATGTGTGCAAGCTTGAACCTGAGTTCTTATTTTTCTATGTCCGGGATCAAAGAAACCTCAAACTGTTTATTCTACATCTCTGTATGTTTGTATCGCAGGGGACTTGCAAAGAGACAAATTCCCTCATGCTGTGTATGGCAATTGGATGTAATAGGCCATTTACCTCTGTAAATCTGTTGTGTTCAAATACCACAGTATGTGTGTGTGTGTGTGTGTGTGTGTGTGTGTGTGTGTGTGTGTGTGTGTGTGTGTGTGTGTGTGTGTGTGTGTGTGTGTGTGTGTGTGTGTGTGTGTGTGTGTGTGTGTATGTGATGATATCCTGCCCAGTGTTTTCTTTGAAAGCGGACCAGAGCAGCTTCTGTAAAATAGGATCGTCGTCATCATGACCTCTTCTGTTTTCCCAGCTGTATCTTAGCTCAGATGTGAGGCTTTTTTTTTTACTGCTCTTTTTTTTTTCTGAACTAGTGTTTGTTATACATCTGCTGGTCAGCGATGAGAGGATCGCACCCCTGAGTCACAGCATGGCCTTTCCTGCTCCATTTGAAAACTGCTTTGATGACCGGGGGCTTTAAGAACACACAGTGTCAATGAAAACACTTTGATATTTTTTGCTCCAGCTGTCAGTTTGGACATGGAAAATAATGTCCCTCCTAAGAAGAAGGTCCTTTTTTGCGAAGTAATGCAGATGCAGCAGTTACATATTCAGTCTTCAGAAAGAAGTGGGCAATTAGATTGTGCTTCAGACATAATAGAAGTCTGTTAGATATTAGAAGGAATACAATTAACCAGTGTGTGTTTACCACCACCATTATGGCAGTCTTGTCACTAGACAAGGTAATTAGGAAGCTTTATTCTGGCAGCAGAGTATGGAATGAGATGTAAAGATTGTGCCTCTCACAATGGAACTGTGCTGTGCAGTTGGAAGAATCAATTCTCTCTCTTTGTTTTCCCAAACTGCGGTGTCAGCAGAATCTTAATTTTATTTAAATCCCCCAGTATCCCTCTGTCATTTGGTATTCCAACACATAGTTCCCTTGAATGAATGTATAACCTTCCACCATCAAACTGCTTAGCTCTGTGTGCATATAACCTTTCTGACTGCAAAGATTCAGGAATGCACACTCCTCAGCTACAAGTGCAACACAATCAATAGAGCCTGCTTTTCGCTAGCATCGGCCCTAAAGCACGCTTATATATTTCACTGTGAAGATCGGGCTGAAATGACTGCAAAATGAGCTCACGCAGCAACTCCTCTGCCATCTACAGTCGAAGAGTGTAGATCATGACTAGCATGTAACAGGTTAGAAAATGGGTTTGGTTAATTCACAGAGTGGTAGCCCAAAGACAATGTACAAAATGACATGTTATATTCTTATAAATGAAATATTGGAGTGCCTTGAAAAATAAATGATATGATCTTTATCAAAATATTGATTTAGTGTCATTAATGAAAGCTAGTAATCCATATTGATTGTTCCACCACCGCTACTTGACAGCAGTGTTTGGCAACATTTTTAAACATTTCTTTTCTTTTATGTAGGAACATAACTATCACGGGACCTTTTTTTTGTGTGCCATTTAACATAGTCTCATAAAGTGGTTTGAAAGTTTCTAAAATGTATCCTGATTTAAATAAACCACTGGATTTTCCACTGGAAGAACACATGTTAAGTTCGGGCAGGTGTTTGTGGCAGTTGCAATGTAGCATATACAGTATATGTACATTCATTTTCTTAATGTGTTTATGTTTAGTTTAAGAAAATTAATATTTTGCCTCACGAGCACCGTTGCACTAGGGATTACAATGTTGGTCTGTCAAGCATTAGCATGCCAATGTTAGCATCTAGCTTAAAGCAACGGTCTGGCTGCAAACAGTGTGTAACATTTAGGGGTATTAAGTGGCAGCAATGGAATACAATATTCATATCTATGTTTTAATCAGAGGATAATCACCTGAAACTAATCATAGTGTTTCCGTGAGCTTAGAAAAAGCCAATTTATATAGGGAGTAGGGAGCGGGTCGTCTTCCACGGAGTCTGCCATCTTGCACCGCCATGTTTCTACAGCAGCCCGGAACGGACACTGGCTCTTGCGAGAGCCATTCGTGTTTTACGTTATCTGAAGGTAGGGTTGCATTCCGAATCTCGGTATTAAACAGATTAAATTACCTGAGTATTGAGAAGCACCGACGTTGCTGGTATTTTCATTAGTACTTTTTATGTTTTGATGTTATTTATTATCACACTGCAGCGCTCATCTGCTCTGCTCTCTCTGACGAGCTGAGCTCCTCCAAATCCACAGACGCAAACACACACAAGAAGCGTGAGCAGATATGCCGCTGTGATAAGTAAACCAGGTGAAGTGAAGGATACTCGAGTTGACAGCAACTACGCTTGTTAATACAATAGAATATTTGCGATTAGAAAGCCAATGCTTTATCAGTACATCTGTGAACATGTAAACAAAAGTGAAACCTAATTCAATCGGCCACCGCCGCTTACACACTGGGCCTTTACCTCCACTATATCCAATAGGCTAAACAGCAGTTTACCCGATGACTAACTTCCTGCCCGTGCTCCTTTGAGTGACATATGTCTGCCACTCAGTGGCGGCTGGCCAATAGAGGGCCATGGGGCCTCTATTGGCCTATCACCTTGAGCGCCCCTCCTTGAGCCACAAAAAAAAATTATACAAATTGTCAATATTTGTGTTTTTGAAATATGGAATGTACCCAGTATTATTTGTAAAATATGATATCTGCGCAAAATATATGCTTTTCCTGCACGTCCTCTCCACCTGTGTGCACGTCTCAGCAGTGCTGGAGCCATCGATAATTGGCCCAAAAGAGGCGGGTCTATGAAGCAGTTTAGCCAATTGCCGATTAAAGATATAATTGAGTGACATACAATTTAGCCAATCAGCGTCCTCAAATAGATTCAGCTTGTGGCCCCAAGCTGCGCGTTCTCGTCAGGAGAAGTCTCTACAGGCGAGCGCGAGTGCCAGCGCGAGCACTACTCCTCCAAGACCCGTTTGAGAGGAGAACTTTGGCGGAGATTCTGCAGGCCAAAGAGCTGATCCCAGATCAGCCTGACCTCCAAAGAGCTGATCCCAGATCAGCCTGACCTCACAATCAGACAGCAGACTAGCGGGAAAGGGAAGCAGTACATGCGAAGCTTCTCTACTAGCTGTACACCGGACAGGTTTGGCTAGCTGGATGCAGTCATGCTAATAACTTATTTAGCTTTTTAAAACAACGGGGACAGATCCAGCACGGACAGTTACGGGAGTGAGGGATGAGGAGGTAAGGAAACATGAGAACACCAGGGCACACATGAAGAACTCTGTCAAGCTACATATTAGGCAAAGTGAACATCTGTTCTTCTACATAGTTGTCCTCAGTCTCATCTGCTTAACTTGGTCATGGAGGCATCAACATTTAATTGAGATGGTAAATTAACAGTGAAAACTCATCATAGCTTAATTTAAAATCAGTATTCCTGATTACACTTCATGTTTACTTCTCCTGATCTTTACCTCCATATAACAAGGTCCATAGGGGCATCTCAATAAATACACATGTTCTATTATATTATATTATATTTTACATATATAGATATATACTGTGTTTATATATATATATATGTATGTGTGTGTTATATTATACTGAATATTATTATATGATATGTATATATATATACTGTATATATATATTATACTGAATTCCCTGTGAGAGTGACATTAATAAGATGTCCTGACGTGTTTATCAAAGTGTTATTTACTGCTTTTTTCATGTTGGAATAAATGTTAAATATTGAACTGCAAAGTAGTAATGCGTGTTTAATACTTACATTTTTTTGCATTAAATCATACTGGGATGTTTGCTGAAATTGATAGGATGGCCCTACCTAGAACATTTTCCACCAGCCGCCACTGCTGCCACTGTTAATATCTATGATAATTATGATCACAAAATGTGCTATCACAAGGTTATTTAGATGATTTTTACTAATGCTAATGGCACTATATCAACCAAGGTTCAAGGTTAAACTGTTGCACAAAACTTTGTCACGAACAAAATACACGAAAGAACCCATTATATCTGATTGGAACAATGCACGTGATAACTATATACAAATTACAGCATGTCCTGAAGACTGGAATACATATACTCCATTTGTCACTTAACAAGGCAATGGAGATAAAAATGAAAATACAAGTGAGTCAAGGTTTGCCTCAAGACAAGACATTAATAATCGGTGAGGTGTTTCACACACCGGTGCTGAGGTAAGACAAGAAAGGAGAGCTGGAAACCCGATAAAGCCATCCCCAAACTATAGAGACAGTTGTGAACTGAAAACACTGTCTTCCTTAGTGGTGCACACAATGTTTACCCACTTCTCAAATCTGAAGTAGCATTTATAGTCAACCCCCCAAGGCGTTTTCTGCATACTTTACACTTATTAGTATGTTATGAGGGGGTTGGAGTCAGTGTGCTTGTTGTTCTTGCTTCTTATCTTGTCTGGCAGTTCCTAATCTGGATCAAACGCAATATTTATTTTGGTGAGTGGTCAAAAAAACAGAATTGTCACACATCAAAATCTCTCTTTTTGCTTTCTATGTGTCACATTGGAAAATGTTTCATTGTTAGTACATTTGAGTCAAACTTATCATTGTTGTATATTGTACAAGCTGACAGGACAATGCTATAAAAATACAGAAAGACACGTGGGAAAAGTGGGCCAACAATGGCACAAAGACAGTGATGTGTTTCTGCTGCACAGTCTGTAAAGTAGTTTAATTGCCCACAAGAAATGAATGCGTTTGCATTCCGTTCTCGTGCCCCTTTTCTCCACTGCAGTGAACTTGCATTGTCTGCCAACCCTTGTCTCCCTCACACACACACACACACACACACACACACACACACACACACACACACACACACACACACGCACAGCTGCAGTCAGAGGGCAGAGCAGTCTTTTTCATGCATGGCTCACTATGCTTATGTAAGAGCACTACTTAAACCTGGTTACATCACATAACAGGCGGCACTGTGTCAGTGGGTCACTGTGCCACACAACCACTGAACTACATACACACTCTATGTTGGGCCCCTCCTCCGCTGGTCATGTGTGAAGGAGGCATTCAGGCACACGCTTTGGAGGGTCATTCAAAGCATGTGGGCATGCACGCGTTTATATGTGCGTATGTTGGTTACGCGAGCTGATGTATGATCAAATATGATTCGATAATGGCCAACATAAAATGGAAAATGTGACGATTATGTTGCTTGGTTTACTTTAGAAGAAGACAGCTTGAATTGTGCAAAATGTGCCATTGCTGCGCCTACGGAGTGCCAGTAGGGGGGCCCCCTCTGTTTCCAAATTATACTTGCGCGTATCCTCTTCTCACCCTTAACCCCAGCTCCTGCTCCTCATACTCCCTCCCCAGCTCCGCCTTTCTGCCAGCAGAACAGCCCATCTCTGTCTTTTTCTCTCAGTTTCTATTGAGTACACACACACACACATACACACACGAGGGCAGGACCAGCCCCTCCCACTGGTCTATAGTTCCATGAAAAACACAGAGGGAGAGAGACATAGACAGAAGAGGGGGAGAGAGAGAGGGAAGGAGGAGCGTAGCTGCGCTGAAGCCGAGCCCCTCTATGCTTCAGCACGCAGAGTGGAGCAGACGGCAACAGCCACACAAACACACTCCACACACCACCACCACCACGACCACCACCGCCGCCGCCACCACCACCACACAGACACTGTGACGGCTGCCAGGCGCAGTGGGAAGCAAGCCGTCAGGGAGAGAGCTTGAGAAGAAAGAGAGGGATCGCAGAGGGGAAGAGAAGAAAAGAGTTGGAGGAGGCACCTTGTGGATCAGAGGGGATTTTCCTCTTGTGCGAGTGCGCTTCTGGATAGGACTATCTGCTTCTTCCCGAGCGAGAGGAGTTTTTAAATGAGGCTTCTTTCTTTTTTTCGCTCATCCTCCACGCCGGGCTCTAGCGATATCTACCTATCTATCCCCGGAGCTTAACAAAACAGGGAGGGAGTGAGAGAGA
Source organism: Leptoclinus maculatus (assembly GCA_032191485.1). Classification (NCBI taxonomy): domain Eukaryota; kingdom Metazoa; phylum Chordata; class Actinopteri; order Perciformes; family Stichaeidae; genus Leptoclinus; species Leptoclinus maculatus. The sequence continues at coordinate 16,528,671 of JAVDOI010000008.1, forward strand.
GAGTGAGAATAAAGGCAGTCACAGCTTCAGCTCAAGACCACCCTCTCTCCTCCTCCTCCTCCTCCTCCTCTCCTCCTCTTCTCTCTCTCTAGCTCCACATCCAGGCGTGAGTTCATCGCTGATTTCACTGTCTTTTGAGGATAGAGCAGAGGACAGCGCGTGTTCTCCAGGACACAGCCGAGCTCCCGGTGGGATCAGGGTCTCGTCTGTGGTGAGAGGGAGCGAGAACCAGACAGGGAAACTGATACACAGGAAGAAGGAAAGAGAAGGAGAGAGAGACGAGAGTAAGAGACACCGGAGAGCAAATTGAGGGGCATGTTCAGGGCAGCAGCAGGGACGAAGAGTCAGTCTGATTTTTAGAGTGGAGAGTGCAAGGAACCGGCAACCGGATCCTATCCATTCCTCCCTCCTCCTCCTTCTCCTCATCGTCCTTTTCTTCTTCCCTCTCCTTTTACCCTCTCTCTGTCCTGCTCTTCAATTCCCCCTATTGTTTCCGGTGTTGCCTCCTACTAACCTTTATTTAATACCTTCCATTCCTCACCTCCTTCTCCCCGAACCCTTTTTTTTTTTTTGCTGCCACTCCGGATTCTCTGTGTCTCTCTTTCTGGGCCTGTCTCTCTTTGTGAGGTTCCCCGTGAGGCTCCCAGACAAGTAGACTGACCCCCAAGTGCTATCTGTCCTCCTGTCCCTCCCTCCCTCTGTGTGTTTATCACACACACTCCTTAGTAAGAGGACAACGTTCTCTCTCTCTGCATCCTCCACTCTTGGAAGCAGTCGTCTGAAGGATCCAGGCCGGCGTGAACGTACCTCACCTGCGAGCTTCTATCTCCAGCCTCCAGCACCTTCAATTGGATTCCAGCTACATGGGAAAACGTTTGGAGCAGCAGCAAATGTACCCCCACTACACCTACTACTACCCCCACTATCTCCAGACCAAGGTAGGATGGTCCGCCAGGTTGACCTATTTTACCACACTCTAAACTCATTGGGAATAAACGTGTTTGCGCGTTGAAAATACACATCAGCGTTTCATCCTGTAACTGTCTTACAACCATCTTGCAACCGTCCTTTTGATTAGCTCTATATCTTCTCTATCTGCTGCCTCTTTAAATCTCCTTCCCAATCAGTACCGGATCAAGACAAAAATTCCATTTTCCATTTTTGAATGTAATTCTTACCTCAATCATGTCGAATTCCTTAATCGACGCACCAAGACCCCAAAAGGGATCTGTCAAAAGACCAAAATTTGTTTGAGAAAGCCGCAAGATAGATGCTTGAAATTGCCTCGCACGACAGCTTGCTAAATGACACCATGGCCCCTCTCCCCCATCTGTCCCCCGAGCAGGGAGATATTGGTGTCACTCAGCTTTTCCATCCACACAGAGACTTGACCCCATCCTCCCCTCTCCGACCCCACCAGCTCCAAGTTCAAGTTCGGGGCATGAGGCCCACCCTTCCCTCAGCCCATGTTTTCTCTCCTACTTTGTCCCGCTCTGTCACTCCAACCTCCCCCCCACCCGCAACCCCCCCTTCTACCCCTCCCTTCACTGGCCACCCCCAGGCTATGCTCACCCATGATACCATGCTGTAGACGTGATTGATGGAACCCGATACACTTATCCGTTCATCAAGGGTACAGAAAACAGAGCTCCGGTTTAGTTTTCTTTGTTCTTTCGCTATATTCCTACTTTTCTTACCCACACATAGCATGCATACACAGAGCCACACACACAAGACATTTCCCTCTCTTGAGTCTTCTACCTCCAAGAACAGGAAAATGGATCGCTAAGGCCTGATCGATGGCTCCTGCATCATATCGCCAAGCCCCGCCATTCCCTTTGTCTGCTGTGATTCATTTGTTTTTCCTTTCCGTGTGATAGTAAGTGTGAGGAGTTGGCAGGTTTGCTGCAATATTTAGTAAACGTGTGCATGTCAGTAGGCAAGAGAGATGGAGAGAGATGCAAAGATAAAAGTGTAGGAGTGGGATGCTATGAGAGTAGAGAGATCATGTTATTGGGTGGACACAGTGTGGGAAGAACAGGTACAAAAATTGCTCCACTGTAAAAAAAAAAATAGGCCAATAGGAACACATCTAGTACAATTGTGAGGTCCTAAATACTGTTATTTGAACAAATGAACACATGGGTAGGATTGTCTTGATCAAGTTTCTGTTCCTTGATTCTAATCCAAAACCCAAAGATTACAAGAGGATGTTTGGCTGCTTTCATTCTCTAATTTAAAATAGTTCCACATTGAAGACGTTTTCACAGCCTGTTAACGTTTTACAAGTTGTGGGTAATGTTCACAGCAATTACAGATGAAAGCTGGCGGAGACAGAGCATATTGAGATCCAATAAACAAGTCATTTAAATTTAGGGGCCTGATACTGATCAACCAAACATTGGCTGAAATCAATCTGTCAGATCAGATCTGGACATTTCTAATTGGGGATAGACAGGTTGTAGTTTTGATATGATTATACTGTTGTTAACCGTGATTTATAATCGAATTAAAGTTTTTTTTGGATGAAAATATATATTCACTTATTCGGCACAGTCAAGTGCACGCTGGCTCAAATGTACTTTATTCATTGTAGCAGCTCTTCAACTTAAGTTCACAAAATTAGATTAATATTTCCAATTAACTGCAGGATATTTTTGCGGATGACATGTGCAGCATGTCGACATTACAGACGTAGTTGTTGTTGTTCTCGGAGCTGCACACACTCACATCTGGGCCCTGTCTGATGTTTTTAAGAATGTGCTCAAGATGAGCAATCGGACTGTTTGTTAATGCACATCTGTGACTTGGTTGTTGCAACCAACATCTCCAATGACGAGCTCTGTTCTCTGGAAGAGTAAATGCTTGTCTGCTACTGGATAATATAAAGTGTGTTGTTTCTAAATTTACTTTTAATGAAAAAAAAACTCCAAGGATCTATATGGTAAAATTGTTCTTTTGTTTAATATATTTTTTCCCTGAACAGAATTAAAATGGCAAAACACAATTCATCTTCTTGATATATATTTTTTTCTTTTAAAGTTTGACAGCCTGTGTTTTTTTTTTTGGGAGCATTTTCATCATTTCTTTTGTGGTTGCATTAATACTGCATATCTAAATGGTACAAAAATGGTTGTGATTGCATCAGATTCATAATGAACTTAAAAAGGAAATCTTATTTAATTTTCTAGCAATAACAAAGAAGCAGCATTTCTAATCGGCCCCGTCGGTGAATCAAGGAGCATTTAATCACTGTGTGATTTGTAGGTTTAATACACAAGATATTACGCTGTATGTACACGTACGTTGGATTAACGTCAGCATTTGATGCGCGCCGTTTTGTGTGTGCAGATGTCACCGTGTCACACTGCTGTTCTTTGATTTATCTATCAGTTCAAGGTCACCTAATTTCTCTGAAGTATCTGCAACAGGCATCTGGCCCAGACCATCTCTTGATTCCTTGCACTCCATCCATCCCTGCCTCCTATCAGCCCTCCCTCTGTCCCTCTGCTGTCAAGGTCAAATCAAATTGGATCCTACCCTCCCCGGTGTTTCCTGTCGACGGTGCCTGGATGTATGTGTGTGTGTGTGTGTGTTCGCATATCTATCCATGTATGAATAAAACCAGCGTCTGTATTTCAGCTTTGTTTCCGTGACTGTACATGAGCCTGAAACTTTGTCTGTCAATGCGTGCGTGAGCGAGGACTGAATACATTTGCTCACGTTTGTGTGTGTGTGTGTGTGTGTACGCAAGTCTGTAAGTGCATGTGTGTATCCTGTGTTAATGTGAGTGTGTCTGCGCGTGTGTGTGTGTGTGTGTGTGTGTGTGTGTGTGGCCTCTGAACAGTGACTCCTTCTGACCCCTCCTCGGTGCAGCTTGCTGTCATTAAAGCTCTAGCGGGTCCCAGAGGAGCAGTTCTGTGTGTGTGTGTGTGTGTGTGTGTGTGTGTGTGTGTGTTTCAGAGGCCCCATAGAATAGTTCAGTTATATGTCTATATGGACCTTGACAACAAGCCAGTGTTTGATCAGCCTGTGCTGCTCTCTGACTTCAAATATGTGAGGTGTGTGTGTGTGTGTGTGTGTGTGTGTGTGTGTGTGTGTGCATGTGTAAATGTTGTTGGGTGTAAATGTAGGTGCGCAGGTGGTTTTCAGACTCTTTGTGTACAATGGACAAGAGCAGACAAAGACTTACTGGTTGTATTTATTGTGTGGCCTCCTTTTTTAGCCCCCCCCCCCCCTCTCTCTCTCTTGCTCACTGATCTGATTGGAGATGTAAATGGCCCCTTATTAATCTTTATTCCAGAGAGTGGAGGCTCTCCTGTGGAAATCAATCATTTGTGTGTGTGTGTGTGTGTGTCTGTCTGTGTGTGTGTGTGTGTGTGTGTGTGTGTGTGTATGTGTGCCGCCTTCACTCCCTTCCAATAGCAATCTTTAGACACAAGACACGCTCGCTCAAAAGGCGCACACATGCACCACCTTCACACAAAGGCGGTTATGAAATGAGTAGCTTATACTAGCAATGCTTATCCAGATGACAAAGTGTGCGTAAATGTTCGGCTATTAAACAAGAGAGCTGCGCTTGCTCTGCCTCCATAATGGGTTATAGGTACAGTTAGTGTACATTAGCAGTGGGGCGGGAAGGGACAGCATGCCCTCTTATGTGAGCCTAGCGCCGATTAATCATGGCTGTTAGAGGGTTTGAAGGGGGGGGGGGGGGGGGGGGGGGCTGCAGCATTGTTGCATTTTCTGGGTGATTTGTTAAACATGTTTAGGATTTTCTTGCCTCTGTGAGCTGGTTTCAGTCGGCGTACTGTTGATGTCCATTCTGTGGCATCGAAGGCACGCTTTGCTTATCTACTGAAGGCATTCTTCTTACTCTTTCCAGGAAATCCAGTCTGTGAAATCCCTAATTGGGCCAAATGAAAGTGCAAAACAAATTACCGTAGCTTGTGATTGTTGCTGTGACATGTTGAGCGTTTCCCTGTGGTTGGGGTGGAATGTGTCATAACAGCAATAATGAAATCAAACATGTTGCCTTTTTTTAAATGTGGAAAAGTGTCATTCATGACATCAAGCTCTGGTAATCAGAAAGTATCTTCATCTTTAGGTGACGACGTATATAAAACGTATCTCCCCTCGTGCCTCCATTTCTCTTAGCTCAAGCTCAAGCTTTTTTGTGATTTTATGTCTTTCTCTTTATGCTTTTATGAACCTTTTCCCAACTTGTCACATATGCATGTCGCAGTTTCCATCACGTGGTGAACATTATGAAATCACACATGTTCTGAGAGTCTAATATTGCCCTAACACACGGAATAACTTAAACTGGAGTGTTATTCACGCCATGTGGTGATACCAGGCTGTTATATGTATAGATGATTGAGCCTCTGAATGTAGTAGAGCTATTCGATGATGATGATGAGTGACTGAGGATGTGAATCTTTGATGATAATCGTTAAGAGTAAGATAAGAGAGAAAAAAAAAAGTTGCATTATCAACCAGCCGATCATTAGTTTTGCTGCAGAACAGTGTGCTAATATGCTCAGTGGCACACGAGGAGCTTTAATTAGGGTAATGAGAAACAGCATTCAGCTGATATCAAAGTAATGGCACACGCGGACACGCCCGGACGTCTAAATAGAATATTCCATCCTTCAAAAATGAGATTTTCACATTCAATTACTCCCCATTACAGTATGCGCTCGATAAGGAGGGACACAAGGACACAAACGTAGAGATTTGCATGAACTTTCTGTCCTCCCTTTACTATCGCATCCTTCCTTCCTTCCTTGTTTCCTTCCAAGCTTCTTTTCCTCGTCTTGTCAAACATAAAGTACTTTGCTTTAGCAGAAACAGCGACCATAAATTATGCAGCACACATCAAACACACACACAGACAGACAGACACACACACATACAGAAACTGAATAATGTGTGTAGTGCGGTGTGCAAAGTAAACAGAGGGTATAGGTTTTATAGCACCGCATGCATTCTGCTCATGCCCTGTTTCTCCTCACACATCTGCCCGCCTGCATCAGCTGTACTTTTACAAGCGGCACTATTATCATGTGCTTGTTGTTTAAGAGCTATTCTGTTTGGATCTCAGCTCTGCTCTTGATAGCATCATATGCCAATGTAGAGAATGTAGAAAAGCCTTATGTTGCCTTCTTCTAATGCCCTACCCAACACACTTGCTCACTCCTTTCCCTGCTTTTTCTTTTCAGCCGCTCTCTCTCTCTTCCTGCCTCTCTCTCTCTCTCTCTCTCTCTCTCTCTCTCTCTCTCTCTCTCTCTCTCTCTCTCTCTCTCTCTCTCTCTCTCTCTCTCTCTCTCTCCTACCATCTGTTCAGTTTGCCAGGCCTGGGTAGTTTTCACTGCTTAAAAGGGACTCTCCTAACCACCCATATATGTCCATTTATTATTCCCCGTGGGCTGTTCTATTCTTGTCCCAGTACAGTAGCGGACGCTGACCCGTGCCTCGCTATGTTGAATGGGAGTGAAAAAGCTTAAGCGGGTCAGCGGCATGCAGGCAGGGGTGAGAGAGGCTCACCCCTGCCTGGTTTGTAATAGAAAATGTGTGAAGGAGGGAGAACGAAAGGTGGATGGAGCAGGGGAAAAAAAAGGGATGTGAAGGAGAGCAGAGTGAGATGTATCGGGGAAGAGAACAGATGGCGGTAGCAAAAGGAATTTGAAATAAGAGATAGAGATCCAAGGGGAAATACAGAGCGATGCAGTGAAGGAGACAGAAGCTGTAGGCCGGGGTCAGGGAATAATGGAGCTGCTGCATTTTTAATAGTTCGCCACTTTGTAGCGACCCTTGTCTAATGGATTCGCTGCCTCTTGAAAGCTCCTGTCGGGGCCCTCTACCTCCAGCCAGGGGTTTTGGGGAACCAATATACCACATTGGGCCCAGCCACCACAGGCCACGCCAACTTTGCACAATTGCCGCAACCCCCAGCTCCAGAACCCTGTCGGCCCATTCAAAGCTTTAAATAATTACCTTTGCAGGCTTTGCAACTCTCTGTGCAGAATGTTGCATGTATGTCTGTAGTGGAATTGACTATTTAATGACTTAAAGACTGATGCCTTCTTTAAGAAAAGTGCTCAAGGCCATCTTTTACAGTCTAAATGTCATTTTAATGGAAAATCATCTTGACATAACTTAAAATATATATGAATAACTTAAAATGAATATAGAATCATATATTATCCTGTAATATAATACCATTTCTAATAACATAGAAAAAGTTCAGTTACTACCAATTCAACACAATACTGCTCACCCCCCCCCACTGCTGTCCTAACCCCCCCCCCCCCCCCCCCCCCCCAATACGACGTCCCTGCCTCAAACAGTTACACCACAGAAATTACCGAGGGCTCCAATAGTCCCGAACACTTCCTGCTTGAATGTGTAAAGGTCTAATATGGTCTGGCAGCAAACCTAATTCCAGTAAGCACGCAGATGTTTTGGCAAATCATGTTTAGAGCCGAATTAACTCACAGGAAGCAGCGACTGAAATACTGAATACTGAGGGCTTACAGAAATCCATTACTCAGGCTGATTTCACAACTCTTTGTGAGATGTACACTTCTGATGCGCCGGCTTTTAAGACACCGTGCTAAGTGCCTGACAAAGACTTTATCTTGGGATGAAAAGGAGAGAGACAAAGAGCACAACCTCTAGCTGCTAGCTGTTTTTAGTGTGTGTGTAATGTGCAGTGTAGAGGGCCCATGGCCGTGAAGCTGATCTACTTTCTAGAGATAGAAACATATTTAGTCTAGGTTTCACAAGTGTCTGTATCTCTGCATTATATGGACTGGCCTTTAAACTATACAGTGAATGTACAGACTCCTCACATCCATTCATTATAGGAGCTGTCTACCTATCTTAAGGATCATTAGCTGACCTGTGTGGGAACCTTTTTTACACAAAACCCGTTGACCCGCCATTGACCCTGCGTGCTGTCACAGATACTGTGATTATGAATGTATTATCTCCCTCCTACGATTACACATCCATTGATCCAGTATAATCAGGATGCTTGTTTTGTTTCTTGATAAATAAGATTCTATTTTGTAATGAAAGCCGGCTATGTTATAGTACACATCTCGTTCAGACGTAACAACATCTATTAGTCATCGGTAATGAATTTTGCATTTAATTAGCCCATATCATGCTGCTCTCAGTTGTCTGGGGTAAAAATATGTTGGAAAGGAAAATATCTATAAAGCTGATGTTTCAATTGTTTACATGTAAACAAATGAAAATCTCATGGGGCATTTCTACATTGTATGTAAACAAGAAACAATATCATATTTTGTGTTCACAATATAATTGAAAATATTCATCTCTCCGATCATTATTTGCATACAAACTGCGCATTAAATGTCATTATTACCGTCAACATAGGGATTTGGTTGGTGCATTTCCTATTACCATTTTGTGTGAGGTGGGGAGGGGTGTGGGGGGTTTGTGCGTTGGTGGGCGAGTGATCCCTACACCAGGGACCAGAGACATAATTGAAAGAATGGCCTGAGGGATTCCCCCCCCCCCCACATGTTGTTCCTTATCCTACTTGGATGTTGCTTCCTTCTATCTCTCTCCTCTCTCTTTTCCTATCTCACTCTCACTCCTCTCCTTCTATCTTTTACTGTTTCTATTTGTGTCCCAGAGCACTGCAGGTCAGACATGTTAAAGGAATATTCCACCCCCTGAATACTTCTTTTTCACAGTTAGCGTGAATTGATCTTAAACACGTTCCAGTGGTATTGTCAGTTACCCTTCTCTTCTCTTCTGCTACTTCAGTGTCTTCACATCTCACAGAATGACTTTTCTAATACCCTCCAATAAAGTGGACCTTTTGAATCCATCCATTTGTGGAGAGCGGGGGGCGTAATAAGGGTAGTGGTAGCCGCAGTGAAGAGAGTCCGACTCTTCAGCGGAGAAAATGTGAAAAAGACTGTGATTATCTTTTGCCACATATCATGGAAGAAAGCCTCCTCATGGGGACTTGATGGCATAAGCCTGGACATGTTTTACCTTCCTCTGGCAATTGATAGGCCACACCTGGTACCAGTAAACACATGCAGGTCAGGTTTTACCAACAGCAACGACTGTAATTCTATCTGTGCGTGTTATATACATATCATTTCACGCACGTTATAGTTTCCTTGACATCTGTTTGCATTCTCTATTCCAAAACATTCACAGTGCATGAGTAAAATCACTGTGAATTACAATAGATAAGCTGTACTACTGTAAACATGTCTATAGAAAGGACTATGCGTATATATAGTTATACGACCAAGCAATGGTAAGCAGGCATTATTCATGAAAAAGGCTACATTTTCTTCTCGTTTTCAGGAACACAGATCTCGCAAAAGCCGTTTCCTTTGCAAACGTTCGTCTCACCTCGATCACCTGTCTCCATCACAGTCTCATATTTATTAATGAAACAAGGCAGACCTCCCCAGCGCTGCTCATATCACAAAGTAAATACATCTGTGTATACTGCTATCAATGGATGTAATCGGACGCTGAAACATAAGTCAAAAACCTACACCCTAGGTATCGGCAACTGGACTCCGGTTGAGCCCTTGTGTTAACTATACATCCAGCTGGAGCCCTGAGGGTTAGATTTAGGTCATTGTTACATCCCTGTATTTTACACAAAAGGTAAATCCCACAATGATGTCCTGCTATGTACAGAGATTTCTCACCAAAGTCTTCTGTGGGCCAAATCACTGCGGGGCACTAGGATTGTAATGTGCACCAGTGCATCTGTTTGACTGCTTGTATTCGTGTTTGCTGAAGACTTTTACCTGTACTGAAAGAAAGCTGCCCCCCTCCGAGCCCCATTAAAGTTGTCAACAAAGTGCAAAAAATCGGTAACCTGAAAGATGAAATGTGTGGCACATATAATAAATAAAAAACAAGGCCTCCATCCGCCAACATTTCAGAGAGGCATCCAAGCGATGAGCATCAAATCCAGGACGCCTTAAACCACTCAATCATTTCTACTTCTATTTGTTTTGTTACAATGTTGCCACATGTTCTCATCGATATTAATTATTTGTAAAGAATGATACATTCCTCAGATATATATATATATATAATCATAAAATGCCAGGTAAATATTCAACCCTTAGCAGACTGTCTGCTAAACAATGATAGCGTATAATCTTGTGTCACTTACCTGCAAGCACACATCTTTTGTGTGCCCAGCAGCATAGTAGGACAGCTCCAAGAGTGAACAAACTCTGGAGCTCAACCTCTGTACTTATTCTTTCTCAGTCTGAGAGGAATATATAAAGAAACACAGTTAAACTCTATAAAACTGCCACGGTGTTTGCCCTTACAGACAGTTTAGCCTGGTTACAGACACACTCTTGTCCCTGAGCCAGAGGTGGCTGGCAAGGCCAAACATCTCCTATTCCCTGCTAATGAAATCCGGAATAAAACCCTCCATACTTGGCTTGAACCCCCCACCCTTCACACACAAACACACACACACACACACACACACACACACACACACACACACACACACACACACACACACACACACACACACACACACACACACTAACACTCACAGAACCCCTGCAGTCCCAGCCAGGGATTATCCTAGGAAAACACTCCTTTTGTTGGGCCCCAGTCAAATTACTTTTCAGAGCTCTCATGCTTTTATCAGAGCTGTCTACGTAACTGTGTGTATGTCCGTGTGTGTGTGTGTGTGTGTGTGTGTGTGTGTGTGTGTGTGCGCGTGGGTATGCATGTTAAGGCAGTCCAAACATAGGCTGTTGCTGATTGCAGGGAGCACATCCAAAGCGAATGGTCACTAATGACTAAGTAAGCTGTTTATATTGCCCTCAGTGTGTGTGTGTGTGTGTGTGTGTGTGTGTGTGTGTGAGAGAGAGGGAGAGAGAAAGAGATTGCGTGTGTGTGTCTACTCATATGCCAGTGATTTTTCTAAAAATAGTACATCACTAAATCACCATGTTGCGTTGCCTGTTGGCAGGCTGATCCGGTGTTTGTGACATTTCAACTTGACATTTATGAATAAAGACTCTGATGCTTATAAACACGGTTCAAGTTGCACTTCCTGTCGGCCTGCTGCTCCCGGGACTCCAACCCCCCTCTGTCAAAAAAATATTTGGGAAGTTCTGCACGACTACTTCCACGACCTCACTCGAAGAACAACAACATTGGTGGTTCGGACGCTGCTAAATACTGTACTTGCTTTAAACAATGAAACCAATATTAACCAAACCATAACCAAGTAGTTTGGCTTTTGCTTAAACATAACCAAACCACAGGGTTGACAGATCAGGGAAATGCTCACATGTGTTTTTTTTTTTCTCAGAACAGTGGTGTGTCTGAAGAGTGACCATTTTTGTTCTTTTGGTGTGAGGACTTGCGTGGCGTTCAGGGAGACCTCTGTAACGACTGCCAATGTACAGTCATACTTTTTGTTCCGTGGATAATTCATTTCTGGGGTACCAACTCTCAGCCTGGGCAACGGCCAACTCAGTTGACTGGGCACAGATTGTAAAGCCACATTCAGCTTCTATTCATTCACACTATACCGGCTTCTCCTCGGAGACTACCAGTCTCTTTCAAAGTTGTGTGAGAGTTTGTTGTGTGCAAGTATGTTTTCGGCGTGCGACTGCCACTTTGTGTGAGTGTAAAGCCTGTGTTCGAGAGCGTGTGCCATGTGTGTGCCTGTGCCTGAGACGCAGAGAGATGAGGCGAGAGTGCCAACGTGGAGAGATAAACAGAGACTAACAGCGAAAGAGGAGAAGTGAAGCGTGTGCCCGTGCGCTCGTGTACGTGTGTGCCGAGGGTGCAAAACTAGCTTTGTAGCTCTCAGTGAAGTGTTGATTTAAGTGGAAGTGGAGGGAGGAGATGGGATAAAAGGCCTGACTAGATTAGGCTGGCACACACTACTGAGGCGCGCTGTACTGCCTGGCCTTTCAGCGCACTCTGCACTGAGCCTGTGTGTGTGTGTGTGAGAGACTAGTACTCGTGTGACGACGTTGAGGATTTGTGTGTTGCAACTGTTGGATGCAGTTACTCTACTGCTGATATTGGTGCAGCTGTACAATAAAGCAGCGGATTAGCAGAGCCACCGCAGCCACTATAAGAGCACTGAGGACACTAATCACAGTTCTGACATCTCAGTAATATCCTGTGCTGTACATAGGGTACGTTACCGCGGTGAAGTGCCGTTGTTGAGAGGTGGTGTGGAGGTTTTACAGTGTCATCCGCAGTTCTGCACGTCCCGACTGAATTCGAACAGATTCTTCGGAGGGGAGATGGGAAATAGATTACAGACTTTGCAGCTGTTTTCTTTTTTTTTCTCCTCCATCCTTTAATATACTTATAATCGTGGCAGTTTCTGCCAGCAGGAGGCTGAATTACTGCACATTCAAGCTCCCCCCAACCAGACACCCCACTGTTTAAGTCAAGGTGGTCTCCAACAATAATAGTTAATTGGCTAAGTTGTTTGCAGAGCCGTCTCTCCGTGTTAGTCTCTCTGTGTGTAGGAGACTGACAGTCGAGGGTAAAAAAAACAAAACATTTGAAGTGGTTTCAAACGCTTGAGGTGTGCGTGATTTATCTTGAACAGACAACACAGCAGCTTCAAAAGGGGTATCAATAGTGGTAACATTTGAAAAACAAAGTCAGCCGTCCTACTGCTTTTTCAAATATTGAACGTGCATTCCACTGCTCTTTAGCCAGGGGTTTAGAGAGCAGCAGCAGCAGCTCAGGTATTATTGGCAGGGTGTTTGTGCAGTAAGGTTTAACAATCATCTGGCCTTTATTATTAACATAACAGTGCTTTAAACACAGCTCAATGAGCAGGAGTCTCTGGGCTGTCACATTTTGGCAGCAGGTGACAGTTAACGGAAACCAAATGATAGTTCACATTAAATCAGTTTTTTTGTTGTTTGCCTCTGTTCGGCGCTACTGAAACTCCACCGCCATGCTGACATTTGTGCTGAACCATTGGATGAGACAGAGACGTTAGTCTGCTACATGTGGTACAGTAGCAATCTGCATATTTCATTGATTTAACTCCCTGTATGAATAATTAAGACCCCGGGAGGCATTATCTCCTTGTGCATGTATGTTTGCATACATGTATGTTTGCCTTGTATGCACACATGCTCAGTTGTCTATAGCCTTGTATACAGCGCATAGCTGATGTGTGCATTTATAGGCCTACTTAGTAGTTTGCTCATTAAGAAAATGTTCCTAATGCAATATGCACGACGGGGCATCGATGCAGAAGACTTTCTTATCAAAGCTTGACATTGTTTTTAGACTCATATCTGTGTCTGTGGGTGTTTCCGAGGGTTCCTGCTGTCATTTGTGCTGTTTTTGGGTTGAGTCACGGGGACTGACTCCTTCCAACACTGTTGGAGATTTAATCAGATTTCCCAAACCATCCAAATACTGACATCACCGTATTTTGTAATCTTCTTGCCTTTTCCTCTTCAGCTCAATCTATAATATATCTTTATCGCTTCTTCCTCTTGTTATTTTGGTTCTCGCACAAATATGTATTTCCAGTGCTTTGAGGTGCTTTGACACGGTGTCGGCCTCTGCGGAAATAACAAATGCATCCCTTTTTTTAAGAGGAATCCTGAGACAATTCACTTGAATTAAAAAGTGACCCATTTCCCCAAATCATCTCTAATACCTGAACCCCATTTGTTTGAGTCAATGCCAGGCACCAGCCGTGGGCTCATCTTCAAATGCATACTTTAACGCAATTTAATATATACAGATTTAAATGTTCCTCTTGGACAAGCACCAGCAGCAGATACATGCAGTTACATAATACACGCATAGCACCTGACATATGGACGTTGCCATTTTTACAGCTTTATTATAATCCAATTACTTCTACAGCAGTGCTTTGTGAATCCCCTCTGCCCTTATTGCTGAGTTCATCTGCCTTTCTTTCTTTAACTGATGTCTCATTGTTTCTAACTTTTGAATGAATCCTCATAAAATCGAAATAAGAACAATGCGATTTTATCTAGATTGTAAAAACTCAGGCACAAGCATGCACACAGGCAGGCGTAAATGAGATGTACAACAAGTATTTGTATGTAATAAGATGATGTATGTTCACACACACACACACACACACACACATACACACACTCACAGCAGCTGTCAACTGCTAGATTAGAAGCAGTGGAAGAGCTGAGTACAACAGGAGGAGCAGTCAGTGCACCGCTGTGACACAAAATACTAACTGCAGCACTCTTACCAATACCAACCCCCAAATTATCCTCTCAGCAGAGGTCTCTCTCCCAGTCCTCTCTGTCTCTCGAGAGAAGAAACTGATGGTGTGGAGGACTCAGCCAGCCAGATCCACCTGCGCACAAGACATGCAACAACTAAATCTATTTTGTTCCGTAGAGAACATGAAGAGAATGCAGATGTAGTCTGATGCCATTGTTTTCAGTCAGAGGGATTTAACATGCGGAAACGGCTAACTTTGCCACCAGTTTTGTCCAATATCTCTCACGGTGGTTTTGTGTTAAAGTTGATCATACTGACGACTGAATTTGACGCTTTGGGTTTTGCAATATCTCAAAAGCACCGTAGTGGATTAAATACTAAGACGACAGAGGTGAAACGGCAACCAATCCCGTTATTGCAATGCACTAAATTAATCCATTGGATTATTTTCAAAAAGTCAATGTATTCCACCAATGGATGTCCCTTGTCATGGGATACTGTGGCTGAGTCCAGGGTTTATTGTACAAGCACACGTTGAGTGGCAGGTACTTGAAAAACAAGGAAGTAGTCGAGGAACATACAACAGATAATACCGTAAAAACATGGAGGTGCATGTAGCTGTATTGCTCTCACAGACGCACTGCAGTGGACACAGCAGCACACAATATACATAAGAATTTGAGTCCATATCATAGCATAACGGACGGTACATAATGACACCGATCTCTCCCACTTAGTGTCTTTGTGAATATGAGTTCAGCTTCAGGCCTAAGTGGAGCAGGCCCAGGTGGTGTTGGTTACAGACTGGAGGAGGTGTCTGGTGGTTTGTACATCCACAGAGGATGCTCGGTCAAAAAAAAGTCAAAGCACAACAGCAGAGGAGACGCAGAGGAAATAAAGGAGAGGATCAGAGTTAGGGGGTACTAAGGCACAGATAAAGGAGGAGAAGAAAGGGGGCAGGGGAAAATATGAAGCGCTTTCTGGAATAAGCTCGTAAGAATAGAGTGGTTTCACTCCCTGGTGTAGCAGAGGGAGAGTCGGTCCCTGATGTACACTGAAACATTTTGCTTTCTCAAATCCACATGTCACTTTCCCGTCCTGGATCATATATTCTCCTCAGTATTCACTTTAATTGTGCTCAGCAATTACTCCTTTGACTTATTTCTGAAACGTATATCATCAGAGCTTTATTGCTCGGGCGCTACGATTCTTAATCCATCACATTTTATTATTGCGTGCTTATGGTTTTCGTGCCCAAAGGAAGTTTATTCACATTCTAGGTTGCAAAAGTGTAAAAAAGTAAAATTGGTGAAATTATACACTCGATAACGTGAGAGATGTTGTAGTCAGACAAGACATCGTGTTGTTCGGAAAAGCTGAAAGACGGTCGCACAGATTTCCAAACATGCAATCTGGACTGCAGAACAGTCAATCAGAGACAGGAAGGCCAGCTGAATTACAGATTGAGTGGCAAACCCAGACAGAAGGGAAATGGGGCTGACAAAAGTGGAGAGGCAAAACGAGACGAAGCAACGGAGGCGGACTCTTGCTTTCTTCCAAAGTACAGCCACAAGCTGTTGGTCTCAGTCTGCCAACCAAGCTCAACTTCCCAGCCATAGATAAACTGTGTGTGTGTGTGTGTGTGTGTACATAATTCATATGCGTAGCCAAATCAAGATCTAGAGATTATCATGACCAGTGGCACAGAAGAGGAGAGGAGAGGAAAGGAAGGGAGGAAGAAAGGGAACAGAAGAGAGAAGGAAAGTGTGTGTGTGTGGGGAAAAAAGTTAGCAACTATACGAATGCAGTTACAGATGACAGAGAATCAACTAGTTTGTATTCACCCCACACTAACCTGTATGCACCAGCATGTGTTCACATACGCATTCCCATAGGCTCCCTGTGTAGAACCCTCTCCTCCCTCTGTTTCTGTATCTCAATAGCTCCCTCCCTCCCTCTTTTACTTTCAAGGAAGGGTAATCCCTCTTGTAGCTAATGTGCTGTGACATTTCATGGTACAATAGGATTTGGGGGACGCTATGTATTCTCATGGTGCCGGGGTCTAGCTGATAACCTCGCTGTCTGGGTGATTTTGGACTGCAACAACTCTTGGACTAGTTTATTTTCCTCTTTTTTTTTATCTCACATTGGAAATCTAATTATCAAGATGGAAATGCAGTTCACAATAATACAGACTGAGGTCACGCTTTGGGGGTAACCACTATAACCACATACGGTCACACAATACTTTAAATAAAAACAGGTCTGATTCATAGATTTAACATGACATCAACTGCCATGATACAGATTCATAGTTTTGTGAGTGGAAACGCAGGGGACAGGCAATATAATCATTATTCCGATCTGACAACGGCTGATTTCGCCTTGATTTTGTTGACGAGGCAAAGACTCATTCATGTAAAAGATAAGTGTCATATCTGGACAGAATGTCTCACTTTTAAATAGAGGTAGAATATTGGGGCATGCGATGTGGTCCAGATTGCAGGGTTTCCCTTTGGATTGGCTGTGGGAGGAAGTGCTTATCTCACCAGCAGAGCTGATGTGTGAGGATGTGGGGGCGGTAAATGTGCTCATCAACCTTCAGGCACAGATACGATGCTGCCAGAGTGCCTTCAGCTGGACGCTGTTTAGTGCGGGCAATGTTGGGAGAGATAAATGTTAAACACTCTGCATGACATTTATTGTGGATTTAGTTTTTTTTCAGTGTGTCCGCGCAGCATGAATGAGAGTATCAGAAACATACAAACCGATGAAGATGAATGAAGCGAAGATGCTGTCTTCAACTATGTCCCTCATGCTTTTTTTTTTTAGCTTTACATCCCTTGAGTGAGCACCCCAAGGTGATAGCACCTTCACCCTGGCGGCATCTTACAGGGTTTTCACGAGCAGAACAATCTTCGAACACAATTTGCTGACTTCTGGTTGCTTTACGACACAACTGAAGCACGTCTGCACACAGAGTCACATCCTGGATACACCGCTTTCTGTTGTTGAAAAAGGCGTTGTGTTGACGCTGATACTATGTGATGAACAGGATGCCAGTTAACTATTTAAAAAAAAAATGACATTCTAATTTTCCTCATTGATACACTGATAAACTGTGCAGATTTTAATTTGAGTAAAGGGCTTCATTCATATTGGCACAGAGAGCGCTACGGTAAATAAACAGGCTCTTGCTGTAGTACAAATAAGAACAAATTTGCTTTTATGAGGCTATTACATGACAATAATAACCCCCCCCCCCCCCACACACACACACATATTATTCCCTGATATTTCCAACAATAGTAAAGCCTTGAGTCCTGAAAAGGCTAATTTGATTCCTGGCTGTATCCTCTATGCAAAATCAAGCCTTAAATCAATGAATGACTTTAATCCCGATGCTGCGTCGAAACGTCTTCCTCAGCTAAACGCAGATTACAGCTGAAGTGAGCCGAGTGTTTATCTAGCTAACAGCCATACGAGGGGACTAACGTCTTGTCGCTTTGATTCGCCGTACGATTTGTTTTGAAAGCGTGACAGCGAGCGTGAGACGGACGGAGGCTGAGAAGTGTCACGCCCAGATTCATGAGACAGGGTTGTCAGGCGAGCTATTGCTGTTTTGGCTGACTGCGTTGTACCTGGAGGGAACTCGACGCTGCCGCCACTACACTGCAGCCAATTTAGCTGGAGCACAGCTGCTAAGAGGCTCCCCAAGGTGTGTGTGTGTGTGTGTATGTGCTTCAGGATTAAGCCACAGCACCAATTAAAGCCTCAGACTGGTTTTTAAAGGATAAATTATTAACAGCAGAAGTGACCTCTCTGGTGGCCTTTCCTCCCTCCTCTGCTATTCTCTTCTCCTCTCCAACCTTCCTTTACTTGCGTCAAACCGGCCTCCCTTCCTTCACAACGTCTTCTCTTTCTTTGCCTTCGCTTGCTTCTGTTTTTATACTCGGCAACCCCTTTTGTTTCGCTATTTACCAGCGTCCCTTACAACCTACAAAAGACTATGGGTGGATTTTTTATTTGTTTTAGATTTTGTTACTCTTCTATTTTAAAATGTAAACAAAAAAAGCAGGTGTCATATTTTACATTAAAGAACAGAACAGAGAGATGCAGGATGAACAAAGACAGACCGGAGATGCACCGATAGAGTTTGACACATTACCGTAATATGTGTGGTATTTGTTATAAATGTACGTTGGTGCATAGAGGGTGATAAGAAGCTGTACATGGAGGGGCTTAGGACCCAGGGGAATGTAGGTGAAGGAAACAGGAAGAGACGGAAGACACGCCACACAAACAGCTTTTCACCGCTCGTCACGATCCTGCAGACCAGTGATTCTCAACTGGTGGGTCGTCGCGGACCCGTTTTCAGTGGGTCGCGGGTCTTTGCTTTATGCAGCAGAGTTATTCACTCTCCTTTCCAGCATTTACGGCACTTGTTCAGCGGTGCAGGAAAAACACCGACCAATGCGTTGTAGATCACGTCACGTGATGCAGTTTAGCCAATAAAATAAGGGTATTCTGATACGTTTCCTGACTCCAGTGAGATGTACCCACACCGTGACACAGAGGGGGAGAGACAAGGAAAGACATCACAGAGCAGAGCTCTGATAACTTTAGATGTGAAAGTCAAATATCAGCGTGATCCCTTCAAAGAATCAAATTGCTAAAAAGACAACAGTCATGGCTTTTACTTGTAATTCATATTAGTTCACACAAACACTCATTCATCTGCTACTGGCCCGGCCCGTCTGTCAAATTTTAAAACTCAATGTGGCCCCCGAGCCAAAAAGTTTGCCCACCCCTGTGCTAGGCTAAAGAAAAGGGCGTTTGTTTGCTTGTAACTCGTGTGGGATATTTATCTTTCAAGATGTGTTTTCCCTCACTGGATACTTTGGTATATTAATGCCTTCAGGATACAGTTGGGCTTGATTGTTGCTCAACGCAGCTGCGTTTCCCCTTATTCCCACTTTGTTCAATAGTAAAAGCATGTTAGCCAGTAATGGATACTTTTAACCTTTTCCAGGTAATTTGATCAAGCCTTTAAATCAATCCAAGCACACAAACTGTCTCTGTAATGATCGGTGAATACATCGATTGTTTTTTTTAAATGGGCGAACCATGTCCCTTTTTTTTTGATTTGATGAATTGTTCAATACTGAATGAATTCTGAAATATAAATGTGAGCTGCCGTGTATCATCTCTCACAGGGACAGAAGAGGAGGGAGAGTTGAGATGGTTTAAAGACCTAAATGTATTTAACACTGGGGTTACTTCATGCTGTCATTTAGTATTCCAGCAAATGGAATTTCCTGTGGAAAATGTCATATTGGTCCAGTGGCTCGTCATAATCCAGATGCAATTTGTTTTGGCAGTTGACTCTATTAACATACTGTATAGGAACACAGTGCACAGAATATAAATTGTGAGTTTCATTGCAACAATAGAGTGTGGGGGCATTTCTGAATGAAAATCCCAAGCGTAAAATCAGTAGGGCCTTACTCGTTCAGTGTTGTCAGATGGGGCTGGTTTCTGCCCAATTGGGCATTTTTTGATAAGTGTTGGGCTAGAAGAGGACATTTGGTCTGCTTATGTCAACATTTGCCGGGTTTTTAAAAATATTGTGAAAACAATATGACCAAATAGATATAATTTTATGGTCAGAAACACGGATACAACATTCATATTAACGCATATTATTGACTCTTTTAATTTGAGAACTATTTGATTGATTCAATCGTTTAGGCAGAGGGGAGCACCTACTGACCTTGACGTCATTGATGTATCTTTTATCTCTTATTGGATGCAGATATGATGCTTTAAATGTGTATGATTGGTTTTCTTTTGTGCATGTAATGGTTTGACAAGGGTTTCTGGCACGGTAATGATTTATATTGGATCTGTTTTTTATTGGAATGGTCGGGTTTTAAGTTGTGACTCACCGATCCGGCCCCACTGCTCGTGTCATGTGTGTCTGTCACATCACTTTGCCCCTCTAGGTCTAGCTGTGTTATGCATTTATCGCTTCCACATTTTTCTCAGACGTTTCTGTCTAATCTTCAACCTGAGAAATAAAGAACCTAATGATTGACTGAGCTCTGCCTCTTTTACGATGCCCCGTTATGGATTCCCCCCCTAGATATCCTCAGTTCATCATCTGATCTCAGTCAGCGGGCTTGGATGTGTTCTTACACTCTGATCTCTTCCTCCCTGCCTCCATCCCTCTGCCCCTCCCTCTTCTTCTCTGTTACCCTGAATATTTGCTCCTCTCAGATTTGATGAAGGAATTTAATTGGAGCAGAGAGAGAAACACACAGTTTCTCACACAGTGAGGGAAGGATGCTCAGTAATGATGAATTGTCAGTGACCCTCGGGATCAGACAAGGTGAAGATAAGTGTGTTTGAATCAGACCTGGTCGATCTGGAGGAGAGAGGCGTATTGAACCTTGTTACTACATTAGACGAGACTGTAGCGGTGCATTGACGCCGCAACATTGCTTCACTTAACAAGTGGAATTACCGGTAACCCCTGAAGTACCCATGCAGGATCACGGGTTGATTATGTGCAGACGCCCACTGCACCATCACATGTCTCTGTTTGCTTCCATAGCTCAGTGAGATGACCTTAAAAAGGAGTTCTTGTTTACAGTGTTTTCATATGACTCCCATTAACATAGATTATGTTGATAGAATACATCTACCTTGGATTTGCTTTATAATACAGCTCAGCTGTGTCCTGTTGCTGAGTGCCGACACACATCCTACAATTGAGATGCATGTGTATTTATAACTTTCCTAATTCTAAGCTCAAAAATGTACGAGAATTGAATGCTTCCCAAGAAGGATGGAGGTTCATACTTCTCGGTTATTTGTATGTATGTTCCTCGTAACAAAAGCTCGTAGTTTTTCTCGAGTTTGCTAGCTAATTTCTAGCCGTGTTAGTGTTTGGAGGCTAGTCTCAACATTTTTACAGAAATTATTTTTTATGTGTTTAGAGCTGTTGCTCTATTTTATGTTTACTGCTAATTACAAAAGACGTTGCATGTTGTGAACACGGTACCATTATGTCTGCTACATGTTTTGAGATTAGTACTGCCGTTGTGAGCATGTTAGCATCCTGACATTAGCGCTTAGCTCAAAGCATGGCTGTGCCAAAGTACAGCCTCACAGAGCTGCTAGCATGGCTGCAGACTCTTGTTACAACTGCCAGGTTTATCTTTAGTGATGTTTTGAAGTAAGCGGTCTGCTACATGATTTTTTTATTTTTCTATGCATCTTATGGCACCACCTTGAAAATGTGTGGTTCGTTATGAGGATATTTTCCTGGTACACAATATCTGAACAGCAATTTTAACAAATAATAGGTAATATAGACTGGTACCTACTATGCTTTTCCATAACTTCCACCTCCGCAATATACTTTCACAACATAATCTAATCACTAACACCTGATATTATTTCTTAGCTGTCTCTTGTAGTGTGATACATTGCAATCTCCTTTCCTGTTGCCTTGTACGTCCACATAATAGGCGATAGTGTATATCTCGACATGTGATGTGGCGAGGCTTTTAAAGACATTTTAATTGAATGCTAATGAGAGTAGACCCCCCTAAACATACTGTATAATTGCACACACACACCTGCTAGTTGCTATCTTTTCAGTTCGTCATTGCTGCTGTAAGAAGAGGAACCCAACGCACAAGTGTGCACACCCAACACACACACACACACACGGCAGTTCCTATCTTTCCAGCTTCTCATTGTTGCCGTGGAGAAACATTATTCTGTCTGCACACTTATTCTATAGTCTCCATTCTTTGACCTGACGCTATATAAGCATTCTGTCTTATTCTTGTGCCCTCTTATTCTGATGGTAATTTCACTGCCTGAAAGGACTGGCAGAGGATTGCTCTGTCTCGTTCGACAAAATACGCTAAAAAGTCATTCCTAGGATTAAAAAAAAAAAAAGCTCCGCGGTGGATTTCCAGGGCTCTGTTGTCATCTCTGCAGTTGCCCGTCGGCCCCCTGTTCATATGCAAATCAGCCAGAGCTTGATTGTTTCCTCATATTTTAATCTCCTGCACGGTGTTGGAGGAGAGGAGAGGAGGGTGAGGGGGGGGGGGGGGGGGATACGAGGGAGAGATGAGACGAGAGGAAAAGAGATGATGGACCAGGAAAAGAAGAAAGGGCAGAGGCTGTCGGCAGCCGAGGAATGGAGAAGAGTAGAAAGTCGAAGACAAAAGACGAGGAGATGAAGTTATGTTGGAGGAGGAGGAAAGCACAATGTTTGACCGGAACAGCGAAGAGATGAGGGACATGAGAGGGCAGGAAGATATTATTAATATGCAAGCAGAAGACAATAACATTAAGCAGGATATAAGCGCTGCTGGGTGATAAGCGGCAGGTAGGAATATATAGTTCACCTATAAGGGAGTTCATTAGCATTGACGGAGAACTACTGCTGCAGTTGAAGCTCAGTATTTAACATTGCTTCAGTTTAAACTTTGAGGGGAGTCACTAAAGAACAATGAAGCCTCCATACTTTTATGTAGTTCTGTATGAAACCAATCACGAACCCCGTCTGCTGCCGCTCATCATGCATACCGCAGGGTTGAAACACTGACCAGGGGGCAATAAGAGGAGGAGCGAGAGAGACTTTCTTGAATAAACTAATTAATCATTTGCATAAATATACATAATAAAAGAGCTTTGTGCAAAGATCCTCTTCACTATGCATTTTTCCCCACTTTTTGTAACTTGCTTGCTAGAGGTCATGCAATTAAAAAATGAAAAATGAAGCATATGATATTTTTTGGGGGGGAATATGCTCAGAGAAGTGAAGGAAAAATCGCCGCAGTAGGTTTTGATGTGTAACGCAGTGGAATGATTTATGGAATTAGTGGAATGATTTTCACTCAGGAGAAAGGTGTTTTGGTTAAAAAGTAAAAAAATCAGCTGCTTTAGCGTAGGTAGACTGTTCAGTGACTGTGATTGCTTCAGACAGCAAAGGCAACACATATGCAAGAAAATAGCTTCGCAAGGACTTGAATCTGAGCCAACATTAGCATAGTGTATATGTTCAATATATGACTCATTGACAAAATCCGAGGCCATGATCCCAGTAATGACATTTAAACTGATGAAACACGGTAAGTATACGAAACATTCTGTATTTTCAAGGGGGTTTTTGTGCGTATGAAAGTTTTTTGGGGAATTTGCATACGCAACTCATACGTTTTTCTCATACGCAATAGTGTGACAGGGCCATAAGCCAGGTATATCACATACCCACAATTCATCCACAGAAATACAGAATATACCCAAATATAGACACAGTCTTTGCACAACCTCAATTTTTTTTTTTTTTTTTCCCACAACCACACACAACTCACACACACAGCCTTGACCCCAAGAACAATAGCCGTGTAGCCCAACACAGATTCAAATCAATCTCAAGTTGAACAGCTCTTCTGTAAACTCACTCATAGCCCTGCACCTCCCCTCACTCTGACCTTCTCGAAAACACAGCCAAAGGAATTAGCTGAGAGTTCAGCAGCGTCACCACAGCCCCTCCATCATCTCCTTATCTCCCACCAGGTCAGTCAGCACCAGGCCCAAACTCAATGTCCCCCTGGGATGTTTGTGCAACTTGTTTATGACAGTCCAAGTGTTGTTGATGCTTTTGTTGCCGATGTTAACAAGAGAGATAGAGAGGTGGAGGACTGGAACATGGCGTTCCACTGGGAAGCAACCTAGACGACCTGGTCTTCTAGAGAGGCAGAGGAAAACAGGGGGGTGGGGGGGGGGAGTCATTTGGGAAGGGGATTGTGAGAGGAGAGGAAAGGAAATTAGGGGAGAGGTGAGAAATAAAGACGAAGACTAGCGAGACAGAAAAGTGGAAGCACGTGAAATGTAATGGCGGTTGGATGAACAGGCAGATCAGAGATCAGCATTAGTGTAAGTGGCTTCATCGCACTGCTCGTTCCAAAATGCAGGAACAAAGACCCTATAAGAACTTTGACAGAATCCAGTTAAATATACCGCTTTACGTTACTTCTTCTAAATGTTGTGGTTTTCCCGCTGCACTGTTCTTCTGATGAGAAAAAAAAAAAAAGGCCATGCAGACAATATTCTGATTGGTCCATTTCTGCATTGCTAATTAAAGTGATCTTTTTTTCCATTCTGATTGACCTTTCAAAGCATCTGAAATCGAGTCTGATGAAACTTGCAGACACCCTGGTAAAACATGATATCCAGTTATTTCTGACCTCGAAAAACTGCAGAGTGTCTGCAGGTCCTGTAAAACTTCAGCAGACTTAAATTGCAATAATTATGGCTGTATTAGCTCAGAGGTTAGGGTTAAATCTAGTGTTACACTCATTAAATACAGCGGTCGGTGTGGTGTGTTGTCCGGTGACAAATATTTGCCATGTATTGGTTACTGTAACTGGCATGAAAAGACGCTGTGTGGTTAATAGTGCTGTTCTTGTAAGGGCAAACTTAAAGGAACTTAAACTTAAATCCTGTTCCTGGGATTCCAAGCTTCTCTTGCAACTGGACTTTCGTATGATTTCATTAACTCTCAGGTGTGATTTCCCCACGCATATAATTTACCCTCCAGACTAATCACAGGCTATACCTCTAGCCTACACCATTCCTCAACTTGACACTTGGAAACCTGTATGTATCCAGTGTTGGGTATCATTAGGCTTGTCTCCAAGAAGGTTATTTATACCTGTACACAGCAAAAACTGAACTTGCTGCAGTCTCCTCCACTTCCCCCAACATAGATACGCCATGTTTCCTTCCTTTATTTTAATAATGTAAAGTATTTATTTTCTTTCTCGTAACACCCCCCGAGGCCAACATCTTCCAGTCCATCGAGACCTGGACACGACGGTTTGGCAAATCAAGTTATTTCTGTAAAATTCCTGAAAAGGACGATTTTGTTGTCTTTTCAACGTTTCCGACAGAAGCGGTAGCCGAGGCTTAATTTAGCTGCTTTGTGTAATCTGTAAACGAGGACGGTACATATCGGGAGCCATGTTTCCATTCCAATGTATTCATAAGCTCTTCCTTAAACCCTTCCGCTGCTGTGTTTAGAGGCACAGAGAGTAAGAGGGAATCTCAGCGCTGGACCCAAATATAGCCCGCATTCTTTCCCCTGTGTTTCAGGAAGCATCAGAAGAGGCCGGAGCAAACCCGTGCTCCCATGTCCCCCTCTTTCCTTTCTCCATTATCCCATCCTCTTTCCCCCGTCGCCTTTCTCTCTCATTTCTCGTCTTCAGCAATCCCTCTTTCACCATCTCTCTACTCTGGTCTCTTTTTATATCCTCCTCTCTCCTATTTCTTTACCCCTCCATTTTTTACCTTTCACCCAAAGTTCACTCCGCTCTGGGGACTGTGCAGCTTGTTTTCCCTCTACTCTCCTTCCTTTCTAACCATCACTTAGTGAGCCTTTCCATCCCTTCGTCTATAATGGACTCACACTGAATACAGCTCTGTTTGATCCTCGTTAATGGCTCCGCATACACGCCCACATTAGTGAGAAAGATTCCGTCGCATCATATTAAATGCACATGGAGGAGCATATTGCCAGAGATGGGCCTTGTTAAATGTACAGACAAGCTTTATAGCTATAGCAGCAGATGAATGGACTCATTGTTGGCTATTACTGTAATGGTGTGGGTCTTTTATCTCTGCATCTCTGTCTAGCTCAAACAAAGGTAAATGTGCACGGATATCACAACAACACACTGGCACACCCGAAGCCTCAGTATGCAATAACGAAAATCGTTCAGGGAAACCTGACCTCAGCAAGGTCAATGTACTTTTACTGGAACTCTGGAAACAACTGAGCTGTGGTTGTGTGTGTGTGTGTGTGTGTGTGTGTGTGTGTGTGTGTGTGTGTGTGTGTTTATGGCAATGAGGGTTAGTTGAAACCGATTTTCAGGGCTCTCCAGTAGCTACTCATTGTTTGGAAAGTAGAGCACTCCTTAGGGACAAGAGGGCTATCTATAGATGTGTGCACGGATGTGAGTTTAGTGTGTATGTGTTCTAACCTAGCCCTGAATAAAGTAGGGGATGTGTAGAGAGGAAATAGATAAGAGGACAGTAGAATAGGTAGAGGAGAGGCCCGGTCGCGTCAGCATTTAAGATGGACACATTTCATCAAAAAAGGCTTGTGTGGCAAGTAAATCCACACAAGCCATTTTGACAGTGTTGAGGAAATGTAGATCCGAAGAGTCCAAAAAAGGGAGGAAGCTATTGTAGCTTATTAGCTGGTGTTGCAACATCAACTTTTTATTCAACCCTTTTTTGGATATTAATAACTGCTCCACCAAAGAGGAATGTTTTGCAGGCAGTTATAAGACAGGAGATGATCGTACAAATATGTTTTCTTAATAGACTGCGTGAACTTGTCCCATTAGTGACCCAGCTAACGAGCTTGTTAACTGAAAGGTAGCAAAATGAGACCAGAGAAACAACATTAACTGTCATCGTAGGTGTATTTAGAGATGCGCTTTAAACCTTTTTTTTTACAGTGTCTTGCCAACAAGTCACTGAAATTGTTTTCCTCAGCCCTCTTTGCATTTATCCAGACAAATACACGCTCATTAGGTAGTCAGCAGCATGCACATACATGACACCGCGCAGCGATGTTTTGCGGTTGTGTAGCCGCTCACAGGCTCAGCCGTGCATGAAATCTACGAAGACCCCGGTGACTGTGTTTGCTTTGTGCGACAGTTTGTGTCTCTGCCTCTGAGCCTTTTTTCCCACTGCGCGAGCTGCTCCACTGTACTAAGTGTGTCAACAATACCAGCTGAGAGGCAGCCTTCAGTCCACACACTCTCGACTGCCGAGTAATCCACAAAAGAGAGGAACCGGGAGGAGAAGAGAAGGGTGGGAGATAGAAATATAAGAGCGAGTATGTGGGAGGTGGAAGGATGGAGGTGAAAGGAGCAAGAGATTGAGCGATGGTGGAGTGGGAATTTGACAGTGAGCAAGAGAGCGAAGGAAAAGAGAGGAGAAAGCGTGGTTGCCAAAGAGAGAGAGAGAGAGAGAGAGATTTCAATGTTTCAAAAGGATTTCCCTATCACAGTCTCTGACACATTACATACAGAGCTCACTATCGGCCCGGCTCTGACAACTGCACAAATTGGCTGAAAGAGGTTCCCTGGGCAAGGCCTTTGATCAGGTATGTGTGTGTTGTGTCAGCGAGCGAGAGGAAGGGGAGAGATGTTGTACATTTGTGCATACCTGGACATCTCAGTCTGTGCGAGTTAGAAAATACAGGCTATTCTCTTCTACAAATCACGGTGGAAAGAAATGAATGTACATAGATAAGGCTGTGTGACAGTGAGTGTGTGAATGTATGCGTGCCTGTATTGAACGTGCCGGCATGTTCTAGCTTTTTATTCCAGTGATATTGCTCTTTCAGATTTTAGCTCGGGGTCTTTCATTTGTGTCTGACTCTTCCCATCAAAACATGTATCCATGTTATCTCTCAGAGGTGGTCGGTAAACAATGCCATTGTTAAAAGGCTCATATCAACACAAGCCCTCGACACAGTTCAGGCTTTGAAGCAGTGAGGTTTCCATTATCATGATCACAGGCACCACATGCAAAAAATGTGCAGGATCCTCTCAGTACAAATCTCTCACTGTTTGGCACTGGGAAGCTTCTCTGGAGGAATTTGGAATTTGGATGCTTTGCTCAGTCTGTAGCAACTAAAACACTATCTTCAATAAGAACAGCTTCAGGATATCAGAGTTCACTTTTTTTCTTGTCACTCTTTACAGTAATTATATTAAGACATGTCAATTGTATTCTCAGGATGTGCTTTTAGAAATGTAAGCAGTGTGGCTCTAGGGATGGTCCTCTGAGGCTCACGTGTGTGCAGAGTATTGGGCATTAGTTGTCCCCAGAGGATGAACTGACTTTGGTGATACCTGACTTAGTTTGGTTGATATTTTTGGCTACTGTTGGATGGATTTGCCATGGAATTTTGTACACATACTGTATACAAGAGGGTACATTTTAATGACTTTGATGATCCACAGGGTGACATGTTTTTTTTTTTTTTCATTAGATGTTTCAAAAACTATTTAATAGATTGCCATTCCTTCATATGTCCCCTCAGGATGAATTGTAATAACTTTTGTGGATCCATTAACTTTTCATCTAGCACCATCATAAGGTCTGATTTTTATTTAGCCAATACACAGTTACAAGGTTTTTATTTGTCGTTGACGAAATTTAGTTTGTGGTCCCACATTTGCTACATAGAAAAGAAAAGAAACAACAACAACAACAACACACTATATTATATATGGAGGGTGGAGGATGAATGAAGGAGTTTCCGGCCGGAGGAAAGAAGATGCTTTGAAGTCTGGTTGTTCGGCAGCTGATACTTCTGTATCTCTTTCCAGACGGCAGCAGGGTGAACAGGTTGTGTTTTGTCTTATAATGTCCTCTTTAGCTCTTCGCAGGCTCCTCTTCTCACCAATATCACTGACGCTCTGTAGATGGGTGCCAATGATGTTCTGGGCGGTTTTAATCACTCGCTGTAGAGCCCTCCTGTCTTGTGCCGTACACATCCCATGCCAGTTTGTAATGTTTGCAGTCAGGATGCTTTCTATTGCTCCTCTGTAAAAGTTGACAAGAACTTGGCACAGGAATGTTGCCTTCTTTAGTTTAATACAGCCGTGTGATGGCCACGTCAGTTCGTTTGTTATGCTGATTCCCAGGAATACTTTGTTGAAATACTTTGGTTTTGGACCAAATATCCTCAAAACTAATGTTATTCCCTTAATCTCAGCTGTACTTTATGTTTAGTGCTAATAAGTAAATGTTAGCATGCTCACTACGATGGTGAACATGGTAAACATCAGCATGTTAGCACTGTCGTTGTGTGCACGCTAGAATGCTAATGTTAGCATTTAGCATTTAAGTTTTATTTTTAAGGTTTGATCTATAAAATCACATTTTCACAGAGCCTATGATGGCCTCTTCAACTTGCACCAGTACTTCAAAACTCAAAGATATTACATTTACATTGATATATGACAAAGGCAAGCAACAAATCTTTCAAAATCAAATTGTGACAGTTTTGCTTGATAAATGACTTGCATAATTACAGTATGGAATTTTGACTTGATTCATTAATTAATTGAACCAGTGACACCAATTTGAGCACATGTGACATTTATGGACTACATTTTCTCCGTGAACACAGTGT
The DNA here is from genome assembly GCA_032191485.1 of Leptoclinus maculatus. Lineage (NCBI taxonomy): Eukaryota > Metazoa > Chordata > Actinopteri > Perciformes > Stichaeidae > Leptoclinus > Leptoclinus maculatus. The sequence continues at coordinate 16,558,180 of JAVDOI010000008.1, forward strand.
GGGGAGATGTTCTGGAAGAAATACCAAACTGCAAATATAAGGGTTTTAGGAGTCACTTGCAATATAAAGTTGTATTTGTCACAGCCATTAAAATGAAGCATTACCCAGGGTAGTGTATAGGCACAAATCGAGACTGTTAGTGTAAGGCATTGCACAGTAAATGGCACTCCTCCACACAGGCACCGTCTCCTTTTTACTGCTGCATGTCTGCTGTACAGTACATGTGTTTGAATCCTGTTAGCGCAGTCTGTCTGAGCTGCCAGTGTGCTTGTGTGTGTGTCAGGAATTGTGTGCCAGTTGAGGGAAGCACAGGTAATGGATTAATACCAGAGCTGGCTCAGGCTCCACATTGCTTTGTGGTAGCAACCTGTCATTATCACAAACACCGGCTCTCACAAACACACACACACACAGAAACACATACACAAGCTCACACACGCTCTCTAGCATTTGCGTACACACACACACACACACAAACATCCGCCAAATACAGTGTACATCGCAGCGCAAACACTTCCTGTCTCACCGGTCTCTCTCCCTTTCCTCTACTTTCTTTCCCCTGTTTCTCTGTCGTCATTGGTGGCACACAGTGAAAACTGGCTTGTGATCATTTCAAACGGCAGCGGGTTCTTGAACATGTTCCATCCATTTGCCTACAGTGGGACCAATGCTGAGAACAGATTTCTTTGTTGAGCCAGTGTGCGCTGTTTTTGCTCTAAACAACAACGAGGCAGACCGAGTTATTTGAACGCTGCGGTCATAAGAGCCTTCAGGCTGGTTTATTTCCTCCAAAACTTCACCTAATAGTTTGTCTAAGGCAGCGGGAAGGCCGGGGTGGGTGTGCTCTCTGAACCCATCATCCAAACACTCATTAATCCTCGCACTGCCCTTCTTCCCTGCCAGAAATGGTCTTCCTATTTAGTCATTTAGTCAGCATTGAGCTGTGTAATTGGACAGTGGAGGCCGATAGGAAACGTTTGAGTAAGTGAGGGGTGATAAAGGTCCCAGGCCTGGATTAAACACTCGCTGGCCTGGTTTTGTGCACCCATAATGGGATGCCTGACAGAAACTATTTTAAGCACAGTGAATGTGTCCAGTGCAGTATTGTGTGTGTGGTTTAAGACATTTTACAGCATCGTGAAGGTGGAAAAATAAAAAGTAATTTGATCAATGTCTGCTTGCATTAGAAAACAGGTTAATCACGTATTCAGTTTCAGTTTAGACTAAAAGACCCGTCAAAACAGCTTATACAACTTTTACGCAAATACTTTGTAAACCTCTTCATCTTCAACAAAGCTGCTAAATGTCTTGAGACATTTCCTGTTCCATGACACGGAAACACTGTCGCTTACAGCAGGTCACTCCAGTCATGATAATGCCACTGACTGAATAGGATTTGTTGCATCATTATCTAAAAGCTAACTAAAACTGGAGAAGTTACTGGTAAGATGCAGCACTGCGTGGCATCGTTATTGCTACAAGCACCTAAACCAGATCGATCAGAATGAGAACTACTAACTACACACATACTGAATCCTTAATTCCATGCTCTTCCTGTTGAATCAAGATATTGGTGAGGGACTTGATGCAGGAAGAGATTATTCTAAAGGATGGGAGTGTAGTTGTGTTTGATGGGTAGGACTGAAGGACAGAAATTGAAAATATATTTTTGGCATTGTGAAATTGGTAATTATTGTAACAAGGCTTTTTTTTATTATGTTGTGATCTGAAGTGACCTCTCCCTTTTTTTTCTCTCCATCTCTGCAGCAGTCCTATGCACCTCCCCCTCAGCCCATGGCTCCGCCCAGCCCTGGCACCACAGGAGGAGGAGGAGGTGGAGGAGGAGGAGGAAGTCATGGAGGAGGGCTAGTGGAGCAGCTTAGTAAGACCAACCTGTACATCAGAGGCCTGCCGCCTGCCACCACCGACCAGGACCTCATCAAACTCTGCCAGCCGTGAGTTCTATTCTGTTCTGCTCAACTTGATCTGAACCTGTCCTCGCTCTGCAGATACATCCTTCGGTGCAGCTGAACTCGGTTCATTCCTGCTCCGTTCAGTTCAGCTTGTGGTAATTAGTTTTGCGTGAGTCCAACAGCAGCTTATAATGAGTATCAACAGTTTGCTTGACCTCTCTGCCCAACCCCCGTGTGTTTCCGCAGAGGAAAAAACACAACCCAGCTGGGCCTAACCCATCCGCTCTAGGTCATGTACACACACATGCTGCACACGGACAGACACACACATCCTTCTGTCAATCAGCAGAACACCCCTTAATAACTGATGCCAATGGTTTGAGACATTTCTTCCTTAATAAACATAGAAATATTTTGGTCACTCCATTCTTTCAGAATAGCGTTAGTAAAATTAGGCTGATAGAAATGTAATTGCATTGCAGTTAATGCCACCATGTGATACCAGTAGCATTTGAGATGTGATGAATTTACTGCTAAGAATATTAAAACTAAACTGCAAGATTGGCATTGGAGCTGATATTCAAATGATTTTTATTGGGTTTTTAAGCATTTACACATTATGCATGATCTAGTATACCAACATCTGCATTCCATCCCATGCATGGCCTTGTCTCTCAAAAGACCTCAGCCCAGAATTGTCTCATATCTGGACAGGCCTAAAAATTAATGTATAAGGGTCGCTGGGTCTCGGTTTGCACCGTTGACAGTTTGGGTCAAATTCTGGATAGAGTTGAGCAAGCGAAGTCCTGGACAGAAATATTTTAAATTGGACCAAACTGTGTGGTTTGGCATACAGGAGCATGCTTGTCCAGTGGTATTGAAGCTGATGAAGCCATATTTTCATTATTCACCAGCAGCTATGTTTTACGTCTGAACAGATTCTGACCCAGTGTTTATTTCAACCCACCGTGCTTTGGCAGCACCGATTGTTAAACACAGTTTGTGTTGTAAATGCCCCATTGCTCTCCGTTAAAACTGAAAACGCTATAAACATTTAGATTAAAACGTTCCCCTTGGAAACAGCATTAGAGAAAAACAGTGTTACCACGAGGTCCACTCTTTAGCTGTTCTGGAGCTTTCAGTCATTTGACTTGATCTTCCTCAGTGGATGGAGTTTGAATAGACTTTGCATTAAATGGCTTGGATAGGATTTGTGCGCAAAAAATACTTGATCTTGTAATAACATTCCCAGTAACAGTTCAGAAATCAATTTTACAGCAAAGAGTGTGAGCAGGTCAGTGCTGATGACTAAAACTAAACTAACAGGCTTGTATTACACTTGAAGACAACGTACCCACAGCAATATTTATAGCTGTAGAGCGTATCTGCTCTTCCTCATAATACAGTGTATATTGATGAGTGATGTGGATATCCTGGTTATTCCTTGACTGCAGTAACTTCAGCTGTTTGGCACCTCTCATCCTGTTCTCTTCCTCGGTGCTAAAAGCTGATCCTGCACATTTAATTCCCAATCGTCCCTCGCGCGGACAAACAGAGTCAACACCAATTGTAATGCAAACGATAAACCAGCTCTCCCTGAGGAGGTATTGTTTGCCTCCAGCTATTACCTGATGTTATCAAATGTAATTGGAGAATGATATATTGTGCTAAATACTCCGCAGGTAAGGGCTTTAAATGATCTCATCAACATTTATAATTGATCTAATTGATTTTGGAATAAAGAAAAGGGTAGATAAAAATGAAATGTGAACACTATAACACTCACACACACACACACACACACACACACACACACACACACACACACACACACACACACACACACACACACACACACCACACCTTGCCCTTCTGCGTGTCAGCTGCAGTTCAAGCCTGTTGTATTTCAGCTTTGCCCTGGAGGTGTTCTGGAGAAACAGGGTGAAAAATGGGGGCCAATAAAAGTTTCATTAGAGGCCCAGTCAGTGTGCCAAGTGGCCAGTAACATTTAGGAAAAGGTCAGCGGGGGGAGGTGGGGCCTGTGTGTACTGTTGGGCAGCAGTCTTTGCTTTGGCTTTCCAACTCTCTCTGGCTTTCAGAAATAGACTGAATGGCAGTTTCCTGTCACTCACTGACATGACATGCAGACAAGCGCACGCACACACACAAACAGGCATTTCATTCATGCACACAGTTACAGTGAAAAGCGGAAGGACAGTCTCTCGACGCTCACACACACACACACACACACACACACACACACACACACACTCACTCTTTCAACTCAATGTCATCCTCATCCTTATTGTTACCAAGCGTGGCTTTTTTGTGAGGCAGTCCACCCACCAGCACCATCCTCTCCCTTCGTATTCTGTCGTCCTCCTCATTTCCTCCCTCCATCCATCCATCCTCCCCCCCCCCCCCCCCCCCCCCCCCCAACCCTTACCCCTGTCTCTGTGCCAGTTCTCAGAGTGTCAGTGAAAAGTGCTGTTGTCAGCTGACATTTCCAATCACTCCCTCGGTCGCCAAAACTATGGACACACTTTTAACGTCTGGGGACAGAGCAGAACGTGATCGGAATCTAAAGCAGAGCACAAGGACAATTTCTCTCTTGCTCGATCGCTTTATACCCACACGTGTCGTTCTCTCTCACCCTTACTGCTGACACACTACTCTAATCTAATCTATCTATCTATCTATCTATCTATCTATCTATCTATCTATCTATCTATCTATCTATCTATCTATCTATCTATCTATCTATCTATCTGTATATCTATCTATCTATCTATCTATCTATCTATCTATCTATCTATCTATCTATCTATCTATCTATCTATCTATCTGTCTATCTGTTGATCTATCTATCTATCTATCTATCTATCTATCTATCTATCTATCTATCTATCTATCTGTCTATCTGTCGATCTATCTATCTATCTGTCTATCTATCTATCTGTCGATCTATCTATCTGTCGATCTATCCATCTATCTATCTATCTATCTATCTATCTATCTATCTATCTATCTATCTGTCTATCTGTCGATCTATCTATCTATCTATCTATCTATCTATCTATCTATCTATCTATCTATCTATCTATCTATCTATCTATCTATCTGTCGATCTATCTATCTATCTATCTATCTATCTATCTATCTATCTATCTATCTGTCGATATATCTATCTATCTATCTATCTATCTATCTATCTATCTATCTGTCTATCTGTCGATCTATCTATCTATCTATCTATCTATCTATCTATCTATCTATCTATCTATCTATCTATCTATCTATCTATCTATCTATCTATCTATCTATCTATCTATCTATCTATCTATCTATCTATCTACCTATCTATCTATCTATCTATCTATCTGTCGATCTATCCGTCTGTCCGTCCGTCCGGCTATATATGAGGACAGACAAGCTTTTACCACTCAAAGCCACTCAAAGGAGAAATCACTGCGGGTGAATATAAAACATTGAATAACTTCACAATCTCTCGTTAATCTTTCTTCAGCAGCAGAGTTAAAAAACGAAGAACGAAAGCATGTATATGTGACACGAATGTGCTTGATGTTTTGTTAGCAGGTGATGAAAATGTTTCTATCCTAAAATGTATTATCTACTATTTCAAAGACAGAATTAATCTTTAATTATTTCACTGTTTTATAAGAAAAGAATACATTTAAGTAATACAGCTTAAACCTTTTTTTAATAGGAGCAGTAGGATTGTTGGTAGAAGTCCATTTTGAAGATAAATATCTTGTCGATTGAAACGCTGGTGCAAAGTGGGCAAATGGCAAGACAGCAAACGATGATACAATTCCTGCAGCCAGTGCAGAATGGCACTGGAAACAGTGGTTGACAAAACAATCTCACCTGAAGGTCTGTTCAGGCACTGTAATAGAAATGGAGTTTGCCCAGTTGTCATGAAAATGTATTTGCAAATTACATTTACATTTTTCTTAGATCTTTAAAATAAAACAAACAAGCAAAAGTATTCATTTTATTTTCAGATTTAGTATTTTTTTTAATGAAATTAAATAAAAAGGACCTGCACACCCTGCTCATGGAATTATATGTGGTCTCCCAACTCCATGCACCAGTAAGCAAGATAAAAGTGATATTTGCCACACTGGTGGTGTTGCTGGTGCAACAAAACTAGCTGGAGAGTGAGGCACATGTCATTAAAACATAGTCTGCACATGCCCACACAGTCCTGAGAAGAGCTCTAATCACCTGTGTAGGAGGACCACAGGTGTGCAGGGCTTTAAATAGTAGACATTTATGTCCTACACATCACATGTCACATTTCCCCGTTTGAACAATTATCGAAACTCCTCTCTGCGAGGGCCGGCTTTTCACCCCGCTCTCAGGTGTGTCCGTTTGGAACGGATCGTGTACAAAGTAGTTATTTTCTAGCATAACTCGACCCTTTAGGTTCAACAGTCATGATCCTTTGCCAACACGAGGCAATTCTACTGTAATAGCATTAATAAAAAGATCCTACATTTGGACCCAAATTGAGAAGGTATTGAGCTCTCTTATGGCCAGCGGAGTTTACGCTCATCTAAACTCATCTTACCCTCCATTGTGTTTGAAACAGAGCAATACCCAGCTATTTGGTCGGACATAAATCTTGATGGCAAAAGTTCACACTCTACCCCATACTACCATCAGATGAAAAAAATAAACTAATGTTATTTTTTTGTTTGTACTTGTGATTGTTTACCTTAGCACATGCGTGGCCCTAGAGTAGTTAACTACTGTATTACCCTACTAGTGTAATACCAACTCCTGAATGCACCACCTAACCAGAGGGCCTCACGGCTACGGATTTCATGGAAATCCCTTTTGGCAGATAAACAATGTTCCAGTGACAGCGAGCTATCTTCTGAATTCACAGCACTTTGCCTTTTTCATCACGGAAACACTCCCAACACTACATTTCTTTATAGCACCAGAACATGCTAAACTATAGGAAATGAATCCGAAGACTTCTGAAGCACTGCGCTCTCTCGGTCCCTCCCTCTGTGTTTGTCTGAGTCGAACTGGCAGAGTGGGGGGGAAAAAGGGAGGGAAGTGCAAGAGACAAGACAGCTGCATTGGATCCCCAATTAGGGGATACCACACACAGAGACACCAACCTGCGTGGACGATCATGCATGCGCACACACACACACACACACACACACACACACACACACACTCAAACACATACACAACCTTTAGAGAGAACATGCACAATGTACAGACACACAGAACGTCCACATATACATAATATATATATATACACTCACATACATCCTGGAGAGATAGAAATAGTGCATGTGCGTGTGTTTGTGTGTGTGGGTGGCAACTGTGGTTCAGTAGACATCAAACGGTGAGCATCCATAGGCTGACGGTGCTCCACAAGGAAATGAAAACACAGATCTGACGCTGTGGGGGCCCTCAGAGGACCGTCATTAACACTTCACACACACATGAACACACAGCCAGGGTGCACCCAGATTGTGTCAAGACTGCCAACATTTGGTGCACCGGAGTTTTGCATTGACATTCCCCCCTCGAATCTTGACAGTCTGGGAAATACTGTCAATTTCACATGTCTTGCTGTTTTTTTGTTTATCGAATTTCTTGTTGAAAAAAAGATTCTGAGGAGTTTCCATGTCCTAAAAGTCATTTTCTAGCTTAGTACCGTTTTGTGGGACTTTGTAGAAAATAGAAAGTGTTTGGCTAGCCAGCTACTTTATGATATAAAAGCAAATTCTTGACAACATGTAGATACTTCAGCAGGTTTATCTACAGAGAAAAAGCTATGAATGTGAAGGAATATGCTGGACAATAACAATCGTCGTGGGAATCAACTGAGCAGACAGGAAGTAAACTTTGGGTTCCATGTCATCTTGATGTACTTGACGAGCCTCCTTATATTTATAAATCAGGGAAGAAAGAAGTGCGGTTGCAGAACTCGCAGATCAAGCTGTGGAACAATTGCTCCACTGTTTCTTCACACTTATCTCCCATTATGGACTCTTTACTCATGATTCACATCTAATGGAAACAGATGCCATACCCAGATCCCTTTCAGACCTGATTCACTTACTGTGTCTTTGGCCCAGTGGAGAGCATTGGAATAAGGAAGTGCTAACCCTAACCACCTGGCTGCTTGTTATGCTGTAGGTATTTGAATAGCATTTATGAGTGTCTCATGTGTGCCGTCGGGTCAAGTGCGGGTCGAAGTTATTTCCTCTAGCTCAGGCTTCTGCTGGAATCAATGAAAAAGGTTCCAGTTGGGACTTTAAGACAGAACGGTACATTCTGCACTTTTCCTCTCCTCTTATTCCGTGCTCTCCTCTACCTCCTTACTTCGTCATCTGATCTATTATCAATACTTTCTTCCATTCCATCACCTCATAGCAGACTGCTGTAGCTGTTTGGATGAAATGGAATTTCACCAGTGAATCAAGTCCAGAAGGAGACACCATTTTGGATGGCGCAGTGTTGTTGTAATTTGACATTTCCCCAAGGCCACGGTGTCATTCCTCTCTCCTCCTGTTATTCTTTTTTTTTCAGTCCGGCTAGATTGTGTAGCGAGAGAATGAACAGGTGGATTCATACTTCGTACGTCACACACATTGATCTGAGGATAACACACACACACACACACACACACACACACAGCAACGCATTGAATATCCGCTGTATTTGTTTTCCACTTTGTGACAACTGGGAACATATTTTCTCAAGATTCATAATGTGTCAGGCCAGGTACCTCTCTCTCTCTTTCTCTGTCACCGACACACACACACACACACACACACAAATAGGAACAGTCTGGAAATGTTTCACTTTTCTGCCGGGAAAAACAAGCTGCCACAACACCCATGGTGCATGAGATCTTTGTCATGCAGTCATACTAACTCACCAGGCACATTCACTCACACATGCACTGTAGGTGTTTACACTCATTCACTGACACACACACACACACACACACAGTTTGAATCACACTGAGGCAGAAGTCAACAAAGAGTTGGGTATTGCCAGATGGTGTGTGTAATGTGTGTGATTACCGCTTTGGTGTTTTTGATCTGCGGTGTTGCCTTGCGTGTGTGTCCACATGTGTGTTTGTCTTTGCGTATATGCGTGGGCGATTAGTTCTGCCTTGTTTTTTCAGAGTGTTTTTTACGTCTGCAACAGTTGGATTGCTCCCCAAACCACAGGCCAAATAACTTGTTTACCACCAGCCCTGACTTTGAAAAAAGACAAATCGAACATTAGATTTGATTTAAGCCTGTCACAAATGGTTTCATGTATAAAATTAAGATGTAAAACATCTCAATTTACAGAAAAAAGTGTGAAAATTGAGCATTGTCTGAAAAGAGCAGTGACTTTTCTTGACCAATTTCAAGATCATAAGCTGCTGAGCTGTCGTGTTCTGTGTGATAGCAGCCTTTTAAAGCCTTTTGTCTGACTTTACTTCTAAAGTCTCCTGTCCCAATAGAGTATGATGTGAAGCTGTCTCTGTTCTCTTCTTCTCACTGACAGAAGCAGTTGGCTGACAGAGACTCTCCTGATGCTGACAACTAAATGATCTCTTCTTTATTAAACACCTCTTACTATCTCTCTATCGCTCCCTGACTACCTTGCATCCTCCTCGCCTTCAGTGTCTCATTTTATCTTTTGACTGACTGCTCTCCCTCTCCTCATCTATTTCTCATTCTTCCCGAGTCTCTCTCTCTCTCTCTCCCCCTTCCTTGTCTTTGTTCACCCTCTCGGCTCGTAACCTCCCACACTGTATCTTCTCCTGATTTCTCTATCTTTCCTGTCTCCCTCCTAGTTGTCTCCCTCTTTTTCTCTTAAAGGAAAGAGGGACTCTGCTTCCGTCCCTCACCTGTGGCCATTAGCCAGCCAGCTTGTCAGTCTGTCAATCTGTTTGATAGTCACTCAGCCAGCCAGTCAGTCATTGTGCAGCAGTGTTAAAACATTCATTAAAAAGTCTCCTCCACATAGCTAGGCAGTGATCCAGGCTGATCTCAAGCGATCCAAGAGTTCTGTCTCAGTCTTTTTTGCGCCGTCCTCTCTGTCTCTCCTCATTCCTTCTCAGCCTCTTTCTCAGTTTTCTGTCTTCGCAACTCCTCTCTTTCCAGGAGGACCGAAAGACCGGGCTGATAAGAAACATTATTAACTTCTCTCTGTGAGAACAGTGAGCTGGAGAATAGAAGTGGAATGGATAGGGAAATAAGGGAAGAAGACAAAGAGAGAGAGAGAGAGAGGCAGAGGTGTCAAACGTAAGAAAGAGACAGACTTTAAAAGTTGGCAGAGAGAACGGAGGTATGGAGGTTGTCTGTCTCTCTTATAGGCCCTCCAAGCAGGATTTGGTGCCATATAGATGTCAAGTGATTACTGTATGATCATGTATGAGACAATACTGTCTGTGTTGGGTGAGATTTGGAACAGATAAGGACAGAATGAATAGATAGGAGCATAGAGAGAAAATTCTCTTGCGGACACTTCCGAAAAACTGTGTTATGGTCTTAAATTCAAACTTTGTAAAAACATATTCCAGTTGCACCTAAAAAATATCGTCTCAGATGAAGTAACATTTCTTGAATTTAGACACTTCTTTGTTCTACTTAGGCACAGTCATGCTTTGAGCTAAATGCTAATGCTAGCATGGCAGTATGCTCACTATGACATTGCTAACATGCTGCTGTTTAGCAAGAATAACGGTTACCAAATTCACCATCTCAGTTTAGCATGTTAGTACGCTAACATTTGCCCTAAACAAAGCTGACACTTTGCAGATATTAGGTAAAAAAACAAAGTAATATATAAATGTTAACGTAGTGACGGTGCTAGATGGGGAACTTGAATGTCTGCACCAAAGTTCATGGCAATCCATCCAATAGTTGTTAAAATCCACAACTTTGAATTTGAACACCTCATATGGGCGCTAGATTCAAATTCAGGGGATCTCCAAAGTCATAAAGTGAAACTTCTGGGGACCAAGAATGTCTGTGATACATTTCAGTGCAATCAAGTTGTTGATATACTGTATATCTGGACCAAAGTGGACCTATAGAATGACAAACTGCCAATGCCACCCTAGAGCCAGGCAGCATGCATATGACTCAAAGAACAACCAATATTTCTCTGTTTAGAAGAGCAAAGCTGATATAATGACTGATCAGAATATTTCATCGTTGTTTTTACAGATATGGGAAGATTGTGTCAACAAAGGCCATCCTGGACAAGAACACCAACCAATGCAAAGGTGAGTGAGGATCCAATGACTTTATCCAGTGGGACTATCTGTAGCCTTGCAAAGGCTCCAGATACTTCACAAACTCAGATTTAGATATGAGACTTGGGTCTGGAAAACATCAGTTGAGAATTGATTAAACTTGGCAGACCAATCACACTTTTGTTACTTCCTCTTGTCCTTTTATTTGCATCCCCAGTTGATCAATGCCAAAAGTTTTTACAATGGGCTAAAATGTCTGTCAACAGTGTGACGTCAAATTAAAACAAATGACTTCAACTTGAGCTCTGTGTGCTGCTGCACATGGTCCATGTGTTTGCCTCAGAACTGTGTGGTAAGCTATGTGGTAAGACTGCGTATTGTCACGCTGTACACAACACAACAGTATCGACTGCGATAATGACCATGTCATCCTTTAATCTGTCTAACGATGCACTGCTAGAGCATCTTTATTTTGTTTAACTTTTCTATGATGATGATTTCAGGATTGCACCCCAATGATACTCAAAGTTAAGCAGCTTTTTGAAATCAAGATGTTGGATCGTTGATTGTTGTCATTGGCCAAATCCAAACTGCGATCACCACACAATAGCCACAATGCGTTTCAAATAGTCTCTGTGGCGAATGAGGCTCACTCGAGTGTCTTCTGATGAGGGTCTGCTTGATTGTTGGAGTGGTCTGAACAAAGCACTAATCAATATGATTGTAGTCGTCTGCTTTTGAAGAGGCACAGAAGAGCATGTGTTCAGCATGATTGCTCCTCATCTGCTAGGGCTGCACTCGAAGGTATACTGACGTTTAGGACAACAGCACAAATGCCCTGTAATCAGCGCATCGGCTTCAACGGTATGAGTGAAGGAAAAGCCAGTCTGATTGATAGCAATGGCAGGAATGTTAATGCAAAATTATGTCTTAAAATAATAATGGGAATACCCAACTTCATTGAATCTCCCCTGAAAACACTACTTCACTTTAGTTGGTATGTTGGCTCTTTTTAAATGACCAGGTATATACATCTTACACATTTCTTAATTCCAGTACCTGCTTTGACATCACATAATCAAATATTGCTTGGAGCTCTGAAAGCGTATCGAAATGCCTGTCCTGACATCATTGCAGCACAGCCGAAGGGAAGACGGAAGATTCTATTAACCCAGTGATAATTATCAGTTATTCTTACATCTTCTCAAATCATTACATTTTTTCATTGCTGTTTCTTGAAATGGAATTTAAGAAAGCGGATTTAGTAGAGCATCAGTGCTCCAGCTCATGATCATTATGTTTGCCAATTATGGCTTTATGCTTCTCATTAGTATGATTTACAAATTGAAAATAATATCTGCTTTATTTAAGATCACATTGCATCTGAAAAAGGCCATTTAATTGCAGTGCTTACAAATAAACCACAACTAATCTTAATATCTGCTTTGAAGTGATGATATTCTATATTTTTCTTCTTCTTAACAAATCCCATGGAAAGTTTTTTTTTTTTTTTAGTCAATCCCACATACAAGTAGCTCTGCTGTGATAAATACTCACTAGAGCACCACATTTGTATTATTGCTCAGCTGAAAATAGTCCTCAACAAATACCCAGTTGTGCCCAGCTGTTTGAGGCAATTATTTAGCCTTTTTCAAAAATGATTTAAGTCTTCGGTAGGAATGAATAAACGTGGAACTAAAAGCTACAGACGGGGCTTTGTTGGTTTTGGTCTTCTAATGGGATTTTGTTGACAATTAGAAAAATGTGAAATAACACCAGCTTTCAACCTCTCAAATGTCATGATCTGCCATTCGTCCGCATGTGCTGTCCAGAATTCATGACTGCGTAAACTGTACACATTGAACAAAAGTGTGAATATGTACATTTATGCACTCACCCAATATAGTATTAACAGAACTGCCTGTGCATCTGCAATTCGTGTTCATGTCTCTTAGATTTCTGTCTGAAATTAGAAAAAAAGTCAATGAATGAAATCTGATGCCCATTTCAATAATACAAATAGGGATATATACGACTCAAACAGAAAGTTTACAGCCTGGTTTTAACACATTAAATCACATTTTAAGGGCTAACGTGGGTATCAAACTTAAAAAAAAAAAATCATAATTCTGGGTGTATTTTGTGAAATCAATGAGCCAATCAATGAGTGAAATCAATGTTTCTCAGTAACTTCTTGACACTGGAACTGGCACTTTACTGATTTACTCCACAAAAGACCTTTATGAATACAAAACATTAGAGAGACAGTTTCAAAATGCAAACTGACACCTCCTCGCTGTAAATTTATGCTTTTTATTTATTGCACAGAACACTTAGAATGCAGCAGCTGCAGCAGCAGCATCGCCAATGTTTAGTCTGTGACCCTCATCAGCAATTTCACTGCTTGTGTTGGAGACTTCATACATCTCTCAGCCAGTTGTTAACTCACAATGAAGGAGTTTCATTATCAGGCGGCCATTAGAATGCCTTACAACCGGATAAGTGTTGGTTTGATTGCAGAGGCATTCAGTGGGGACAAGATAAGTGCTTAGCGTGACTAAGAGAGTACAAATTGGCAAAGAGAGTTCGCTTCGAAAAGAGAGGGATGGCTGGGAGGGAGGCACGGTGGGGGGGTGGAGGGAGGGGGTAAAAATAACCTGGGGCTGACAGAAAAGGAAGGGGGACCCCTTTAAACTGATGATAGAGCAGACAGCCTCCTCTTTTCAGGAACATTCTGCAGAGGGGAACGAGAGAGAGGTAGAGAGCGTGAGAGACAGAGAGACAGGTAAATAAATAAAGTCTGCAGGGAGTGTGTTCAGTTTGTACACAGCTGTTGTCATGTTGCCTTGTGATCCCAATTTATATGACGGTCTTACTTCCTCTAAATTATGTTGTGGAGTTCCTCAAGCCCTGTTCAATGTCTTCAAGGCTTCTTTGCTTCTTTTTTTTTTTGTCCCTGAAAGGTTGATGTTTCCCTCTGGAACAATATGTAAATATATGAAAATGGTGCATAGATACATTAAAATATGAGCTCTAAAAAAGTAGTTTCATGGATTGTCATGTCACTGAACAAAGAAAGCAAAACTTTGGCTTTGTTCTCTGAAATAATATAACTATATTATTTGAAAAAAGCCTCGGCTTGTAGCAGGCTCAATGTTAAATACACTGACAGTTTTCTAGTTAGCAGCGTGGGAGCTGGGGGAGGGAGAGGGCACAGAGCACAGGATGGAGGAAGGAAGGGAGAGGAAACCACTTTAGATTGTAACGGATTTCCATTTCCCAAAGACAAGGGCCCTCCCTCTCACTGTCTCCGTGTCTCCTGCCCTTTCTCCGCCTCCCTCCCTCCTGTTTTTCATCTCATTCTTACTCTCTCTCTCTCTGCCTGCCACTCTCCCTCTCCCCCCCCGACTCCCTGCCTCCCCCCCATGCCTCCTTTTCTCCGTCTCTCACTCCTTTTTCCTCTGTACTCGGTTAGTCTAATGGCCCAAGGCCAGGAACTCTGGGAGCTCAGGAGATTAGATGGGTGTGTGTTTGTGTGCATGTATGTGAGTACCTATGTTTATCTGTGCATCCATCTGTGTCTATGAGTGTGTATTCATGTGGGAGCGTGCTTTGGTAATAAAACTTTTTTTCATTCACGAGTGGAATATTTGTCAGGCTTGACTGAGCAAGATGAATTTTCATCTCTGTGTCATTGTAAGGCCACAGATGGGAGGGAGGGGTTATATAATTCAGAGATATCATTTCCATTCTTCCGTTCTCTGGAAATATCCTTATCATCGTTCCTAGAAGAGCTATCACTTACATCCACATGTGATGAGAGTTTTAAAGAGGGTGGGTTGTAGTGTTTAAGTTATATGAAAATGTACAAATTACATGTTGGGCACAGAAGTGTGCGGCGTAATGCTCTTCATCAGCCTGGAAGACAGGCATCTGCTCACAGACTCAACGAGCTTGAACTCAAGTGTCCTTGAGCAAGACAATGAATCTCGACCAGCTCCTGGGGTGTGTTCGGTTCGCTGGTACTTGACCTCTGACCTCCCTGGATGGAGAGGCAAACACATGTTTCAGAAAACACAGCTCGCTCCTTGAGTGATGAATTGAGTCAAAGCAAATGACACATCTCAAGGCTGATGTTCCATCATACCAAACCTGTCAATGAGATGAGCACTCAGAGAAAAAGAATGTCTCTATTATTCATGTCTATAGAATAGTGAAGGGTGTCTGGCGTTTTTTTCTGCCAGAACAGACGTTTTAAGTTGTAAAGAATAATTAATATGTGCAGGAAAAAGGCTAGATTACACTCCAGCATCTACAACAATTCAGAAGCGATCATCATGTACAAGGCAGCTGACACGTAGACTTAATGTTCTGGTGCTGTAATACTAACTACGGAACAATTGGCTGATTAAGTGTTTTGCCTCGACGGAACCTTACAAGTTACCACCACTGATTCCATTCAACTAATATACTGCATTAAAGCTGTCCAAATACTGTATGCTCATATACAAATATCTTTAGTATGATACGGATACCACATGAGAAAGATACTATCCTACTTCACTGTATCAGATATATTCTTTTGCAGCATCTTTATGTAGTCTTTGTAAAATCCTCTTTGGATCCAAATAATTTAAAACTGGCTATTAAGGCCACATGTTACTGATGGTGAGTAAAAGGACATTTGTTTATGCAGACTGAGCCACTGAGCCACCTGCTGCTCTCATAACAAAAACAAAACAGAATAATCCATAATGTGTTTCATGCTTAATTATTACAAAGGAAGAAATGGAGGTGATTAAATAAAGTGATTAACAAATGAACAACTCTAAGTGAGACAATTACAATGTGTGACAGTGCTGTCCAGGAGCTTTATGCCTTCGTAAATATGATCTGTGTTGCATAGATGCTCTCAATAATGAACTAACACTTTACTGGTGTGAAGTGATATGTTTAGCTCTGGTGACTTACATGGCTGCTACACGGAAAACTAATACAGCTCGTTATTTTTAAGTAGCCACATTCTTTAAAAGAGTACTCCATCAATTTGGCATTGCATTCCTATTTTACTGTGGGACTTAGGATGGACAGTTTCAGAAAGAAAGCGTTGAAATAGATGCACCAGCTAACCTCAAGCAGGGATAAGGAGCGGGCTACACAGGTCTGGTAAGGTCACTTCTTTCTAGCTCCACAACCATTTTCAAACGTGTCGTCTTCCGCCCCAACCGACGCTGAAGTGACATCACCTGAGGCAGTTTATCAGATTTCGACGAGCTTTCATAGAGCCACAAAAGGCGCCAAGACCTGTAAACGGACTGTAATGTGTACAATTTATGGATTTCTCTTCAGAACACCAGCTTTATCAATACAAGTCGCTCTAATTTAAAAGATGTGTGCGCTACTAATAATGCTAAACCACTGCCATCAAACAAGAGGACTCTTGTTTTTTGACTAGCGGTGATTGAATTATCCAATGTGAACTGTGTTCAGGGTTTTATTTCCCCACTAATTACACGGATAGTCTATGGTTAAACAAACAGCCATTAGTGAGATATGAGTAATGAACTTTTCTTGAATGAAACAAAAGCATCTTCCCGAGCTACTGATGAATGCTGTATGTTTGTACAATTAGTTCAACTGTGTTGGTGTGGCCCTAATTAGATGAGTACAGATCAAATGCTTGTGTATGCAGTGTGCATGTGTATACACACCGTGCTTGCATATGTTTATGAATCTGTTTTTCTTGAATGAAGAAATTAATCTGAACATTATATGTGCATGTGTGTGTTGGTGTTATCCTATTTTGGCTAAATTATGGATTTCTCATTAGCAACAGTATAAATATGTGTGTGTGAGAGAGAGAGAGAGAGAGAGAGAGAGAGAGAGAGAGAGAGAGAGAGAGAGAGAGAGAGAGAGAGAGAGAGAGAGAGAGAGAGAGAGAGAGAGAGAGAGAGAGAGAGAGAGAGAGAGAGAGAGAGAGAGAGAGAGAGAGATGAGAGAGAGAGAGAGAGAGAGAGAGAGAGAGAGAGAGAGAGAGAGAGAGAGAGAGAGAGAGAGAGAGAGAGAGAGAGAGAGAGAGAGAGAGAGAGAGAGAGAGAGAGAGAGAGAGAGAGAGAGAGAATATCCCTCATTCTTAACATGTTTACATTTCGGATTGTAATGAGTGAAGCTTTTGAAATGTGGATAATTTAATCGTGTTAACACGCAGCCTACTCAAAGCTACAGACGGACTCTCAAAGCTGCTGTGCATTTGGCATTTTTCTTTCTGGCTTAATGCATGCGTGTCAATATGTCTTCTTTTTTTAATTCGCCTCTCATATAAAACACACAATCAAAAACATTCTTATATACGAACAGTCTCTCGGGCTATCTCACCAACACCACACACCCTTCTAGGCAAACTGCCATTCACACGACAGGCAGTCTGCGTCTCTCTTTGCTTCTTTCTGTGTATTTGTCTACTTAACCCTATCTCTTTCCGGGCCCCCACCCATGTGGCCGTAAAAAACAGGGCGTATGTCTGAAAGTATAGATTGATATGCGTGTGTCAGACCTTTTGTCCTTCAGGGCTTCCGGCAAGAGCCCCAACCTAGATCCCCAGAGCGTCAGCGAGTTGACAGATACCCTGCACACACACATACATGCACACAAAATGATGCAGACCACATTGCAATAAAATCGACCGACGCTCGTTCTCTTTGTGTCTTTATTTCTTTAAACAGGACGCTGAATCACTTTAATGGCTACATTAAATGCGGAGAATTTTCCTTGATGTCACTTGTATTGGCCACTTCTAAGGGAACCCCAAATGTACTGAGAGATTGATTGTAGTGCAGGGGACGAAACAAGCTCGCATGCAATGCAGTGGGGTATTAAATGTCAGACAATTGGAAGCCAGTAGATTTTTACATGTTACAGTTAAAAAGGCCCTCGGCGTTGAGTCACGACTGTACACATGATGTACGTGTCGCCGTATATGTGTGCATCTACAGGGAATTTATGGTGAGCAGCCATCCGTGGAGTAGTCGATACAAAACATCAACATCATTTCATTAGAAAGAGCCGTAGTACACAAAACTTGGGCAGACATTAGAAGATTTTTTTTGGATCATAAACAAGATCGCAAAGAGTTACTGTTATGACACCAATTCTGTTGATGTTCTGTGCTAAAAAACACGTTTAATGGGGGAACTAGCAGCTTTCATAAGATACGTGACCTGACTTGATTGTGACACATTTACAGGATTTTATGCAGCATTGAAAACAAAAGCGCAAAGACACTGGCTGGTTCTGCTCAGCGATGTTCAGAACAACCTTAACTGATGTTCTTTATCTATTTATCCTTTTGTTTCCCCTCAGTTTGCTCCTCCTCCTCCTCATCTTCTTCTGTGCTGTCTGTGTGTGTATGTGTGTATGTACAGGCTACGGCTTTGTGGACTTTGACAGCCCCGCAGCGGCCCAGAAAGCTGTGGCCTCGCTCAAAGCCAGTGGAGTCCAGGCACAGATGGCAAAGGTAAGCTTCACCCCGCACGCCACTCTCTGCTCTCCTTGTTGTTATTGAGGTGTTTGACTTGCGTGTGGTGTTGTACTCCAGGTCGACTTAATCACTGTCTGTATACCCTGGAGGAAGCCGATGGTGTCGATGGCGAGGTTATTTGTGGTCACAATAATACTAGTGACATGTACCAACAGTATCGTGCGGTGGTGATAATCATAATAACGATCACTGGATTCACTGCCTATCAAAGGCGAGAGACATGTAGCTTTGGCTAAGTTGTTGATGAGGTTTTTGATTGAGTCCATATCCAGGTCTGGCTTTGGTTATGATAACATTATTGTTCAAATCCTTGAAGAGAGGGGATTGAGCAGAAGATTTAGATGGCTGAGCTAGCTAGTTTTGTGCACAAGAGCTCGTTGACGTAGTTATGTCGTCAGAAAGCACCGGCGAACGGCAAGAATACGTCTTTCTTCTACGCTTTGGATGGAATTGCATGTAGAGAGATGGGGACCGGAAATAGTGAAGCAACAACATATTGTTGGTTGATGCTTCACCGTCTGATTGGAGGGCTGAAAAAACGTTGATTTGTAGCGCGTCACGCCAGTCGGCCGTCAGTTTGTAGCTTAATGTCACCGACTTCCATTGAAAATGACTTGTAGCCTGTTGCTACGCGTGTGTGTGTGTGTGTGTGTGTGTGTGTGTAGCTGGCATTAGTAGCCTATGCAACAAAGCTGTGGGCCTAACCAGCACAATCCCATTATCCTTCAATGTGTGTGAGAAAAAAAAGACACTGAATAGCTTGCCTTGCTTTCCGATTCATTAAAGCTGTATCGCTGCATACTTCCTTTTATAAATGAGAGAGGAGTGCAATTAAAATGGGCCAGTCTTCGGGCACCAACAGCATCCCATTGAATTAAACAGCAGCAAGCCTCTGAGCCACCTTTGCCTCGCTCTTCTATTAAACCTCTTTTCATTAGACTTCCATCTCTTATTTTGTTCCTAACGGCTTGAGGGGGCATTTGGATGAGCAGTGTTGATGTGTTTAGCTGTTATTAAAGAGAGGAGAACCCTCGACTCCTCGGAGATTGAGTTTCCCTGAGGGATGGAATTGAGGGCAAAGAGTCAATTCCAAGTGAAATTACACACACTTCTTACTGTTTCATGAACTAATTATGCGCAGAGCTGCTGATGTCCCGGCTAACTTTCCTGAATCAGGTTGCTGGAGAAGGTCTCAAAAACACTGCTGTCGGATTTCCTGCTCGAGCCTCTAACATTTTGTAAAATGAGCAGCTTAATTGGGATTTGACAAAGTCTGGTTTCAACTCATTCAGTACCAATTAAACTGATCGAAGTGAAAACTCATGCCGTGCCATTACCCACATCCTTCTCAGCGTACGCTGAGGTTTTTGTAGGTTAGCTGGGACAGGAACTTTTGTTCTTTGTTCTAATCTGCAAGATAGTTAAAAGCTTTTCCTCCACAAGACAGTAGTGGCAGTAGGTAGAGAGAGAAAGAGGATTAGGTTTTGTGAAAGAGAGATGAGACATCTAAGAAATGTGAATATTGATTGCTTTTTGGAGAGGGGAGGTTTATAGAAAGGTTTGGAGATAGAGCTGGACTGTATCAAAGACCTAAACCCACATAGCGCACACTCACATAAAATGGCATATATGAGTCTGTATCCTTAATTTTATTGACAAAATAATGAATACATTTGTGCATAATAGCAGGTGCAGCAGCAGAAGCGGTTTTATCCATGTTTTCACAGTAAACATCTGTTGGAAATCTGTGAAAAAGAATCAGTTGTCACATCCTTAATCTGAACATTGTAACCGAATCAAAGCTTTATCAGGTGGAAGTGTATCCACATAGCAGAGTTAAGACCATTTCATTTCACATCACTCAAAAAGGGGGCGTTATTCTTTTAGAGTCAGTGTTAAAAGGTGTTGGAGCGGAAACCATGTTTACACATTAACATCATTAATTAAGTTCAAATTCAATTGAAAACACAAGTTACATAAGTGAATGATTTAGAATAATCAAATCTACCATACGAGAATAGTTAACCAAGTGAAGGGTGTCAGGAGAGTAAAACCAGGGGGGTTATCATTTGGGCTTCAAAGGAGGAGAAAATTCCAATAATCACCAACGAACAGTGAACCCTGGGGCCAAAACATATAGTGAGAGGGTCACTGATTCACGCAGGCATCCTTGATCCTTGGAGTGCAGACTAAACTGAGGCCTGGCACTGTTCAATGATTACAGCATACATCTTGTTCTCTGCCGAATTTCAGTTAAAATCATACAAGCCTAAATTATTTGACTAGAAGATTAAGCATGAAGATTTGACTTCAAGTGAACACTGATTGGAGGCAACTGCCCGCCGTGCCAGAATGAGTTTTGAAGTGTGTGTGTGTGTGGGGAGGGGGGGGGGGCCTTGTGCCCTTGTAACAATTTAATTATAAACACATTGGTTGTATAGATATAAAATCCACAAAGCATGGCCCCATCGTGGGGGCGCCAGCGGCAAGCTCTGTTGAGCTTTTGCAGAACCAGAGGATTCCTTCCACAACGCTTCGGAGTTCTGGAGCATCGGATGGAAAATCATTTGAAGACACCAGGGCTACAAAGTAGTGTACCCAGGAATACCTTAAACCCAGTCTGCATCATGTGGCCAAAGCCAAACAGGCACTTTCCTGATGTGTTGCTCATCATGTGAGGGGTGTGTGGGGGGTGCAGTACCTTAAGAATTGCTTGAATTACCAATAGGAGAGTGCGAAGCAGCAGTATGTTTCACAGGTCTGAAAATCCAACTGCCAACCTCAAAGTTAACCGTGATTAGATTACCTTCCTGACATTACACATGAAATAATTATATGAAGCAAGATTAGACTGTTTGGTGTATATATATAATTGTGAAACCTTTATCCATTAAACCCTGCAGATCGCACTGACATCTTCTTTGTGACAGTTGCATGTTTTGGGTGTGAAATAAACGAGATGAGGAAAATACAGCAACCCTGGATGTGAAGAGGGAAGAAACAGTGTGTGCGTGTGTCACTTCCTCAGCCTTCTTGGTAATTACTGTTGACCTGAAAGATGATTACTGCTACAGCTGTACACTCCCCCTCTCTCTCTTGCCTGCTCACTCACAGTTAGTTTTTCTGTCTCGCTGCCTCATTCCCACTTTCTCTGCTTGGAAGTGTATCTTTACGGTGAAACCTCCTTTTAACTAAGAAGTTAAATGTCAAAATGTCAGTTAAATGTTCTTATATTCCAAGGTTACATTCAGACTGCAAGGGATATCCGATTTGTTTCTTCAATCGGATCATTAAGACAACCTGTCCACAATGTTATTTGCAAGTGACAAGATGGGATTAGTGTGTCCAGACTTCACCAGCCTATCTGCATTGGTTTGCTGTGGTAACGACAAAGGCGTCAGTAACTACGTAGCAACACTGGTGACGCAGCTTTTTAACTCGAAAGCATGAGAACTGGAAGTCCATCATTTCGCCATCCAAACAGTCGCCGTGCGGTTGGAGACGCAATTCAAACAACCTCCAGATGTGGTTTGGATCCATTTCACACACAAAAACCCCGCAGTTCATGTGTTTTTTTTTGTTGCTGTCCAGACTTTCTAAAATCAATATGGATACAATTTGAATATGCCAAAAAGTGGAATTGAGCCGTCAGTCTGATCAAGATCTTAAACTTCCTCAATTACTTAGAACACATATGTCATGAGTGTGTGTTTTATATATTATTTTCTATTCCGTTTTTTGATGCTTCTCCTTGTGTCCATGAATCCTGCCTCGATATAAACCAATTACATGCTGGACTAGACGGAAAACCACTACTGGTCTGTTTTTAGCGCCTGTGCGTGTGAAATATTTATGAAATCTTGTCATCACAAAAGACTTGTCCTACCAGCTAACAGCATGTAGCATTGTTAAATGATTGTGTATTAAAATTCATATTTTCATATTCAACACTCGGCTAGGGATATGAGCACTGTGTGTGTGTGTGTGTGTGTGTGTGTGTGTACAATAACAGTTACAGAGGACCAAGGTCACTATGCTAATTAGAGAGATGGTACCACTGGCAGTGACACTTCACACCTCCCTCCCTTCTCCTCTCCCTTTTTTTCTTCTCCCCTCCACTTCGACCTTGGCACCTCCCACCTTTCTTTCCCCCTCTCTATTTCTTTCCCTCTTTTTTTGGCCTAGTTTGTTCTCTTCATTTGACCCCCCACCTCCTCTCGCCTCTTTTTTTTTTTTGGTCCCACCCCCTCCTTGTGTGTTTGTCTGCAGCAGGTGCTGCAATGCCTCCTCCAGAGTCATTAGTTACAGGGTTGAGTGAGGACAGATAGTGAAGGATGGAGAGAGAAAGAGGAGGGGGGTCTCGGTGTGATGAGAGAGAGAGAGAGAGAGAGAGGACACACACACACACACACACACACACACACACACACACACACACACACACACACACACAAACACACATAACGTAACTTTGTTGCATGCCTGTCATTTATCAGCCCTGATTAAACCCTTTGGTTCGTCCAGTTGTGTGCTTTCTTTCTTGCTCTCTGTCTTTCCTCTGTCTTGCGTGCGTGTCTGATAAAAGCCAGATGCCTGATGTTCTCTTGAAATGGTTTACTGATGTATTCAGTGTGTGTGTACTAGCTTGCATCTGCCTGTATATTCTGTGTGTGTGTGTGTGTGTGTATTTGTCTGACAGCTGAGGTTAGTGATGGGACGAGGAAGACAACAGAGCCGACTGACATGTGAAAAGATGAGAGGAGACAAAACACATAGACAGGACGACGTGGGCATCTCTCTCTTTCTCACCTTTCTGCTTGTTTGTCACTCTCTTGTCTCCTTCTTTCTTCAAACTGTGCACCTTCTATTTTACCTTCTTTTTTTTTTCTTTTTACTTTCCTCATCTTTCACCCCTGTTTGTTCAACTGTTTTTGATTTTCTTTGCGTGTTTCATCTTGCTCTCTTTCCCTCTTCGTGCCTTTCAGCAGCCAGATATAATACACTACCCTTTGAGCAGCCAGCATATATAATGTGGAATGTGGTGGCGCTCTGCTTTCGAAAGCAAACTCTGTGACAGAGATGCAGCGTCTGAAAATAGGAAGACCTACTGTAAAAGTGTGGCTGTGATGTCTGGTTTCATCGTCTGTTGTGAATTTCAACATTATCGTCCTCCCATCCATCTTAACCTACTGAAACGTCTACATTACGAGAGTACACTGGGAAGATGTGTTGCTTAGATCTACCACTGACAATGTTGTTTACACTGCAAGCTTGTCTCTGGACAGTTGAACAATATTAAAGGCTAACTGGAGTTTTCTCTTTTTTTGGGTAAGGAAGTATAAACTACCACAGCTATGGGGATCATTTTTAAATTTTTCGAAAAAGAGGATGAATTCGTTTTTGGACATGTTTGTGGAAACAGCCGGCGTTGCTAGAACATGCGGTAGGCCTATTAACTTCTGTTGTGTGCTTCTAAGTGGAGAATGCCATACTGTATAGTGTACAAATGTTCCCTCTTTTCAAACAACACCACACATCATTGCCTTTGAATTATTCACTTTTGAAACATTTAGCATGACCCTTAGTACTTATTATTCCACTTAGAAAATGGAAGCTAGCAAACTAGACAAACCAGCTTGCACTCAGGCAGTAAGTGAGCCTAGCTTGCTAGCTTGTTAGCTTGCTAAAGTTCCCATATAATGTTATTTTTGGGCTTCTGCCCACTCAGCAGTGTTGTGTTCATCCTGTAGTATACAGGGGAGAATGTCTAGCTGGCGTGGACTATCTCCCTTTCATGGGTCGAGATATGGTGATGGCAAAACTCAGCACTCACACATTACCTTATGAATAATACACAGATGGGACCGGTCAAAACAAACAGCAAAAATGTAGCCTCCTTTAATTTCAGCAGGACTACAAAGGTAACTAAAAAGGCAAACACACCGTTCAAAACAACAGTGTGCATATTGTATGTGTCTCTGGGCGCAGAGTAGCGGCTGAGGGTCGTAGATGCACTCAGCTGTGCTATCACATTTTGTAACACATTATTAAATAGATATAAAATCTATTTTATAATCTTAGATAAGACATTTGATTAATAAAATGTTTATTTTCTTCCCTGTGTGCTCCATCCTTGTGTCTGGTTCAAGGCAGAGTTGACATTGTAAAAGACAGATAATGAATCACATTCAGTTTGTGGAGTGGAGGACAGCGAAGTGGCCAAGGACGTGTGCGTGCATGTGTATTCACAGCAAACTCCAATGTAAAAAATGAATGTGTGTGCCTGCACATGCTGTACCCCTCTGTGTGAACCTCTGTCTTTTTTTGTGAGGCCGGACCACCTCTGGTCCAACAAAAGCAAGAGGAGGACAATGGGGAGGAGGAGGAAAGAAAGGAAGAGAGAAGGGTGGGAGGGAGCCTAGTAAGTGAAACCCAATCGAATTAAATGTAATCTGGCCTGAATGCGCACAACCATCAGCTGCTCTCCAATCTTATTAACCCTGCATTACCAGCCCTGGGTTGTGTGTATGTCTGTGTGTGCAGGTGGCTTTTTTTATGTCAGTGTGTGTGGAGGAGGGAGAGAGATGGAGCAGTTAAGTGGATGAGTGAGAAAAGAAAAGGAAGAGATGGACGTGATGGGAGGAAGAGAGAGTGTGAGAGGCAGGGAGATGGAAAATGAAGATGGATAAGGGTGTTTGGGTGATTAATGTGCCTCTGTGGCATTGCTAATGAAAAAAATTATACTTCTCATAATAACAGTAATCGCAATCATTTCTGGTGACACTTAACAGTTTTTTTATTTTGCTGCATTAACTTGTGTACCATACCATTAAAAGGGATGGCATGCGGACAGAAATCAGGGATATAATGCTGCAGCCACAATTTTAATCTTAGCGATTAGCCTAACATACTTAATAGGGTGTGACAAAACTGTGTAAACACGAGGAGTACAAACTCAAGAACATTTATGCCTCGAGTATAATTAACAGTTGTTAGCTACCAGTGGGCCTCTTGTTTAATAACACGTTTCAGATTCCTAGCACAGAATTAAAGTCTAGTTCAATTCTGCTTCTGAAAAATGATGTATCACTGCAGGATGAGACACTACATCATTTAAGTAAAGACGATAGGAAACTGGCATGTGAACTATTTTATGACTGCTTTAACTAAGTGCTTGTGTTGCCGCTTGTTATAGCTCATTATAAGCAACTTTATGTTACCTTGCATACATAATGATAGCCTGCTTGGACTCTTCAGCACAGAAAGAGACGTAATATTTTTTAAAGTTAATTTGAAATAAAGCTCTTCAGGAATGTATTCAGACAAATTCAGAAATATTCAGCCAAAAGCCATCCAGCCAAAAGTTCCCAACTCATAAATACGTTATGCAGTGTGTTCATTAAAAATTATAATTTTAGTACTTAAGGCAGGAGTTGTGCCTTTTCTGAGATGCAGTTTGCCAGAGCCGTCAGAAGAAAAAAGGTTGACAGACACAAATAATGTCACAGAGGACATCATGAATACAGTTGAATTGGGATGTATGCAATCTGTTTTATCTGTTTTATGTAGTTTGACAACATCTTTCTTCTATGTGTGTGAAATTTTCCCAAAGATAATTTTAGACACGTTCTTTGAGTTGTCTTTGAGTTCCCCATCTGTTTAATTCAATCAAAAGTTTACGGTGGCTGGAAATGTTCAAATGTACCACGTCCTGTGTACCAAAGTTGTTTTTTTTTAGAAAGGTGCTAATTACAACCTGCAGATATTAGCAAAACAGACATTTTTTTTATATGAAGAGGTCCCGGGTTATTTATTTAAGTCACAGATTATTTATTTTTTTGTACCTCATAATGTGCCAATGTCTCTGTGGAGAGCAGCAATTAACACACTGAATTCTGCTGTTCTCTGCATCAGGCCTGACAGCAGACACAGAGCAAAAAGAAAACTGGGTGGTGGTTAAGTGGTGATGACTGCACTCTGTAAGGAATCGTCCCAAGAGCTCCAAAGCTGAATTTTGTATTTGAGAGAAAAGCTTTGGAAACTTAATGTTTTGAGACTTTTAAGGATCTTTGCTGCTTTATGAAGAACCTTCTCTTTTCTTAGAGCGAGTATGGTAATATGGTCCAGGCTCCGGCATAGAAAGAGTACTACAGCGGAAAATCAGCATCAGGGCCATGATGTCATGACATGAGGTCATGTAGAATATACACACTGCATAGTCAACACAGTTAATTATAAGACAAAATATAATGTTGTTTACGCAGTCATGTTTTCTCAACGTATATGAACATAAACAAAATACATAAGAGGCCATGGAAAAAATGTCTCCCCCATGCCGAATTAGTATGCCAATAGCAACACAACATAGTGTGTGAAATGGATTTTCCCAACACGAGCACAAATACACCCAGAGTAAGTTAATGGTATAGATTCAGAAACAAATGTGGTCTCTAATTTGGAAGTGAATGAAAGCATTACATTTCCATAGCTTCATATCTCAACAACACAAAGCAACTACAACGATAGCATTGTAAAATCATTTTAGAAGAAAATTAGATAATGAGCTTCTGGGGCATCATTATGTTAAAATTAGGTTTTTTTTTTTCAATTGGTGAATGCCGCATTTAGGATTGAAACCCTTCATATTCAGTATCACTCCAGCATTACCCTCGAGAGGATGGAAAACAAAGAGGAATGAGGGAAATATTGCCACGAACAGAGGAGGAATAGAGTAGGCAGCTGGAGAGTGGGGGTGGTGCTTGGTTTGATGGAGCTGGGTAGAGAACAGCTCTATAAGGACGGAGATAACTGGAAAACACTATAAAACGCCTCTCCTCACATTCTTTCCCTCTGTGGATTAGCCTTTGAGTGGGCTGCTGGAGCGAGGGAGGGTGCATACAGAGATTGATGGAGGGAGGGTGTGGGAAGCCCAAACTGTACTGAGGAAGGATGGAGAGAGATGGAGTGAATATGGAGTGGGCAGCTTGAACTCTGAGAGGGAGGAATCCAGAGTGATCAAGTAGAAGGAGGAAGTAAAGGAAGGAAATGAAAGACTAGAAGAAACGGGGGGGGGGGGGGGGGGGGTTGATGAGGAAAAGAGTGTATTCCTCACACACACTGTGGAATACATATGAATGAAGTATATAAACGGTAGTAGGAGCGGCTGACTGAAATGTCCCTAGTCTATGGGGACACTATATTAAGTCTGTTTTCTGATTGGCTGTCTGGTCCCCACATCTCTCATTGTTATTAGTGGCCAGGCATGTTTGTTGTTCATCATTGGGCAGAGTCGGCTAGATTCACAATCCGATGGCATAATTCAGCCATCGATCAAACTTTGTGGACAGCAGTAGCCAAACTGCTCCTCCAGACAGAGAGAGAGAGAGCTCTCAGAGTAGAATATCACAAATCAAATGCTGTAACCTTTTAGTACGTCTGAGTCTGCACATGCCCACTGAAAACCAATGAGGCTTTTTCCTCTTGCCGTGCCTATCAGCCTGTCTACTCTGCCTCTTCAATTGTCTTTCTTTTTTCTTTTGTTTTCTTCTCTTTCATTTTCTTTCAATCACACATCCCCTTTCCACTTCTTCCTCTTGGAAAGTGTCTCCACTGAGTTCCTCAGGGTCAGTTGTCTTGTCGATCTAAACGGGGACGCTCCAGGAATCATGATGATGGTTGAGTGAGACACCTGCAATGGCCCGCTGGTCCTTTTAACATTTACTCAGATGAAAGATTTGCATGTGTACGTCTCTGAAGTGCTTACAATTCAAGATATAACCAGCACTTTATAATTCAGCAGTAAAAGGATCTGTGGTTCCAGAGAAAGCTGTGGCACTAACAGGCAAAAAGTTTTCCAAAGAGAACAGCCGTCATTGCCGATCTTTGCTCTTCTTTCAGTGAAGAAGTACTCTCCAGCTTTATGTAACTAATGCTATTGTAGCGTCCACGCTAACCTCTTAGTCGTGATTGTTGTCAGATGTGTCGTCTCTAACACACCTAAACCATGTCCGTAGCTCCCCACAGGACGGTTATTGGTCCGTGCTCTGGCTTGCCGGACACAAATGCATTATTTGATGCCTGACAAGATGGATTTCCATGTGATATGTGATCCTGCAAGTCTCCCATGATCTTACTAACATTGTACACATATACACTATTCTAATGAAAACTGTGCACAGTAAGGGTGAACTGATCTTTTAAATTCATTCAGATAGATCGGAGTTCAGATTGTACCAGCTTGCTCTGAACAAAGTAATAGCGTGTTAAGCCATTAATTATAAAGGTTTTAAATGACTATCAAAAGGACTATATTCTGATTGATAATTTTTGGATCAGTTAAACTTCCCTTGTTCCACAAAGAATTGTAGAAATATCAACCATTCATACTTATAAATCAAAAGAATTCAATCATTGCGCTGCAGAACATTGTACTTAACCACGACTAAAGTGATTTCATTGAGCCCCCTACAGTAAAGACTCTTTAGCACAAGAGGACTTTCCAGGCTCAGGTCTACAGAAATACATTCATGATAATACTTAAAGTGATACATTTAATGTCAATTCATTTGACTGATACTGATTGGTCCGTGTTCTGGCTTACTGAACACAAACGCATTACTTGAAGACTGATGGATTTTCGTACATGTGATCTTGTGACATTGTGAGAATCCAGCTATTGTGCAGTTAAAAACTAAGACTGCTTTAAAAAAAATACAGTGATGAATCTGTACAATATGTACTTTTGCAGGTTTACCTTCATGTTGCAGCTAAAAATTAAAATAATAGATTATGATTTGAGCTTAGAAGAACCAATTGACTGCCACCGGCAGACCATTTACAGGAACATTCACATTCTGACTACAGAGGGCAAATTGGACATTAGCAGCCATGGTCCACCGAGTGGATAAAAATTCCTGGCTGCTCTTATGAATGTTAAATATAGAGGTGCTTGGGTCTATGCTCGCATGCTATTATAGTAAATCATAAGTAATTTCTTCTATTCTCTGTGTGTCTCTCTGTGTGTGGGTGTGTGTGTGTGTATGCCTGTGGGAGTGTGTGTACAAGCGTGTGTGTTGGTGATATGGTCATTATCAGTGGCGGGCCGTGCATGTTATACCTGGGCCTTCACTGCTGTCCTGCAGCTGAAACACAGCTACGGTTATTATTTGTTTTGTGTAAAAATGAAGCTCAACACCTGTAAATACACTAACTGCAGAGAATACGCCGAGAGTGCGTCTCCTCTCCTCTCTGACTGCAGCGCGAGGCTTCTGTGAGAGTACCCGCCTGTGTGTGCTTTTGGGCGGCGGAGGGGCTCACGGCAGCACCCGCTGCTCGCTCACGGCAGTAACTGTAGAACGTACGTGCTTTAACGTTATCGAGTCAAAACACCAGCAAAGTCTCTAATAACACCAGAAAAAGTCGCTAGATTTGTCGTTAGTAGCTTTTGACAAAAAAAGTCGCCATGAGGGTTTGGAAAGTCGCCAGATTTAGCGAGAAAGTCGGCAAGTTGGCAACACTGGCACCGGCTAAATATGTCCCCAGAGCAACATAGGACGTAACAATGGTTCCTATCACATATAAAACCAAACAAAAATCTATCTTCATAAGTTGTACAAATAATAATATATAAACAAGCATATTAAAGCTACTGCAGATGTAAAAACAAACGCATTTAACTTACCAGAGCTGCTGTTCACTATTTAAAAACAAAGTCCATCCTTCTTTCTTTGTTAATAAAGAGTTTAATCTCACGGTTGTTCAGTACATCCGTGCGCTTTAGTTCCAGTAAGAAGTCCTTCTCGATTCATGGACGCCAGTGAAGACAGTCGAGCCTCCCCAGTTGTATTTCTTGAATACGTTTGAATGCGTTTGAGGCTGAAAATGTCCGCTCGACAGAGGCAGCAGATATTGGGATTGTCACCGGCGAAACAACGCTAGCCCACTGACCAATCACTTACTTGTAGGCCAGCTAGCGGGCTCTGGCACGTCAAAGAATACGCCCAACATGTCAAACTAAAGATCTGATTGGTTGAACACTATGACAATCAACAATATCGTCCCCATTCACTTAAACTGCAAAGGGATTCACTTGTGAGTCTGCAGGCCTCGGGCCTCTCTTCTTACCTAGAGACACAGAGGTGAAATCTGATTGGATAAAAGCTCTACTTAAAACAAGCTGCACTGGAAGCAGAGCAACTGAGGAAGACAGTAGCTGTGCAATGAGAAAAAAAATTATAATACATTAAAAATTATGAAATTATGAAATAGCTATAACTTTGTGATTCTGTTTAGGCCAGCAGAGAAGGCTTTGCAGGCCCTGACGGCCCACCACTGGTCATTATTAATATGTTGACTGGTTAGTGATGGGTTCTTGTTTTATCAGATCTTATATTAGTAAATTTGGGGTTATGGCACTACTGGGAGCCGAAATAGAGCACTCGGCCAGTTTGTGCCGGGTGCTCGTATGACGGAGCTTTAACGAGGCTTTGTCTCAGGAGGACACTAAAGTTGCTAAATTTAGTTGGTTTAAGAACCCTTGTTAGAGCCTAATGGCTTTGTAAGAGGGGAGGATGTGGTTTGTACAGGTAAAATGAAAAGATGAACGTGAGTGTGCTATCATGACGTGTCCTTGGTGGAGGATATGATGGTAATTAGGCTGCTGTTTTCTCAATGGTGTTACAGCAATGGGCATACTTAACCTCTTGGCGGTGTGTGTGTGTGTGTGTGTGTGTGTGTGTGTGTGTGTGTGTGTGTGTGTATGGATGGAATCTGTGTGGGCACTTACCGGAGATGAAACAGTTTGATGCCGATGTCTGTACATGTGCACGTGTCTTTGCATGAGTGTGTAGGAGTGAGTGTGTGTGGCTGCCCTTTAGTATTTGCTGACTCAGGCTGGTTTTCCCTTTCTAAAAGTAAATAACCTTGGTCCGCCAAGCTGTCAGCTGGCCCCACTGTGCCCTCCTCCCAACATCTAAGGATGGCGAGAAAATCTCTGCTCTCACATCTGAGCTACACAGCAACACACGCCACAAGCTCGTCTACAGAGAGCCTGCGTATACTGCAAAGAACTTGTATCTTCAAAAAGCCACCTTCTCTTGAAAAACTGGTACAGTTTACATGCTTTTATTCTCTGCCAGCATAATAAATTAATTCCCCTACATATTGCTACATGCTGCTTTGAATGTGTCGTCTGTAGCACAGAGACTGTTCTTCAACCAGAGGGCTCGGGTTCAAACTCACACACGTTTGATGAAGAGGATCCTTTGCCAAACTTAGAGTCTGATCCAGTGGCTACATTTTCTTTTGTTTCTCATAATAAAGCATAACGGCAGCCAATGGAAAAGCAACATCTCAAAGAGCAAATTCCAATATTTAGTTTTGATTAAATTTGATTTCTGTATGGCCAAAGCAAAAGCAAGCCGATCCAAACCAAAGCACAATTTAAGAAGGGAATAAAGTTGGCAATGCTGTTGAGGTAAATACATTCAGTCACATAACTGTTTTTTGTGTTTGGCTGTTTTTTATATTGCTGAAGTACTGTGGATGTATATTTTTGAGCAATTATGTTTGTGCACTACCTGTTAACCTCTCCAACCCTTGCCTTCCCTTTCCTTTTAGCCCCTATATTATCTCTGTCTCTATATCTCTGTCCATCTATGTATCTATTTATTGTTTATCTCCCTCCTTATAATATAGTCGGTCCGGCTTTATCTAGTTCTATCGTCATATTCTTCTCACCAGTAGTTGTTTTTCTCT
The DNA here is from genome assembly GCA_032191485.1 of Leptoclinus maculatus. Lineage (NCBI taxonomy): Eukaryota > Metazoa > Chordata > Actinopteri > Perciformes > Stichaeidae > Leptoclinus > Leptoclinus maculatus. The sequence goes on from JAVDOI010000008.1 coordinate 16,590,644, forward strand.
CACTTTATCCCTCTTGTATTGCTCCTCTCGCTCACACTTTCTCTCTCCGTCTCCCACTCTCCCAAGCTATCCCCCTGGAGGTTAATCCCTCCGGTTTCAAATAGAGATAACCATGGCAACAGGCCACGGCTTTCGAGCTTTGGGTCTGTGGGACAAAGGCATCGATCAGGCTGAAATAGTGTCAGGTGTAGAGTGCAAAAACACACAACGTGCACACACTTCTGCGTGGAGGCAGAGCATCCACTAACCCTGACTTTGCCGCTCAGTCGCTCATATTACACTGTGTGAAAACCAACCAGGTATACATGCAGCTGCCGTTGTTAAATCGATACATTGTTAAGTCCAACAAATCCCTGGAACAGGAAGTGTTTAAAATGATGAAGACGGAAACAGGGAGAACATGAACAATGCTATTAAAGGTAAATAGAACTTTAAAGGTTCCCTCTATGACATTCACTCATTCCATGTTCAGAGCCATGTGGAGGCAATAGAACTGACCTGAATTTTGAATTTAGCACCTTCAACAGCCATTTGGGATGTTTGAATAACAAATGAGCGATGCATATTTGAGCCGTGAAGTTCTCTGATGTGAAGCCCAACAGTCACTAAAATGTGTCCAGGCAAAATAACCTATTACCTTTATTTTGATTGCACCCTCTGGACATGTCAAACTTTCCATACAACGCACAAATTAATTCACACGTATTCACCCGCACACACACACACACACACACACACACACACACACACACACACACACACACACACACACACACACACACACACACACACACACACACACTTGACCTGTATGGCTGAACTGCAATGTGACAGATGTAGTGAAAACATCACAGTTGATGAAAAAGGTCTTTTATTGAAGTGTAAACCAGTATTTCTCTCCTCCAGGACTTTATCGCCGAGGCTAGCAGGTGTGAGTGGACATGGAATTAACTCCCCAAAGTACAGCAAGTCAACCAGCTTGTGTAGCTTTTATAAGTGCTGCAAGTGTCATATGCCCTTGGATGAAATTAAATTTTTAGACATTTACTGCAGTGCAATTAAGGTGAGGATAAGTATGTAACCTTTGCCTTAAAGCCCTTCATTTAGACTGTAACAATTGTTTTCCACAAGTGTTCAAATGCAGGAAACAACAGATGCATGGTTGGCTTTCTTCAGTCGTCACCAAGACTGGGATGAAATTTGAATCTGAAAATAGACTTAGTGTAATTTCCCCTCTTCAAATTTTCAAACAGCATTTCCCCGCAATTATTTCGCCATGCATGCATGTAACATGACACAATGGGAACACCAACTTTGGTCAGACTCACATGGCTCTTTCTTCTCTCTGAGCCAGTGCTTTATGTTCTAATCACTGCAGCGCCGAGAGCACAAACCTACTCCTCCTCTGCACTTAACGAGAACTTTTTTTTAATTTTGCAGTTTCCCTTTAATTTGTTTTCTCTCTGGCTGTGACTCTTAACTTCATTTCCCAATCATTTGTCTGAGGACAAGCCTCACGTCATTAGCAGGGGAAAAAAGAAGAAAAAGAACTTGCATTCAATAAGTTTGTCGAAAAAACTTTCATTAATAATTTTCTCTTTTCTTATCCGAGAAAGTGCTTCCTCAATGATAATCCAGCAGGCCTTCTGGTTTATTGCGTTTTTCTAATGAAATGCTCCGATACAGACAGGCAATCAAGGAGCAATTCGGTGAAAGGAGAAGAGAGAAAAGGGGAAATAGAGGAGGTAGTATGTGAGTCTTTTTAGGGCCAGAGCTTAACTTGCTTTTAAACCGTTATAGTAGGAAGTGTAGGGTCATAGAGTAGGTTGCAGATGGTGCACACAGGATTGCAGGGTTTGAGTCTCTCTCTTCACCAGCTGACCATGCACTCCCCCCCCCCCCCCCCCCCCCATTTCCTGTCACTTTCTACAAGATACTAAAATGGTGACTTTAGCAAGAAGCTATGGACTGTTGATGAAAAAGACAGCTATCCAAGTCACGCTTGAGTCAATTATCGTTGCGGCAAACAAAAAATAGGATGTCGACATTATTGAATCAATTTATTGTCTGTTTGTATCAGAGAGAATAAGAACAAACAAAGAACATTTAACAAAACGGACACAGACATGTTAGAAATCTTCAATACTAGGCAATACTTCAGTTCAAATCTGTTTTTATTTTTCCATTCAAATACATTGACCCAGGAATCAATGTTAGGTCTTCTTTTATTCTCTGTATCTCTGCTGCCACTGGGCCTCATGGAAGACTGAAAGACACAGGATCCATTTTGTATTTCTCTGCTGATGATACACCACTTTGTATGGACCTAAAACAGGTCAATTAGTCAATGTAACACACCATATGGTTGTTTATCCTCCATTTGACTTTAACCTTTCTTGTGAAAACCATTTGTTTTTTTATTTCACCTTGTTTGCACTTTTGCAATCGTGCTGCTCGACTTTTAAATAATTCCAAGAGACACGAACATATACAGATTCGTAGGTCTCTTCACTGAACATCAATACGTGTTCAAATCAGTTTGGTGGATAATTAAGGCATTGAATGCATAGTCAAGATACTGTAAGATGTTAGTTATTAGCTGCAGCAGATCCTGAGATTCTTATGCATCAATCAATCAATCCTTCAACTAAATCACTATCTAAGACTTTAAAACAATTCTGAAAACATTATTTTAATGACTTTTAACTTGCTCAGGTCCCCTTTGATCTACTTCAATTACAACTAAATGTAACCTTATTATAGTATTATTATTATAATATTTTGTATTGTTGCATACAGTTGCTTTTAACTAGGGAATAGTAAAACTATATAGGCGGCAACTGTATGTAGTTACATTTGACAAATCAATTTCTCAGTTCTGTTTATCATTCCCTTCTCTTCCTCACTTCCTTTTCTTATCTATTTAATTTCCATTCGTTCACGCTTCTCTTCCTCCTACCTTGCTCCTGCCTTGATTATCTCAACCCAGTGTGAAGCCTCTGTTTATGGCTGTGTATACGTTTTTCTTTGTATGGCTGTTCGTAGGCCTGTGTGTATGTGTAGCTGCCGTCGTTAATGACCCCTTCTGAACTCCCACGGAACAGGCCTCACAGGGATGATGCAGCTTCAAATGCAGACTCACACACACTCGCACACAACTCTCTCTCTCTCAAAAGCATCATCAGGGTGTGTATCTGCAGAGTCAGAGACAAACTCCCCTTCTTGGTCCAGGACTCCATTAATCATTTAGAGCGAGGGTCTCCCTGAAGCCTGCTCTCTTTTCAAGCAGACAACACGACATCAGGCTGACGAGACCTCGAAAGACACATTTATCAGACGTATAAGAGATTTGTTTCGAAAAATGTTCATGAACTTTCAAGTCTAGTCAATGTTTTTTCTTTTCTTCAAATTGGACCTGTGGGATGGGATGCACTATTATCCTGAGACACAGGACGTCTGTGTTGTTTTTGAATGTTTTTTTATTCTGGACTAGCATTTCAATCAGGCCCATCTGGATTTAAAGTGGTACTAGTTCTTGATCCCTTTGTAGTATACTTTGTAAGATGTTTAGATCCCTTGGCATGCGGTTAAGGTTAATTCTCTAGTGCTCCGGGTCTGTGTGATTGTTTTAAAATCCATCCACTTGGATTGGGCTTTGTCTAATGAAAAATAATTTGGTTAGAAATAAACAGCATGAATGAAAGTTATGGGGAGATATGTCCTCAGTTAATAAAAAACAGGGAAATAAAGGCCGGAGTGGTTTTGTGTAAATTTAGCAAAATGCTTTTCTCTGCCAGGCGCTTCATTACGGGAATTCCTGACCTGGAGAAGAAATTTTTGCATGAGCTTTTATTGACCTTTAACACCTGCGTGCATTCATGTACACACATGCTTTAGCATGTTTATTCTGTTAACACACAGCAGGAGCTTTACTGTGTGTGTGTGTGTGTGTGTGTGTGTGTGTGTGTGTGTGTGTGTGTGTGTGTGTGTGTGTGTGTGTGTGTGTGTGTGTGCGTGTGCGTGTGTGTGTGTGCGTGTGTGTGTGCGTGCCAGATCATCCATCTGCATTCCAGGTAATTAGACTGACCAACAGCTGAGTCCCATTAGCCTTGATTACAGCATTGAGTACTACGGAGGAGGAGGAGGAGAGAGAAGAGGAAGAGGGCGAGGCATGTTTGTGTACTGTACAAACTGAGTATGTTTTGTGTGAGTGTAATCCTTGTTCATGTTATATCAGTGCCTTGGCATGGTTAGATGCTGGTCTCTTTTTTTCTATGTTCATAAGCATGTGTTTCACATTTCACAGCATTGCTCTTCAAAAATGTATTTTTCTCAACTGGCTTCCCACAGTGGGCACTCAGACATTTTACCAGTAAAGCAAAATTGTAATCTCAAACCCAAAATGGATCACAGGCCTGTTTATGGTTGATTCCAAGATAAGAAACATCATATTTTTTTCAAAGAGTCTAAATGCCACATTTGGGATTTTGGCTGAAAAAAGTCCAGGACCGAGCCATGAAGACGTAACAACAACCAAATAACCACAGGAAATGAAACCACTTCTACTGAGCTGTTAGGAATCAGGCCCACACTCATACGTTATGTGTGTGTGGTCTGTCTGAAGAATAAGATCAAAACAGAGATGAAACATTACAATGGCGGCAGAATGTTGTTTAGTCTATCTCGGCATCTATCCATCTAGTATTTTCCTTTAAATTACACCCAAGGGGAATTGACGCTCATGAGGCATTTTGCATTCAGCCTACGTTTGTTTTATACGCCCAGGGCTTTGCTATCTCTCTATATGTCCACCTCCAGCCTTTCTCCCTCCCTCTAAGCCTTCTTTCTCTCCCTCTCTTCTATCTCTGTCCGACCCTCTCTGATGGCTTCAGTGTCTCAGGTTCGGGTGATTGATCCTGTAGCTTTGGACGGCTGGCAGACAAGCAGCCTGCACAATGCTCTGACTCTGTGATGAATTACTGTCCCTTTAATACACACAGTAGAGACAGTGTGAGTGAAAAGAAAGAGAAAGATGGCATGAGAAGGGAAGAAGCCATGTTAAAATTGCACTAATAAAGAGAGGACAGTAGGGAGCAATGCAAAAAGGGGAAAAAGTATTGAGGGCTGAAGAGAAGGAGAAACAAACATGCAAATAAGTGGATGAATTAAGTAATAACTGCATGTGTGACTAGATAATATGAGAACTGTGTGTGTAGTCCCCATTATCTAGAAAGGCCTCTCTTATTGCTTTAAAAGAGTCGTGCAGAGGGTGTTGGAAGCCAGAGGGAGGAAAAATGTTCTGCCCGTCGTGAAATTGAATTAAACATTGAAACATAGTCAGTCTCTCACTTAGTCAAGTGTGATGACATTTATTTGATCACAGCCACTAGAGAGCCACAGAATGGAAAACAGCTTTTCTGCTTCTGAGTATTTTCATAAGTATGTCATCACTTGAAAAGCCTCTAACCCCAGTTTAGATGATGCTTGAGCATTAGCTCAATCCTTAAATTAGCTTATAGGTAAATTAGCTCTGTAGCCAATTTAGCACAGCAAAAGCCTGGTGTACAATTCACAAAGTTCGCTGATCAATCTTTGTGTTTTCTATTTCTTGGAAGTTGAAGTTGACAAGAGCGATGAAGTCCACTCTGTTTTGTATTTTTGCATATAAAAGCCCAACCTCTGGAGATATTCAACACACAAACACATTGAAGAAATAACCAGCTGTGGCCCTTATTGTGATGAATAGGGCATACTGTACATCCACAAGCTTTGGGATCTCTTAACTTGAAAAACATACTTACTTTCCATATTTTATTAAACATGTTGGTAGATAAAGCCAACAGGAAAAGTGGAGCCATTCAGCATTCAGATAATATACTTTACATACAAGTTAACATCAGATCAAGAGTTATTTCACAGATGGGTTGTGTGTTATACAATTGAAAGGACATACATCATATGTACAGATGACTAAAATAATGGCTTGCATATGCATGTCTGTTTTTGTGCTCCACCTCTTTGTTTATTTTTATTTATTTAGAGGAGGGTCCCGAGATTGAGATTTAAAATCTCTTTTCAAAGGGGGTCTTTGCCAAAACAGCAGCATACAAGTTTCACACATAAAAGCAAAATAAGACTTTTACATAAAAGCACAAATAACAAATTTAAAGACAAAACAGCAAAAATAAAAAAAATAAAACTTTTAATAACAGGATTAACAACAAGCTGGCAGTGTCATTCAGTACCAGGGACGTACAGTGTACAAAAGTCCTTTCTACTGTTTTTAGCATACTAATAAAGTATCAGTAGAGTCAGTAGAGAGCAAAGATATGGATGCAGTTCGTGCAGTATAGAAAAATGTTCCATTCTGTGGTTGTATAACGAGGATTAACCAACTTTCTAATACAAACTGCAAAGATGTGTGCGGAAACATGAATTAGAGACAAATTGTGACGCAGAATGTATATTTTGACATTTTCAAAGATGTATTTTGCATGCGTGTATGAAATATCACCAAAATCAATTGCTGATAATTGCAAAAGAAAAGCAGCATTTGTTTCTCTGGAAACTGAACTTCAGCCTGTGCTTCTCAATCACCTTAATTGTTAAAGCAACAAACGCATGCAAATTAAAAGCAGTAGCAGCCAACAGTAGTTCAGTATGAACTGACCAGAGACTAGATGTTGAGGCGATCAGGATCCAGTGTTGATGTCACTGAGCCTCCAGTCATCAGGAAGATGGAGAAATGTGTATATCTGCATGGCTAATGAAACCCCGGGGATTTCAGGGTTTAGGCTTCATAAAGTATTTATGGTATGTTCATTAAGTATTGATTAAGCCGTTAGAGAGCATTTAGACACCCAGACAATCATTATGAAAGATTAGATCTTCGCTTGAGGAAGAGGAAGATGGAGGAAGGCAGAAATGCGAAGAGGGAAAGAGGCTGCGGTGAAGGATGAATGGAAATGAGGACTAAAGATGATGTGAAGAGGGAAATGAAAGATATGGAAGAGGGAAAAGAGCAAGGAGACAAGAGGCAAAGGAGAAGAAGGAGGGGAAATGCTGCTCTTTAAATATTAATTAAGCATTCAGACAGCAAGGCTACCGTTATAGGAGATTCGTTTTTAAGAGGAAGGGTGAATAGTAAGAAAGGGGGGAAGGACAAGAGGGGGGGGGGGGGAGCATGAGAAAGGAGGAAGTTAAGGACGGTGGCTGAAGGAGGGCAAATGAGAAGGAAGAATACGTGGATTAAAAGAGGAAATGAGCAGGATTGCGCGAAGACAAGCTTGAAAGGTAAGAGGAAGGAGTCAACATGTAATGAATAGAAAGTCTCATTTCCCTAATCATATACTCTTTATGGAAGTGCTCTTTCAAGTTGTTCTCAAAGCATTTCCCGGGTCTATGTCTTTCCTTAATTTTTTCTCATCTTTCCATCCATCCGTATTCAAATACCCGCTCATTCCTGTTCAGGGTTGTGGGATATTGTGACGTTTCATTTGTTTCTGTTGTGAAGTGTTGCTATTTGAGATGCAAGCGGGATTGCAAAGGAGTGTGACATTCAAGTACCGGCTCACCTCATATCCATCCGTCTAGTGTACAGACCCAGCCGGTGTTTTGCACAGGTATTTAACCATTGCTTTGCCCTCTCTTTACCCTCTAAGCTCTTCAGCAGGTGCTGTTGCATTGCAGGGTAACCAGGATTGTGGCACGATAAGAGGTGCGGACCTGCTATAATGATGCAGCAATGAGGTTTAATGGGCCTGAAAACACAGGCTGACTGGCTGGCAGGCGGGCCACACAGTCAGGGAGAGGCACAGTTGGTGTGAAGCTGTTTCCAGCTCATGACAGATGTTACAGTGAGAGAGAGAGAGAGGGAGGGAGGGAGAGAGCGAGAGAAAAAGAGATGGAGGGAGAAAGGGGACAGACAGAGAGAGAGAGAGAGGTGAGTCATTTGCAACATGCAGAGTGAGAGATCCCTGAGAAGTAACTTTATGCAAACGGCAACTTTGTGCAAAGTCAAACAGAGTTCATTCACATGTGGGTGCTCCAAAGCACTTTAGTTTGTGTCCCAGAAGAACTTGTGCAAATAAATTGGTTTTACAGCCAACTGTGTGTGGAGATGGTGTAGTGAAGTACAATGTGATTTCAATGACCCACCCCTGTTGATTTTGTACCCATCTCACCCTTGATATCCCTGGATTGAGACATGATTAAAAAAAAAGAGAACCATGGATTTTCAGGAAGGCAGAGACGTGCATATAATCAGCAACTGGAGGAACGGTTATGGCATCCCTCTTGTTCGCGTCAAATCTGCATTCATTCCCCTTGTTATAGTAACTGCAAAGTGTACGGAAAATGTGTGCAGAAACAAAACAGCTGACCCACTTTTTTTGCTCAAATTGGGAAAAACCACTGTGAGATTTTGTGCAAAACATAGTTTCTGGATGAAATTAGCTTGCAACCCCATTGACCACAGGGATAGGAAATCTTCTGTTTCACCGTTTAATCTTCTGTATGGCTTGCAGACACGCAGAACACGATTCTGTCATTGTTGCCTTCATAGACGGCCAGAGGAAATTCTTCCACACACACAGGGTAGCTGTGGGTTAAAAAGCATCCTTTGTGTCAAGATGAGCAAGTTATTGTTGATAATGACAAATTCCACAGCCACAGAGAGTTTGAAGCACAGTGGAGTATCGCTGCAGGAGTGCTTTGAATGACAGAAACTGAGAGACCTGCAACTTTAAACAGTGCGACATGGCGATGGATGTGTTTTTGTTTCTTCAGTGATTTCTCCACTGAATTCCTGTAACTTGGATGTGCAATGGCACCTTTATGAGCTTCAGCCTTATTAGCTTTAGGCAGTGTTTCACTGCTGAATCTTCTCTTGGGCATTTTTTTGTAGAGCCTTAAAGTTCTCCTTTTTATTGTAAAGGTTTCTCACAGCAACTGAGTATATAAATTTCCAGTTTTTTCAACCCAGGCCTTATTAAGCCGTTATTTCTCATAGTGCATAGCACAATGCTACTGAATCTAACCACTCGCAGTGCAGTTTGTCACTCGGTGCAAATACATTCCCATGAGGACTTGTTCGGGCCTTCGCTAACCAGAATACATCTTGATTCCATCAACAGAAGTCTCACAGTGTAGTGGGATAAGTCTGTATGTTCTGGTGATAATGAGGAGGTCACACACCATGCTTTCAACCATTTGATAAGCAAACTAAAACACAAACTCTACCCTGACTGAAAGAACAGGACGCAATCTTTAAATTGCCAGTTTGAACAGGAGGAATGGATACAGCCAGCCAAACCTGTTTGAATGTTCACATAAGCACCTTGCTGTTGTTTTAAGATGGACTAAATTGTGAAAAAACTTTGTTAAAAACAACATTCGGTGAAACTACAGGTTAGCAGGTTTGTGATTTCAGTAAAAGGTTTGACGGTCTTAGTGACGGAACTCTTTAAGATCAATGGCAGGTTCCACAGCTGTTACGCGTGACTCCGTGCCTTTGATGTTGCTGCTTGCATAAATGCATGCACGAACAAGCATGTGCTCAAATGTAAAAGATTACATTCGAAGCCAGTTTGCCCTGTGCGGGAAGACAACTGTGCCACTTTGTGTATCGGACACTCTGCCAAAAGGAAAATCCCTCGCTGACGAGGAGAGATATTCAGACTCGGGAGAAGGAAGGTGCAATATTTCAGACTTCTTCGCTGGAGCTTCTCTGCTTTATTCTGAGTCACTGATTACATAGATGGCTTTGGTCACAGTCGGACAGATTTGGAACTCCCACTGTTGAAATCAAACCGCTCTGGTGCATACGAAGAGAAAGCCTCCATGGATAAAGGAAATATTTATGCTCAGAATGAGCCACATATGGCGTCTTTTTTATCACAGAGTGTTCACCCAAGAAAACACACGCACATATATATCACCAAAATAAACTTTTGCAGACTCTAACTATTTATTTTGAAGAATTCAGCATAGTTTACACAATACATACTTTTGGTATCTGTTATATTTTCCATGACAGCGGAATCAAATGTACGAACACATTCCAGCGCTGCACAGGGTTCAACGTCCTGCTTTGGGTTTGTGCAACATGAGATGAGAAGAAAATGAAATATGTGAGACACTACTGTGAGACTTTCCAGGCACTTCCGGGCACTGATCGTAGTACAATGTGTTGTGAATTACGAATTTGAGTTGCACTCTACCATCAAGATTTGCAAAGTTATTACAAAGGCCATAATTGATACATTATGACATAGAGTAGAGATAAAGCCAACACAGCAGTACAATATCATAAAGTATTGCGACATCACCGCAGCGTTTACAGAGGCATTCTGGGAAACTATGTATCCAAATAGTTTTTATGAAATTATGAGAAGAGTCTTGAAATCGTGTAGTTTAGGTCGGATTTATAGAAGATGTGTGTATTACACCACCCTTTTCTCTCCCCGTCACTCCTCCTTCCTAGCTGTCTCAATAGCAAAAAGGAGCACACTCCACCAAACCCTCTCCTGCATCCATCCCTCTTTATTTTCTCAGCACACACAGGCTTTGGTCTCCTGCGGAGGATCATTTCAATGGAGTGCTGCTAAATGGAACAAAAAATAATTGAAGTATAACAGTCTTACTAACTGAGAGGCACATTAGGAGGAAGTTCCCTCATTGCCTTGAAAATGTTTAATGCAACTCAGTTAACACCTATGAATCCTGAGGGGGTTTACTTATTGCTTCAGGGGTTCTGTGTGTGAAGCAGCTGCGCTGCCTTTTCAGTAAAACGTTTATTCCTCTTTTGAGGAGAGTCTGCCGCTAGAGTTATATTCACAGATATGTTGTCGTGGGATATTCAGTCATAAATATGGAAATAGAGAACTTGAACGGGGACTGCCTCAGCCTTTCATGCACTTACTGCTGCAGATCCAGGTTTCGGTGGAGGGTTATAGTAAACTCTTTTATTTCTCTTCCTTCAGTTTGAGCATTTTACTTACTAGAAAGTGACAACTAGTAGAATGACAAGTGAGGATACATCCAACATCTGTACTGTTCACAGTCACAGTACATTTCTATGTATATGAACTGTTCAAAGTGTCTATTTTGAGACCCAGTGATTATTTTCAAGGTTGCACATAGAGCGTTTTCAATCAGTGCTCAAGTCTCTAAGATTAGACCGAAATATGCAAACTTCTCCTTTCTGTCAGACATTGAAACTTTTGTCTGTGCAAGATAACATGACGTGCTGATAACTATTGCACACTGTCTCTCCCAACAGCAACAGGAGCAGGACCCCACCAACCTCTACATCTCAAACCTGCCACTCTCCATGGATGAGCAGGAGCTGGAGAACATGCTGAAGCCCTTCGGTCATGTCATCTCCACACGGATACTGAGGGATGCCAACGGCCTGAGCAGAGGAGTCGGCTTTGCTAGGTATACACAGAGAGAGACAAACTGTCACTACCGCTTATGTCTCTCCGGAAATGTTTTATTTACCAAAAAGTTGGCAGTTCAGACATCTACGGAAAGATGATAGAACTGAAATGCAATAAATTCAATGACGATGACAAAATCTTAACTAATAAACTTCTTTCAGGAACTCACGACCCGTAGGGCACAAAGTGGTTAGACTCAATTTAACATGTGCCTGGATGAACTCAAGATAAGAATTCAATCTTGACACTCAAACTCATTTATGAACTAGAAGAGACCTTTGTAAAGGCTGAGCTTACACGGTTTAATGACCCCACCTTTCCCGTTTTACGAGCATCTACATTCCTGAGGGACACAGAGACACATCCAACTGTGAACAAACAACTCAAAGATACTTCATAAAATTGATAAAATGTACATCTGAGTTTATAAAAGTTATGTAAAGTTAAATTCATGATAACTCTGTTTACAGTTCTTTTAGTTTCCTGCCATATAAACTGGATGATGATTGTTCTGCCTGCAACGTTTGTTTATTTTATCGTTAACTCGTTTATTTTCTGTTCAGCAGTTTAGTTATGTAGTTAGTCCAATAAATATTTCATATATAAAGAACTTGATCATTTGATTTGTGTGTATATGAATTAATAGGTCCCTTACACCATAAGAAGAACTCCGAAGCAACCCTGAGATTGAGATTTAATTGATTAATATAAAAGAATGTATCTCCAAAATTGGGTAAATTTAATCTAAAGTTAAATTCTCTTACTTATATTAATTATGTCTTATCGCGGAAGCTGAGTACCATCATTCTTTTTATACTAATGTATGGGATTATGATTCATAATTGAGTTATTAATAACCGTTACATATTTTTAATATCAATTCATTATTATATATTAAAACTGCGACAGGCAATACTACATCAGTGAGTCAGGAACTGATTTTACGTTTCCCACAACTATGACTTTCTGTTGCTGCTGAAAAACATAATCTTAAATGCCAATTGTTAGTCACATCCAGATGTATTTAAATGTTTTCTGTTGCTCTGTGAACTATAATTACTTATCAGGCACAACATAATACGCATTCATAGTTATCACTCTATCTCACATTTCTTTGTTCAGTGTACATTACCCAGAGTTGACTCCCTGCCATTTACAACCAAAGGAAATCTTGCTGTAATCATACAACTGCACATTCCTGTACCCTTGGCTCCTTCACCCTCCTCTGTGTGTGTGTGTGTGTGTGTGTGCGCGTGTGTGTGTGTGGTCTTCTCAGTTACACCGTGGAGCGTGCCAGTGATTAAAATGCAGTCCATTCAGGGTCACCGGCTATGTGTAGAAAACCCAAGACACACAGAGACATGCATGCTCACATACCACAAACACACACACAGTCTCTCTCCCGCACCACCATTTTTCTCTCCCCCACACACACACACACACACACACACACACTGGTTTTTGCTTGCCAAGCAGGCAATTAGTCATTGAGCTGTGATTGGGTGAGCAGAGCTGAATGGGGGCAGACAAAGAGGACATGACACACGACAGATCCGACTGAATGGAGCTTTTAAACCCGGACAAAGGAGAGGAAACCCCATAGAAAACACACACAGACACACAAACGCACACACACGCACAGGCCCACCTCAGGCATTTTGCACAGGCATGCAGAGACAAACGAGCACAACAGGCAGGCATTTCATGTACTCGCCGTATTGTGGGACAAATCTGCACGCACACATATCCACATAGTGCATTTCTCAAGAACCACACTATCTTTCATGCATGTTGAACTGTAACATAAGGAGCTGATTGTCCTCAAGTAGCACTTCTGTCTTTCTCTCTCTGTCAGGATGGAGTCGACAGAGAAGTGTGATGTGGTGATTCAAAATTTCAACGGGAAATTCTTGAAAACCCCTCCAGGCATGACAGGTGGGTGTCGATCACCAACACAATTGCGTTGCACTGCCATAGCTTGTGTGTCTCTATAGTGAGCGCAAGGCGCTTCTTTGTAGGTCAGGGTGCACATATAGATGCAGCACTATGTGGCATCATAGACTCAATCTTCCTACAAACACAAAGTTTTACTGCACTAGAAGACTATTTAAACAGGTTATTTTAAAACAGTTTGCCGCCAAGCTTTAAAAGCACCTCTAAATAAGTTCAAAGGTTTAGTTTGTGTTGATGAAAATGTATTGGAGGTCATCTTTTGGTTCTTATTGGGGAGAACACAGCAGTGTTGTCATGTTTCACCTGTGCACATCATTGTGTTGATATGTGCGCATCATGACAAGGAGGAGAGCTTGCATGAATGGGCCTGAGTATTGTTTGAAAATCTTTAATACTGGTACAAAAACAGTACCGCTACAAACACTATACTTCTCTTCTTAGTTTGAGGAATATCATATTTTTTTTTCTGTCATTTGATTTAATACACCCATAACTGTCACAACTATCATCTTTTTATGAATGAATCACATAACCAGCTATAGTCACATCTTTGTCTTTTGGTGTAACATCTGTCTGTGTACAAGCCCGTGTCCGTGAGACTGATAATATATCAGCATCGTCTTTGCTGCTCTCTTTCTCTCTGTCCCACTCCTTAGACCACCTTGAGCTGATTTAGTAAGAATATCTGAGTGATTAATTGAGTATTGACTGTGCAAAACACAGATTGAGACGCACATATGCACAAGGGGAAGAGAGAAGTGGGAGGATGGTGTGTAGGGAGAGAGAGAGAGAGAGTAAGAGAAAGGAAGAAAGAAAATATGGGAGAAGAAGAGAAGATGCAATGAGGATGAGATTGAGGATGACATTGGGTTTGAAAAAACAAGGGGTGTGTGGGTGTGAGAGAAAATGACATATACAGAGAGAGAGAGAGCTGCGTGTGGGGGTGACTAAACATGAGGGAAGTAACAGAGCAAGGACAAGGTGGGGAAAAAGAGAGAAAGCTAAGGTGGGGAGAAGCAAACTGAGAGTGACAGTGAATGAGAGAGAAGAGATGGAGATACAGAACTATCAAATATAGATAGAGAGATGGGAGCTGCACCACACTGAAGAAAATGGAAATGAAGGACAGACAGAGAGAGCCGCGCTCCATGCCCTGGCAGTATGATTTGTGAGGTGGGCGACTCAGTTTCTCAAACGAACACACACACACACACACACACACACACACGCACACACACACACACACGCGCACACTGCCATACCTCTATATACTGTGAGGTATAGCTTTGTAATTTTGTAGCAAGTGAATGATGTATCCTTCCATCCTGATTTCTGCAGCCTGTGTGGGTGTCAGTGTGTGTGAACAAGACAGCATCTTAACTGCTGCTGCAAGCAAAGACCATGCATGGCTATCAGCAAAACAGTCACGAGCTTCATGGTTGTGCAAATGTGCAGGTCAACGAGCTTGATTTTGTGACGAATCTTAAAAGAAAACTGTTGTGGGGCTGATTATTTATTATCAAATAACTTATTGTTACAAAAGTATTCATCTGATCAAAATCTATTAAGAGAAATAGGTTATTATGTTAATCATTTGTAATTGAATTATCACGTACAGAGCACAATATATATTTTAAAAGCTACTGGTGACTGGTGTGTAGCCTAAATAACTCTCTAATCAATATTGTCATATTAATAGTGTATCAAGTGACTCTGTTTTGTGTGAGAGAGGTCACTCATAGTGATGAACCCACAGTGAATTATCACCAAACTCTTTTAGCATCTTTCTGCT
Source organism: Leptoclinus maculatus (assembly GCA_032191485.1). Lineage (NCBI taxonomy): Eukaryota > Metazoa > Chordata > Actinopteri > Perciformes > Stichaeidae > Leptoclinus > Leptoclinus maculatus. The sequence continues at coordinate 16,605,830 of JAVDOI010000008.1, forward strand.
CATTGTTTCAGCTCCTAACTAGGGCCTAGCAGCAAACAGCAGACACGCAGCGTTAGCGACGAGCTAGTGATCACAGTGGAGCATTTAGCAACTTGACATTCTGACATTTTCTTTTCTCAGCAGTTATTGGAGGCCAAAACAGAACTAAAAGGAGACTAAGCATTGGACTTTACCCTAAATGTATCCCCATGTATCGGCTCGATGTATAAAATAAGCAAATGTTTGCTAACACGTTCATCATAACTGATTCATTTTCATCTTCTTGTCCAACCCCCAAATGGCCAAAAAAAAATCAATAAAGTAGTTTTCAAATTGAAGTTGCACACACAAACATAGACACAGTCACTCTTTCTATACCCACCAAGTGGCTGACCTCTATATTGAAGGAGATGCATTGCTTGTCTTTGCCAGGGGGTGTCCATTTGCTCCTTTGTGTCTGTGTATGTGTGCGTGGGAGTGGGAGTCAGTGTGTTAACGTATGTTGACCGGTTCAATTGCCCCGGAGCATACAAAGCGGGGAATTTGGGAGACTCTGGCCAACCAGATTCAGACCAGACCGTCTTGTATACTGATCCACAAAACACACACAAATACACACTGATCAAATACGCAGAGGGAAACCTGTTCTGTTGATCTATGTCACTGGTTTTCTGTGTCACTGAGAGTCTGTGGCATTTCTAAGGCCGTTACAGTGACATTACCTTTGGGCTTATCCCTTACACTTGTCTTAAAAAAAAACACACACCACAGAATCACTGTTATCAAACCTGCTATTCTGATACAGTGTGATGTGTTAATGTACAGTAGGTGTGCATACCATTGAGTGAAGTGTGCCTGTTTGTTCCTCTGATTGATACAACAGGCTGTCCATCCCAGCTGATGTATTGACAGGCAGCAGTAATATTTTACTCTCTAGCCGTGAGATTAACGCCGACATTGATCACATGACCAGAGCTTCCATCAGCCCCTCGTTAGTCCTTCAATCTGCAGCTTTCTGCCTTCTACCTACCATAGATATTGGGCATAGACTAGAATTAGAACTCTGCTCCTTGCCTTTTATTGACACAGAAATAAGTGCTGGAATGTAGTCAAGCTTTATACAGATGTATATCTGTCTTCATTGTGAGGTTACATATGAAGATCTAGAATAGTTTCATATTGTTTAACGAGACTTTTAAGTGGCTCCACAGCTTTTTGTTCTCCATAAATAAAACGTGTTGGAAACATTTCCATTGCTCCTAATGTCTCATCACTTTTAGTGATTAGAGTACTCCTGCAAATTCGACATTCCAATCTGATGTCTATATATCGGGTAATAAGAGCTAGTGTATTTCTATCGTTGTCCTTCTGTCTTCTCTGCGATCGTCATTCGATAATGTTGTGCCTCCATGCTGTGAGGCAGAGAGTCAGCGTTGTAAAGCCCTCCCTATCCATCCATAGAGAGACTCAGACCCTCTACAGCTTCACCATGACCATGACCCTTCCTCTACAACCTTGATTTGATCAATCTTTTTTGTTCTGGATGACAGATTCAAGCAGTCAGCACCTAATAAGGAAATCAGACCGGAAATAAGTTGAATGTTGACTTCAAAGGTGCGCCCAAAGACAAAAACATGAAGCGATGATTCTGTATTTCTTTTGAGTTCATGGACCTGGGTGGGAGGAAAATATCACCAGGCTTCATTTCTATTTCTCTACTTACTGAGTTAAAATCTACTCCAACAGGATTAATATCTTACATGCCTGGTCAAGAATGATCAAGTTTATATTATTATTATTATCATTATTATTGATGCATCATCATTATTTGCTCAAAACTTGATCTGAGAATCAAATCTGGATAAGATTACTGGAATATTCCATTTTAAGGAATACATCTTCCTTGTTTTTTCTTTTCCTTTTTTCCATACAAAAATAACCCCCCAAAAACAATAATGAATATGTCCTGATTTGATACTCATGCTGGCCAATAATACAAATACAATTTGTAGTTTAATCTTTAAATTCATGGTTTCTAATCATTCTGTCTCTCTTTCTCTCCCGCTATCTGATATAGTGTAGTAGTTTTAATAGTTATCTTTGTCTTGCCCTTTCCGAATGGGAAGAGTCCAGATCTCAGAGAAGGCCCTTCGTCCTTCTGTAGGTTCAATAATACATGTTTCTGGTATGATCGTGTGGCATTAAGCCCCCATTCATTGCAGAAGTGGTTCAATACTTTCATAAAGGGGAAATGAATTTCATTTGATGTTCCTGATAATGGAAGAAAAAAATGATTGGAATGATTATGAAATGATGTGGCAGTACTGTACAGTCAGCCTGAGTCAGCTTACATTATGTTACGTTATTTGGATACCATGACACAAACATAGTTATAGGTGTTAACATGTGATGCTGTTGAAGCACTGACCAAATCACATCAATGCTGTCAAGTTCTGCAAGTTGCAAAGACATTTGGTGCCATCTTAACATCATTTTGGTGATTAAATTCTATGTATATGTCAGCGCATCGCTACATTTTATTCCTACCTGTCTCACAGCCAACTGTTTTTGGGTTGCTTTGTGTGTATGAAGAGAAAATGTAGTAAATGCAGTGAACGTCCTCTCCCTTCTAAATCTGTTCTCTGTCCCAGCTTACAGACCTTTTTTTTGTTTATTACAGTAGAAATATGTCTTACATTTTTAATGTCATAAAAATGCCGATAGCAATATAGTTCAACATTTTCTAATACACATTTCTTGATTTTTGTGGCAAATAGTTGCTGTCCTCTGATGTGTGATGCTTGAACAAGTAACCCCCTAGAGTGCATGTTGTTCTGTCCCAAGGCTTTGAGCTCTTTGATGCCGGGTGTCTTAAAGAAGACGACATCCCATTCAGCCCAGCTGAGGGATTCCTTTTTTTGTTACATTTGGGGATTGTATCCCATTTTCCAACTGAATGGTTTCCCATGTTGCTCGATAATGGATTGGATTGCATTTTAAATGAGAATTTTCCCATTTGAGGGATTGGGACCCACTTATATGATATTCCCCCTCTTCCAACAGTAAAAACTGAAACCGTCATGCCGTTATAAGGCTTTTTACTTACCTACAGATCAGTGCCTTGCTTAGGAAACACCAAAGCTAAGATCTAAAGTGTCTCCGGCACTTAACCAGGTACACCTGGTGTGTTTCATCCTCCCCCAGATTTTTCTTTCCAACTTATTTCTTTTCCTGTGTCCTTCTCGCCAGAACACAGATGGATATGTTTGTTTGCTCTGCTGGGGTTTTAACACTTTCTATGTTGCCCTACTCCGGTTTGCAATATCCCACAGCTCCAATGAGCGGTAACAGTATGTGATCCACTCTTCACTGTTCAAGCCACCCCGCCCCGCTACCTACGTACACATCCTGTCAGTTAAACACAAAACACCACAGATCGAAAAGTCATTTAAAATCAGTAAAGCAGCAGTTATTCTTTTTTTACCCTGCAGCATTCACATGTACACGCACACATTCTGACAGGCAAACAACCAACTCTCTGTCATTTTATTGACATCTCCTGCAGTCTTCACGTCTTTTATTTCCTATTTGCATTGCCTGTCTCTGCAGCGACTGAATGTCACAGTGTTTTTCCACCGTAATGAAGCAAAAGAAAAACAAACACTGGAGTGAAACTATTCACTATCTGAACACAAAGCTGTGACACTTTGATGGATACATTAAACCAGTAAATTAACAACTGCAAGACTTGGTTAATGAGAACAAATTAGTCTTGTTAACAGTTAATCTTTTACAGACAAACACATGTAGTATTTGTCTGTTCACTTCTGTTACTTGTCAAGTTTGCAGCTCTCGGCAATGACTTATAATGTTTTGTAGCGTTGACTACAGGGAAACACACACTCAGTGACACAACTACAGTACACACACCACAACGTAGCTCGATGTGTGGGTGTACCTTTTTTTTTTTTGGTCTTTCAATATTTTAGTCCACGCATTCTTCATAGAGATGAACCTCAGAAGCCCATTTTACAGCAAAGCAAAAGCAAGAAATTCAGATTCAATTTGAAACTTTAAAAAATCGGCATGATAGATGATTTACCAATCACAAAAATACAATTTAAATAGATTATTTTGATGTTAGTGTTTGATATTTTGAAATATTAATTCATGTATAGCCTCAATCAACAATATATTATGATGTTTATGGATCAATACATGGACATCTTTTATGGTTTCATACTAGAACATGTGAAACAACAAAGCATGGTGTGCATGTGGTAAATTGCTCCTGTTACTCGCTAAATCAATACAGATGTCTTTATTTCTGCCCACCTAGGTAATAAAAAGATTAGAAAAAGACCTTTATGAATAACAAACCAGGTTTGTGATCAAATGTGACAACAGTATGAACTTAATAGAACAAAAAAAAGACTCGTTCTCTGCTTTCTGTTACGGTGAAGCTCCAGTAAGCAGCCAAACCTGAGCAGTTTTACTCTGCAAACTAAGCAATGATGTTTGGATTTTCCACACAAACTCCTTACCTGAAGAAAAAATACTGGGAAAGAAGCGGATATTGTTGCGCTAGGGGCAACAAAGATCGATTTATGCGTGACTGTAGCAATCATTTTCGCTCATTCGATTTGGACTGAATTTCATTTCTTCAACTCCATGTCCTGTTTACTAAGAATTTACATATCTGAACTCTTTAGATGTCCATATATTTGGTTCAGACAATGTTAATTAACTTGACATGCCCAAAAGTGATGCATTTTTAGGGGGCAGACGCAGCTGTACTCAAATTCATCATGAATTCATCACTTTTGTGTTACAGAGCCGCAAGAGTGTGAGCAGCAGGGGTCAAACTGACAATTAAAAATGTCCTTCTTCCCTTTACAGCCCTCTTGTGAAATGCAACAGATTGTAGTAATGCAACTGTGAAAGCAAGCTGAATAATTAATTCGATGCACCAGTTTGAGCAGACAGGTAATCTTGTCTCTGGAGGCTTTGCTGTTGTTGTTGCCGCGTGATTGTGTTGCGACTAAGTTTCACTCATAGGAATAAATAACATTCGCTAATTTTGTCATTATCATCATCTGTATTTATGGCATTTATCACTGTGCCTGTGAATGAATATAAAGGGAATTATTTTCTCCCTCAGAGAAATACACAATATCACATGAATAAAAGGATTTTTGACGTGTCTTTAATAAACGTGATATTAATATTGAACTATAGTACTACACACACATACTGGTGAAGACTACAAGTGAAAGTCATGTTACATTATTTTACTTGATTCACCCTACATTTGCTCTGTTGGGGCAAATACCCAAAATGATTAATTCAAATAATACATAAAATATTTGTTTTATCAGATGAAGGTGTAAATAAACAATAGCAATACCAAAAAACTACTTCTTTAGCAAGACATTAAGTTATATCGACTCCCCTTTCTCTCAAATAGGAGCACATGCACACAGTCATAAACTGACACATACACACATCAAACATATTGTTTTTGCTAATCCTACAAGTTATTCTTTTATTTCAATTATTTTGCTGTCTTAAGCTACAGCTTAAACACTTCGTCTCTGTATTTTATGTTATTATGACGGTATTGTGAGATGCCATGACAGTATAATCTGACAGATTTGTCAGATTTAAATAATAATAGGATTAAACTCCTTTTTTTATTAAAATACTTTTTCCCTTCATGGGCCTGTCCAAATGTCCTGCCCAACTAAATATTGGCCACCTGCAGCAGTGTCTGAAAAACACCAGCTCCAGATGCACCAAGGCAACCAAAATGTTATTGAAATATTGATGTATATGTGTAGGTGTGTTGCATGTAAACCCTGGACCATAGCACTGGACCAGCATTAAATGTCTGGAGCCATTTCACCAGCTCTCATACAAAAACAGATTGCAGCAACATTGTTGTGTATTTTTATGTCTGCTCTCCACAGAAACTTCCCTCTGTTATCATGTTGCATGCTTTTCTCACTGGACGTCAATATGAGGGGCATAAAGGAAGTGAATTCAATTCAGCAGCAACTGTCCAACATGGGAACTGACATTTCTATATTATTTTGCTCTCTTAGGATCAACTACTTAGCACTTTTTTTATCACTAATTCTAACATTAAATAGCGCCAGTTTTTCATGTCACTCAAGTCCAAAAACACAAACCTTTTGCTGTCTCTGTGATATGCTTGGTGCATAAAAATAACAGATTCAATTCAAAACATAGAGGTATCCTTTTTCTTGCAAATACAGAGGACGAACACTTGTTTTAGATCAGCAGGAGTTGTTTCTATCGCTGTGTGGCACTTTAGAGAAGAGGAAGAAGAGAGTGTCCTGACTATAAACTTGACAAGTTGTCAGACGTCGACAATGTGGCTTTCTCTGTCTGTCACGCCAGTAAAACAAAACAGCAACAGAAAACAACATGCAGTGTGTGTGTCCTTGTGACACACAGATTCTCATACTTATGAAGTTGCAATCATTTATCACGCAAATAAACATTCTATTCTATCCTTTTCCTATAAACCTGACAATTAAATCCTGCCCACATCATTTTTAAATGTATCTTTTAGCATATTCTGAACCTAATCCTATTCTAAAAATACTTGAAATTCTTGAAAATTTGAATTTTAAACAATTTTGTATGAATAATAGTCCTGTTTTCATCTTGCCCATTATTACCAAATATGGATTCAACCTATGCCTAACTCGTGGAAGCTCTACATACGTATACGTATCACTAGAGGTTTTGCTAAAGTCTCAAGAATTAACATTAATAGCAGTGGCGGGCCGTGCATTTTATACCTGAGCCTTCTGTGCTGTCCTACTACACTTGAGCCAGCTCCTAATAATCTCATTATGACGCCACAGCTACGGTTATTTGTTTCTAGGGGTGTAACATCACGTATTCGTATTAAACCGTTCGGTATGAGGCTTACGAACCGAACAATATGTTTAAATAATACTAGTGCATTTGGAAAATGCAGAAGCTTAAATTGTGGGAAATATAATGTTTTCGGTGGACTGCGCATGACGGGATGCTTCGTAATTAACGGACAATGCATATAGTCCAAATCAATGTAATTAACACAATGACAAGAACAAACTCACAAGAACCAGTCACATATATTTACATGACAACAAATCAACGCTGCAGCGCTAGAGCACGAGCCATTCATATTATTCATAAAAACGACACAATAGACAAATGAACACAGTAGTAACGCTACTGCAGATGTAAAAAAACAAAAGCAGTTGACTTACTAAAGCTGCCTTCACTTAAAGACAAAGTCCATCCTCCTTTCTTTGTTAACAAAGTCAGTAACTCCCAAATCCGTTTAAGATCTGCTAGCTAGCTTTCTGTTTGACAAAAACCACGCTGGCCCACTGACCAATCACGGCGCATGTTAATGCAGACGTACTTAGGAGGCTACCTGGGTAGCAGTAGCACGTCAAAGAATACGCCCAACATGTCAAACTCAAGATCTGATTGGTTGAAGACTATGACAATCAACAATATCGTCCCCATTTACTTAAACTGCAAAGTCTACCTCGAGGACCTCGGGCCTCTCTCCTTACATAGAGACATAGGGGCTGAATCTGATTGGATAAAAGCTCTACTTAAAACAAGCTGTGCTGGAAGCAGCGCTGCAGGCTGGAAGCAGAGCAACAGAGGAAGACAGGAGCTGTGCAATGAGAAAATAAGCTAATGGGGAAAATAATTATAATACATGTAGTGTATTTGTGAAAAATTATTAAATTATAAAATAGCTATAACTTTGTGATTCTGTTTAGGCCAGCAGAGAAGGCTTAGCTGGCCCTGACGGCCCACCACTGATTAATAGTCACCAAGGGAACTCCCAAGAACCAATTCAGAAACATTTCGACCAGTAAATCAAGTCTGAATTTAGTTCTTCTGGCCTTAGTCCCAGCTCTGGGGATAATACTTTCAGGTGACGAGGAACTATTAAGGTTGAGTGAACGTAAAAAAAAAGAAGCAATAGTTTCAGCACAGTTACTTGTGTTCAGATTGTTGCTACTTTGGAAACAGATGCTGTGGAGTTTTCAGTCTTCTTTCCCACCTCTGCATTTCTCTTTTGCATCCTTTCATTACAGCTATGCAAACATCAGTGTTGCACAACAAAGCACGACAAAACTGTGTCTCGACAAGTGCTATGGTTTCTAAAGGGGAACTATGCACATTTTTTGTAAATTGATACATGTAATTCCTATGATCTAAGACAGTCCAAAAATAATAGTAAACAAGAACAAAATTCTCCCAAATCCAAAAACTGGAGTGCTAAAACTCAAATTGGTGCTATCATCAAGTATAAAGTGTGGAAGTGCTCTATCGACAATGATTGGGAGCAACGTTAAAGATGAAACTGAGCATTATTGGACTAATCTAGCCAATCTTCACGGTTACTTTGATGCCATAGAAACACAAGCAGGAATGCGTTAAAGAGGCTTTTAGTAAGTGAGTTGATAACGCTGAGCAATAGACAGTACCGCCACTTCAATAACTTCCCTCTGCTAAAGTGACCAATGTGTCTTTCACCACACCGTATCTCCTCTGGTTTTGTTGTCCATTTTGATTTAAAAACATCCATCGCATGTAATTCTTGGCCAATTTTCAAATTGTCCTTCTGGGCCAAGCTCTTGTTTTTCATGAGGAAACTACGCTGAGATTTGTGGTGAGACATAATGATACACCCACACACAGGACTGTTTACCAAATGTATATGAATGCATTGAGCAGACTGGTTGAAAGAAAAGAGAGAGAAGGGGAGTGATTGAGAAAGATGAATAGGGAAGGAGAGGGACTATAACAGAGGTCCAGCCGTGTGGCCTGTTATTCATATAAAAATCAAGTTACAACAGTATAATGACAAAGTATTCCTAAATGCAGTATAATCACGCAGCTCTGTGTTGCTCCGTCTACTTACCTTTGGAGTACCAATTCAGGCCCCAGGCATTCCAAATAACTCTCGTCTCAACCTTGAGCTCTGAATGTTTCTCTCCGCTGAGAACACCGCTTCTCATTTTTCAGTTTACTGAGACGAAGAATCATTTTTCTTGAAGTAGGTGAGGTAATTGCGTAGTTTCTTTTTTTTCGCTTTCATAATGTGTGAATCAGTACCGGCATGATGATATCACCTTTGCTAGTTCATAGAATTCCATGTCTTCTAAGAACTCATTTATTTCTAAGCTACACACAGTAATGAGGATTGGACTTTCTCTGCAGTTGGAAATAATTGCCGGTTAAATGAGACACGAGTGCCAGCTAATAGCATCTTTTAAGATGCAGTCAGTGACTCAAACATGCCTTGGTGGACATATTAAAGTAACAAGTGAGAGGCAGTGCATACAAGTAGGTGGCTTATTTAATTTCAGGGTCAAGGGTCGTCTTTATAAAAACCGAATCAGGGCTTGAACAGAACACTTGTTGGTTTGACAGCGTTCCACTGCTGCAATCGCAGTGTAGGTCTTTATAATGTCAACATCTTAATGGCATTTGAATTCCCTTTTATTTGAACATGCTGTTATTATGATTTGCTGAGGGTTGCTAAGCATCTTCTGCGATCGCCAGTTAGAAATCTTTGTTTTATTATCATCTAATTGATTCGTTCTTTCCTTTGGAGGGAAACTGAACCCAACATTAGATAAATACTCCCTATAGATTTTAGTAACCAAGAGGGCGGTCTTTACTTTGATCCATGGTGATTCAATATGTATGAATATCTGACTACAAAAGCCACCATAATGTCTTCTCTTAGTTTTCTTCTTTATGTTAAGATCGTGCTTTTTATTGTGTTTGTTGAGTCATGCTGTTGCTGAAGCATTTCCCAGAAATAGAAGCCATTATTCACACTTTCTTGCTTTTTAACAAATTCTAAAGATATGCTTTTAATAATAAATTGAAACAGAACAAAGCCTTTTTGTTCCTCTTTTGCAAATACTCCTGTAGCAATTCAGGCACTTCCTGCTATTTCAGAGGCCTGTAGGGTTTTGAGGGCTGCTGCCTATCAGGTTCAAGTTAGAATTTGGTGAACTTTTGTATGGGAGGTCACACTCAGCTAATCCTATTTGTAATCAAGGCTTTCTTCTTTCTCTGGTCCAGAAAAGGGATATGTTGTCTTTGGAGCAATCACAATTGCGGTCTATGGCCCGAGGTCAAGCTGTGTTGAGTTATTTAGCGTTTTAAGTATGCTGGTTTGGTTTTGTCGTTTGAACCACGCTCACCATGCTTTGATGATTCGCCTGTGGCTTTGTTTCCACGTCAAGGCTGCTTTTGTCAAAGTGTGGTTAAAGGGCTTGTAGAGATGGTGCGATAACTGCTGTTGTTTTGATGTTTGGATTAGGGGTGGAAGAGATAAATGTAAGAGCTAAGGGGCTGTTTTCAGGTCCAGTTGATTTATGTCATGTTTTTGTTTAAGCCACAGCATAACACCCTGTATTTAAATCTTATCTTTGAAATGTAACTCTTCACCTAATGCAGGAAATTTCACTTTTTCCCGCTATTAAGATGATTAATCCATCTCTGTGTTTGTCCTTGTCTCCCTCTCTGTCTGACTCACTCTGTAGCCCCTGCAGAGCCTTTGCTGTGCAAGTTTGCTGACGGAGGCCAGAAGAAGAGGCAAACCCAGGTGAAGTATCCCCAGAATGGCCGACCGTGGACACGGGAAGGAGAGGTGAGTGTATTCAATCATCAAACAAACATCAACGGTAACCGTCGTAGAAGATCCCCTTCAACAGAGTAGAAAAGGCACATTTTAACACAATAACCATGTCTTTCAATCAGTTTGTCATCAACATACTCCTTTTTACCCTCTGCCACAATAAAAGAAAGCAACATAGACATTTTTATTCAGGCTGAATTATGCCGCATCAGACATTTTCTAAATCTACAGTAGCCTCTAATTCCTCACAGTCAGAATGAGAATACCATGTCTGCTTAGAGGGTTTTTAAGAGGAAATAATTAAGTTAATTTAAGTGTTATTTTAACTTAGTCACAAGTACAAGTATAGTATATCCACAAACCTCTTCTAAACCTTTTCCTTCTCAGCTTTCTAGCAAAAGCACAACAGTGATCTTATCATAATAATCAGAGAGGTGAGAATGAAATAACACGCACAGTACAACAGATTGCACTGCAGCATTTCACAGCTCAGCGTCGACAGCTGCTTCACAGAAACATTACAGAAGGTCTAAAAGGTTGTCTTTTTCATAAACTTTGAATATCTGGCTGATGTTTTCTTTGACATCAGTTTCTTATTCACATTTTATAACCACGTTTAAATAACTTGACAGGCCCCCCTACGGGGTCATTATCAGCTTTCATTTCCAATAACATACTGTAGGCCAAAATGGAGATGCTGCTGACAGTATGAAAGCTGGCATGTATAAAGGTTGTTCAATTTAAAGTACAACGATTCTGAAAAACCCAAATGGCAAGTTGTTTTTTTCTTTTGTTGAAACTCCCACCTCCAGTCTGTCATCTTCAGACAAAATGAAACCTTGTGCAGCGGAGTGAAAGCAGATTGACTGTTGCACAATGTAGGGAGTTCAGAAGTTGTTAGTGTCGATACCAAAGCTTTAATTTACAGAACAAGGGAAAGTGAATAATAATGTCGCCACCCACGCACCGAGTGCAGTTTTGAACAGTTTCCCAACATTCGCATTACATGGAGGTTGGGAAAGAGCAGGGTGGTGAAGTGAAACCAAATGGAACCAGGCTGAAACAACTGTGCGCTAAGAGAAGAGCCGCCGCAACAAAAACAGGATGCCACAGTATGTGCATGGCCTTCATGTGTGTAGCAGGCACAGACTGCAGTTGTTGTTTTTGTGAAAGCAAAGAATGCTAAATAACACCAGGGCTTAGTTAACATTAGAGGCTCCAGTGCCTTTTTTTTTTTTTTTTTGCGATCCTGTTGGCTACCGTCAACATTTGTGAATTGTCAGCTGGTCTTAAAATAAATGCTCAGTGCTTTTGAGTGGGATTCATTTGTCAGTTCCCAAGTCCTGACAAGCCCCACTTGGCCTTGCTGGGGAAAAGCATCTCTTCAGGGGTTTATGGATTTGTCTGTGCCAGGTCTCCGAATCCAGGCCGACTAATAGAGGCATCTGGCCGTGGAGGGGCTTTGAGGGGCCTCACTGCGTCCTCACTCTCAGTCAGCTGACCCTAATCTCCCAGAACCTCTCACTCCTAAATGAGTCTGACCTTGGGACTGTGACATGAGCACATGCTACACATACAATCACTCACACATAGTATTTCTGCAGAGAAACACACACACAGGATACACATACTACAGACATTTTGTGTCTCTCTGTAATCATCTTTGTGCTTTGTGGTAACTCTTTGTAGTCGTTTGATTGATTTTCCAACAAAACTCTCTGTTGTAATTTTCTGTCTCTTTGTAGCTGTTTTTTGTTTCATTGTAGTAGTCTTTGTGGAGTATTTGTGTCTCTTGGTTGTCGTTTTGTGTCTCTTTTAGTCATTTTATGTCTCTTAGTCATTGTTTTGCATCTCTAAGTAGTCATTTCATTGACTTTCCAACAAAAGTCTCTCTGTAGTCATTGTATGTCTCTTTGTAGTTGTTCTGTGTAGTTTTCTTTGAGGAGGTTTTGTGTCTCTTTGAAGTTTTTGTGTCTCTATAGTAATGTTGTGTCTCTTTATAGTTGTTGTCTCTAGATGTCTTTGTAGAGGTTTTACATCTCTTTGTAGTTGTTTTTCATCTCTTTGTAGTCGTTTGATTGACTTTCCAACAAGCGATATTACAATAACTTCAAACAGATGCTCGGGTTCCAGGGGGCCCCCCTGACTCTTTGGGCCCCTGGGCCTGTTCCTGGTAGATTCATTCAATAATCCATCCTGGAGGATACATTGTGACTGCACACACAGAGAGTGGATGAGTGGTACATCTCTAAACATACACTTTCATGCACTAATGCTGGCACAATGCAGCAGTGAGAAATGTTTTTCCAGTGTTTGCTGTTAGATGAAGGAAACTTGGAGGACATGGTGCATCAAGATGCTTCATAGAGCTGATCTCCTCTTACTCTGAAATCTCCTGTTCAAAAAGACAATTCAAGGGATCCAGTGTTGAATACAAATTGATCTGAAGGTGAACACCAGGATTCTCATGTATGTGTAATGTAGATTTTACCTACTTTAAATCAGATGTTTGTTTAAGAGTTGGTATGAAAATGAACCCTGGGCTTTGGAATGATTAATTTTTGCTATTTGATGTCATCAATCTCTGGCACTCATTTTTATTGCTTGTGCAGTTTTATTCCCCCAATCATTGCTGGAAAAAACCAACATGGCATGTGCCAATTTGGAGAGAAGAGACTTGTGTGTGAATAAAGAACAATTCCCAATGACTTGTCTTGGGCTGCAGATGAAGGGTCTGGTGAGGGCAGTGATACAGTGAAAGATTAGAGGACTAAAACAACTATTGATGCTTTCTGTTTGTTCCAACATTGCCAAGAGGCAGCTAAGTGGATGAAGATCTGTTTCAAAGTTCACAGTCTCATTTATTTGCACATGATAGGGTAGTGAAACAGATAAAAAAAACATTCTGAGAGTCACTCTCAGGGCCAATGATAAACAATTGGCGATATTTAATGGAGTTGAGGAGGGACAGAGAATACTTAGCGAGTAAAATACACTCTTGTAGCTTTGAGTTTCTTCCTATACTGATATACTGCAGAAGAACCTTATCCTTTTCATTCATAGTTAGTGTAGAAATACGTGAGCCCTGGGACTGGTGGCTATTGCTATAGGAAAATAACAGAATGGCATCTGCTTGTTGCTCCATGGCCAGCACTTCCTGCAGTTGAGGTGTAACAATGTGTCGTCGATCGATATTTTAAAATGGTCATAAGCAAAAAAACGAGATGAAAACTGGATCACAACATTAAAATTGCAAGATCCGAGATGGGATCGCCACTCAACGGCTCTCAAAATGTTGACGGCGAGTCGGCGGCTCATAGCAAACAGTGCTAACAGCGCTAACAGTGTAAACAATGCCAACAGCGCAAACTACGGTAAAGGTTCTGACAGAGCTAACAGTGTTTACCTGTGGGGCAACCGGAGGGTGTGTGCTATGCTTCTGTGACGACGATGTTGGTCAGGACGGCATTATCAGCTGTAATCGCCACATGAGAGCAGTGCAGAGCGGCAGGCGTGAGCTAACTAGCGGGGCACGCTAACATGCACTAACATGCACTCAAAGCATGCGCCCCCAGCCCGGATATATCAACGAAACAATGAGGAGCTCGGATAAGAAACACACACAGACAATAGAATAGATATTACTCCACTATATCTTTACATGGCAAATTTGTTTGCTGCTATATTCATGTTCAGAATGTTAAAAACAGCTCCCTTAAGTACCTATTTACAATTGTCTCCCAAACTGTGAGAGTTTTTTGGAGCGAGTTGCCGGTTGTCAGTGAAATAAAGTTTGGGCTCGTTTTGACTGATTAGTTCAGCTACTTGACTGACAGTACAGATGTTTGCTGTGACAACATGCACCAAATGTGTGTGTGACAGCTCAGAAAGGTTTCAAATCGAACCAGGTTACTCTCTTTTTCCTCCAGATTGTCTCATTTCTGCTCCTTTGTGCATTCACAAAGCTATAAAATTGGAAAATAGGGAATAACTTCAAACTTTTTGTATTGACTTTGTGTGCATATATGTTCCACCTCTGAATACCCCTTCACGTTGTTAAATGCAAGTGAAGTGAACAGCTTTCTTCTCAAAAAGAGGTGTTTGTGGCATTTGTAGAAAGTTAGTCCATTCAAGACATTTCTTATCATTCCGTGTATTCTGAGCGTGTTGAACCAGGAAGCACACATCGGGGCTGTACATCCTCCCTTAATGTCCCTTTTTTTGGTTATTTTACTGTAGCGGTGGATATTTTTGAACATGATAATTACAGTTTTAAGTGGTCCACAAGCTCATACCAATTTATGCAGAATGATTTTATTATACATGTGTGGTTTTAACTGGCTCATGTGAGAGTTTTGTACTACTGTGGACATCGTCAATTGTTCTTTATTTAGCAGGTCTTCGTATCCCACTCACTTGTTTATATTGGTGAATATAAGTCGAAGCTTTTGAGTTAATTGTTTATTTTACATCACGAATCATTCTACTTTCCCTCTCTGCTGCCTCCCTCCCTCTCAATTCATTACCTTCATTGGCTTGACCATTCGTCAGAGGCAATATTGCTGTCAGTTTACACCATCAAACAATCATTTACAGCGCAGTATCGTGATAAGAGAAAAACACAAATGTTTTAAAAGGAATATGATGTATTTTAACCTTTCGGTGTATATATTTATCTCTTTATCTCTTTCTCCAGAGCGGTATGGCATTGACGTATGATCCCTCCGTGATGCAGAATGGGTAAGTAAATGAGTTTCTTCTCAGATTTTACAAACGTCTACAACTTTAGGTGTCTGCAAACTTTGCTTTTGATGCACGTTCCGTGCAAAATATTTGTAAAGCACCTGTTTATGAGCCCTTCACAAACCTTCCACCTTGCTACACCAAAGCAAAGCTGCAAAGATGAACACACATCAGCCACTAATATGCACAAGAGCACTTGCATGCAAATGAGCAATCCACAAACAGGCACACATATCCAAACAGATACAGGACACGCGGATCATTAACCCACACACACACACGCTCTTTGTCTTACCCTGCTGCGCGCTCTTGCCCTTGTTCTCACATCTGTT
Organism: Leptoclinus maculatus; assembly: GCA_032191485.1. Classification (NCBI taxonomy): domain Eukaryota; kingdom Metazoa; phylum Chordata; class Actinopteri; order Perciformes; family Stichaeidae; genus Leptoclinus; species Leptoclinus maculatus. Next base: position 16,621,589 of record JAVDOI010000008.1, read on the forward strand.
TGGTGCAGATGGGGGTATTTATTTATGCACCTATGCATACAAGCTGTCAGACTTGTAGGTTTTGATTGCAGACGGGGAAGTTGGGCGGTGTTGCAGTGCCGTTGTAAGACTTTCGTCAGCTGAGGCGATCTGCAGTTCTCTCGGGCTGAAATGCAGAGAGTGTCTGCCTGTTTCAGGGGAAATTGGAGATCGTTCCTGTCTGCTAGGAATGCTGCTGGTGATGAGATCCCAGGAGATGCTTCCCTCCAGCTCTACGTTTCTCTTCTCCTCCTCCTGCTCTCCACATTTTAATTCCCTTTACCTTCTTCATACAACCTTTATACCAGTCCATCTTTTGCTTGTCTGGCCTCATCAAAAATGTATTGCAATAGTTTTCGACTCTTCTCTCTTCCCCTTCTTCGACGTGTTGTTGTCTAAGTCCCTCTCTTCTTCTTATTCCTATTCTCTATTTCCAAGCGGAAGATTTACTTTAAGTCATCTTGTCACGTCCGAGGGGCAGAACGGAGACTCAAGCGCAGACAGACACGGGAGACGAGGTTGAGTAGTATGCTGGGTTATTTAATGAGCACCAAGCAGACAAAAAACAGGAACTTAAAACAACTCCAACCGGGAGCGAGCAAAAACTAACAAAAAGGCAAAGTGACAAAAAGGCAAAGTGACAAAAAGGCAAAGTGACAAAAAGGCAAACCATGAGCAAATGCTGGAACATGGAGCAGACAGGGGGACGAATTAAGGACGATCTCACAACCAGCACAGGGAAAGCAGGGGAGTATATATATGTGTGGGGTGATTAGGAAAATGAAGGCAGCTGGGTGGACTGGGCAGGTGAGTAGGATGAGTGCAATCAGGGGAAACATACACACACACAGACACAGGAACACAGGGGCAAAGCCTAAACTGTGACAGTACCCCCCCCTCAAGGGACGGATACTAGACGTCCAAAGTCCAGAAAACACAAAAAAGGGCGGGCGGAGGGGGTCCGGAGGAGGGACGGCTCAACATCGAATAGGGTGGGCGGAGGGGGTCCGGAGGAGGGACGGCTCAACACCGAATAGGGTGGGTGGAGGGGGTCCGGAGGAGGGACGGCTCAACACCGAATAGGGTGGGTGGAGGGGGTCCGGAGGAGGGACGGCCGGATCCAACCTGCCACAGGGCTCTGGGGGACGGGCAGGAGGGCGGTCGGACGGGAAGGAGGGATCCGGACGCAGGACCTCGGGTGGGCGACCTGACTGGCGGAGTTGCTCAGGGCCCAGGAGCTCAGGCGGGCGACCTGACTGGCGGAGTTGCTCAGGGCCCAGGAGCTCAGGCGGGCGACCTGACTGGCGGAGTTGCTCAGGGCCCAGGAGCTCAGGCGGGCGACCTGACTGGCGGAGTTGCTCAGGGCCCAGGAGCTCAGGCGGACGGCCCGACGGGCAGAAGGGCTCTGGACCCAGGATCTCGGGTGGGTCGGACTGGGAACACTGCAGCTCGGGCCGGGGCTCAGGGGAGCCGGACTGGGGGGGCCGGGGCTCAGGGGAGCCGGACTGGGGGGGCCGGGGCTCAGGGGAGCCGGACTGGGGAGACCGGGGCTCAGGGGAGTCGGACTGGGGGGGCCGGGGCTCAGGGGAGCCGGACTGGGGGGGCCGGGGCTCAGGGGAGCCGGACTGGGGAGACCGGGGCTCAGGGGAGTCGGACTGGGGGGGCCGGGGCTCAGGGGAGCCGGACTGGGGAGACTGGGGCTCAGGGGAGCCGGACTGGGGAGACTGGGGCTCAGGGGAGCCGGACTGGGGAGACTGGGGCTCAGGGGAGCCGGACTGGGGAGACTGGGGCTCAGCCGGGGAACAGGCCTCCAGAGGCTGGGGGTCAGCCGGGGAACAGGTCTCCAGAGGCTGGGGGTCAGCCGAGGAACAGGGCTCCAGAGGCTGGGGGTCAGCCGGGGAACAGGGCTCCAGAGGCTGGGGGTCAGCCGGGGAACAGGGCTCCAGAGGCTGGGGGTCAGCCGGGGAACAGGGCTCCAGAGGCTGGGGGTCAGCCGGGGAACAGGTCTCCAGAGGCTGGGGGTCAGCCGGGGAACAGGGCTCCAGAGGCTGGGGGTCAGCCGGGGAACAGGGCTCCAGAGGCTGGGGGTCAGCCGGGGAACAGGGCTCCAGAGGCTGGGGGTCAGGAACCGATGGTCGCTGCGGCACGGAGGCGGCAGCGGCAGGAACCGGAGATTGCTGCGGCGCTGAGAAGACAGCTGGAGTCGGCCGGACCGCCGACAGGACACGGGGAGCTGGAGTCGGCCGGACCGCCGACAGGACACGGGGAGCTGGAGTCGGCCGGACCGCCGACAGGACACGGGGAGCTGGAGTCGGCCGGACCGCCGACAGGACACGGGGAGCTGGAGTCGGCCGGACCGCCGACAGGACACGGGGAGCTGGAGTCGGCCGGACCGCCGACAGGACACGGGGAGCTGGAGTCGGCTGCGGCCTAGTGGAGACGGGAACGGGGGAACGCTGCGGCCCAGCGGGAACGGGGGAACGCTGCGGCCCAGCGGGAACGGGGGAACGCTGCGGCCCAGCGGGAACGGGGGAACGCTGCGGCCCAGCGGGAAAAGGGGAACGCTGCGGCCCAGCGGGAACGGGGGAACGCTGCGGCCCAGCGGGAACGGGGGAACGCTGCGGCCCAGCGGGAACGGGGGAACGCTGCGGCCCAGCGGGAACGGGGGATCGCTACGGCCCAGCGGGAAAGGGGGATCGCTGCGGCCCAGCGGGAAAGGGGGATCGCTGCGGCCCAGCGGGAAAGGGGGATCGCTGCGGCCCAGCGGGAAAGGGGGATCGCTGCGGCCCAGCGGGAAAGGGGGAACGCTGCGGCCCAGCGGGAAAGGGGGAACGCTGCGGCCCAGCGGGAAAGGGGGATCGCTGTGGCCCAGCGGGAACGGGGGAACGCTGCGGCCCAGTGGGAACGGGAGTCTGACCCTTCCTCCGTCTCTGCCTCTTAGGAGTGAAAAGGCAGCTTAGCTCGAGGTTAGCCTTTTGTAAGCTCAGGGGCCCTCCCCTGGCCAAGTGGGTTCCCCAAAACTGGACAGACGGGTGTGGTGCAGCGTGCACCAACCAGTGGTCTGCAGAGTCTGCCATGGTCCTCTTAGGGGTGGAAAGGCGGCTTAGCTCGCGGTTAGCCTTCTGTACGCTCAGAGGCCCACCCCTGGCCAAGCGGGTTCCCCAAAACTGGTCTGCTGAGTCTTGCATGGTGAGATCGTTCTGTCACGTCCGAGGGGCAGAACGGAGACTCAAGCGCAGACAGACACGGGAGACGAGGTTGAGTAGTATGCTGGGTTATTTAATGAGCACCAAGCAGACAAAAAACAGGAACTTAAAACAACTCCAACCGGGAGCGAGCAAAAACTAACAAAAAGGCAAAGTGACAAAAAGGCAAAGTGACAAAAAGGCAAAGTGACAAAAAGGCAAACCATGAGCAAATGCTGGAACATGGAGCAGACAGGGGGACGAATTAAGGACGATCTCACAACCAGCACAGGGAAAGCAGGGGAGTATATATATGTGTGGGGTGATTAGGAAAATGAAGGCAGCTGGGTGGACTGGGCAGGTGAGTAGGATGAGTGCAATCAGGGGAAACATACACACACACAGACACAGGAACACAGGGGCAAAGCCTAAACTGTGACACATCTCTGGTGTCTTTGTTTATGTGCGCATGCTCGTTGCCTGTGTAAATGCATGCTCACACGTGAGCATCTGTGCAGTGTTTAAGCCCCCCTTGACCTCTCTTCCGAGGTCATCGGAGCTCCTTCCGGCGAAAGCGCTAAATGACTGTGAAATGCTAATGCAGCTAATTAGAGAGGCTAAAAAAGCAGGGAGGGAAGGGGGTTGAATAGAAAGGGAGGGCCGGGCGGGGTCAAGAGAAGGGCAGAGGCAAAAATAAAGTCAGCCCAAGGAGAGGGGAAGGGTAGGAACTACCAATCAATTACAGGTTTGCGAGTCTTTCCAAGCTTGAGTATGGCTGGTTTCTAGGGTCTGATGCCAATCTGATGTTATTGGAAACATGTGTCCTAACCAACCAGACTGCTTTGGCTTATAGCCTGCCCTCTCTTTTATCAGGGAGACTTTCTCTGGCTCGCTTTTTCTTAATCTCCTGCCTCCTATCTGCATGGTCTGTTTGCTGTCCTTTTGTTTCTTCATCCTCTCTCTCATTTTCCTTGCCTCTGTTCTTACCTCTCTCACTCTGCCTTACTATCTATCCTCTGTTTCTCCTGCCCACACACATACACATATATATATTTTAGCATGCTCCTCCACATTTCTCGTCTGTAAAGTCACTGAGGTCGGCACTAAATCATTCGCTAATTTTTCAGGGCCAACTCTTGACAGTGCGGATAGGTCACACCAGGGATACACAGCGGGGTTTTAAATTCAATCCCGTAGTAATTTGCTGTTCGCAATTACATGTTTTATTGTATTGTTTAAACAGCCGTGCTGGAGTCCCTATTGACAATGTACTGCTCAGGGCTAATAGCCTCCATCAATAACCTTGGATCTGTCCTCTACCTACTATTTCTCTCTCTCAATGCACATCACTCTAATGAAAAATACAATAAACGCAATCAGAGAAGCATATTGAATAACCTGGCTGCGTTGTTTCATTTGTATTCATCAGTGACAGTAATACAGTATCTCTAATGCAAGTCATACATTAATTGTACAGTCAGAAAGATGGATCCACACTACATGATCAGCAAAGTGTTGTTTTGTTTCTTATCACTGATCACCACTTGGACAAAAATGTTCCAGTTATTTCTTAGATCCATCCACTATATATCTGTTCAAACTTTTCAATTTCAAGCGTTATGGGTCAAAACGTGTCGATAAATGGAGACATACAGCCTACGGTCGGGGTGATCGTGGCTCATGGGGTGGCGTCGACAAGGTTGGCGGTTCGACCCTGGGCTGCCACGTGTCCTGTGCCGATGTGTCCCTGACCACAGAACCCCTAAATGCTCCCTGGGCTCTTCTCAACAGACCACTGCTCCCAATATGCTAGGGGGTAAAATGCAAAAGTAAAATTTCATACATTAATATATATGACGATTATAATAAAGTTTAAGTTTTTTGTATTTTTTAAATATGACGCTATGCTGCACCAAAACGTTGGACTCACTTCCCCCTCACATCTGCATACTGGACTCCATTGCAGAATTCAAATTTGCTCTTAAAACCCATCTTTTTAAACTTTAAACTTCACTTTAACTGCAGCAACTGCATCTTTAACTCACTTTAACTCATTGCTGAGCTGCTGTATGCTCTGTTGTTATTGTATGTTTTGTTGATCTTGTGTGATGTGAGGTGACCTTCATTGCCATGAAAGGGCGCCGTTAAATAAAAAATCAAACGTATTATTATTAATATTAATATTAACTGATTATCGTTATGGTTATTATTATGATGATTAGTATTAGTGTTAGTATTATTTTAATGGAGCTGAGCCTTGGCAAGATAAAATATATATATAATGCTGTAATTAATGAGATTAGTCTTTCTGATGTGTTGTGGAGTAACCATTGAAGCTATACACTTTATGTACTATTTTGTAGGTTTCAAAGCACCTAGAACATAATAACAGGGAGGCTGGGTGTCAGTGTGAAGCACAATCACCCTCTGGAGCTTATCGCAGGCAGTTGGAAACCAACTGCATCCACAAGGTCAGGACAGCAGTAGTTAAAAAATACCTGAGGGTTTGCATCTCGCAGCTGAGTTCAACACTGCTTGTGCTCTCACTGACCAAACAAATGTTACGTGAAACAGAAAGTGCAATAACAGAGCTGGTGACCACCTCTGCAACCTATTTCCCCTTTGAAATGAGATGTGTGCTAAGCCTGGTTGTAGGAATAGATTGGATATTCGGTTATGTGTTGATACAGATCTTTATGAATGAAACACAGCAATTATTAATTAATGTCATATTTGGCAGTAGTAGTTTGAAATACCTTTTAAAGTAAACCAACAGTGTGTTTATTTTTCAAAACTCTTCTCCCCCAATTAAGCAATGCTCGATCTGTGGTAAATCAGCTTTTTATGCAATCGTGGCTATGTTAGAGATGGATAAGGGAGGCCTCTCTGTCTCTCCCCTCCCTTTCTCCATTATTCAGTCAACGGACACTTTGGGATCGATCGGGCACAGCAACATGGCCTGGCGGATGAAACATGTCCTCTCTAGGTACACAATGATAAATAAAGCACTGCGAGCCACAGCATTCTACCGCTGCATGGTTGAGGGGGTGAAAGGGATGGAGCTAAATCAGAAGGGCAAACAAAGGGAGAGACGTAAACAGAGTACAAAATGCAGATGTTACAGATGCAGCTTTCTCTACTAAGTGGAATGTGCGTATAGGTTGGAACATAAAGGGCAATATTGAAGTATTTCACCCACTCACACATTAAGGTGATAATTCATTATCATGCATAGTCGTGGAGCAGACTCCTTTGTAACACGACGTGTACTCCGGTAAGTGTCAAGTCTCATTCGAAGACGTCTTTGACGGTGTGGCACAGAGTGAAGCTGCAAAATGTATTGTTTCCATGACAGCCTTGATGATGTCTGATCCATTTTGTCAGCGGTGTCTTGAAGTGCAATGGGTGGTTGAAAACAAAGAGGTACAAAAGGCTCATTTTCACCTTTTGCATGTGGCTACATCTGAAGAGCTAAAAAGAGCCGTATGTGCAAGGGAGCCTCTTGATTGACATCGCATTTTTGTACTGTCTGTCAACATGCTCTTGGTTCAGCATTACCCCGCTTGGAAGTTCGGCGATATCAAAATGTAACCTTTTTCTTGTTTGCTTCGTAGGTTTTACTCGTCGCCATACAGCATCTCCACCAATCGGATGATTGCACAGACGTCAATCACACCCTTCATCTCTGCTTCCCCCGTCTCTGCATATCAGGTGTGTGGACCCTCTCTGAAGTTTTGGTGGGTTAGCCCACGCTTTCACAATCCTGGAAGGACTCCAGATAAGCAACATAAGGGGATCGTGAAGTTGTGTGTTTAGATTAATAACTCTTTAGCTAAAATGATGGTTTCATTATGTTGCTTTCTTTTCCAAATTCATTGTTAAATCTTTCTGGCCAGCCAACAGATTTAACAGAGCATTCAATGTTCAAAGTCAGACACAGCTCCAGTATGGCCTCCCAATACAATCTGATAGGAAAAGTGAAGTCAACAGCTCTGTAGAGATACATAAAACAACGGTGGTTGTAAAGGATGAGTAATATTTACCTCATGTAAACCAATCCTATGAAAAGACTAAAACCAACAATGAGCCTGAAACAGTGTATTTGCTATATATCATCAATATATGCAATCTCACTGTTGCATTCATTACCATGAACATGCATACTGTAGTTTATTTTTAGTCAATTCCACATACACCATCCTGCTGCCGTTACTATTTACTGGCTCACCAAACAAGCATTAATACGCAGCTGAAATAGTCCCCAACAAATGCAGTATTTTCTCCTGGAAGTGATGTTCGCTAAAGATTACAGCTGTAACAGTCCAGCTGTTTAACAAAACTACTTAGCCTTTTTAGAAAATGTGAGTATATATTTGTGACCCTAAAGATTTCTGTCTTAGGAACGAATGAGGCTTTGTGCCGAGTGCAACATACACGGGAAATCTGAAAGTGTTAAGAGACACTTTTCATTTGCTGGCACAAAGAAAAATATATAAGTGCCGCCTCATATTACGTTAACTAATTTAATTGGGACCAGTGGTTTTGGAATATGTAATTATTAATTTCAGTTGATTCCATGCGCAGCTTGGTCTCTGGTTTTAAAATAAATGTAAAAAAGGTTTTCACTGTTGCCCTGCGTGTAGTCCCTGGACATACAGGTCAAGCAAGTGGAGCTTGTCTTTTCTCAGGAAAGACTAACACATAAATAAAATCAGCTCTCCCCATTCAAGACAGTTCTTAGCTTAGCAATGATAAAACACAGGCTTATATTGCAGCACTCCTCCCGTCGATCTTTCATTCTTTAGGCACAAATCCTTCTTTTGTCTCTTTCTGTTCCCATGTGTCACATCCTCTCTGTTCCACACGCACACACCATACCAATTCATGTCAAAGCTGGTTGCCGATGTAGCGGCAGTTCTTCGAGAGATTGACTCAGTGCTCCATCCTCAGTTTGTCAAACACGTAGACTTTAAAACAAACCCAGTCCTTCCCCCACAGATCTTCTCTAGCAGGAAACACTGCTGTAAACGAGAAAGACAAAAGACACACCTTCGGCAGAGAAGAATTACACACAGAGACACACATTCTGCCTTTTGAGGAAAACACAAAAAGGAATTAACCCTACCTTGCATTACGTTAACTCCCCATAGACAGACACAGGTAAGCAAACATACACATGCACTTATATAATTACTGTATGCATGCATGTATTATTGTACATGTGACAAAGGGGCCTTTGGGGACTTGACTTGTAAGGGTTGGGCAGTAGGAGATGAAAGTGGAGATTTGTGGCCAAGACAGGCTTTGATGATGTAACCAGCAGTAATTATTAGACTCTATTGCTCTCTGTGGTCTTCATATCCTCTTATAATTACAGCATAACATACTGTATAGTGGACCCTCAGTTACGGCTGTAATATTCTTTAGGACACACTGCTGCAGGGACTGAGGCTCTGAAATAGGCTTGTAAAGACTTGAGCTAATGATTCATTTTCTCTCCTCTTCTCTTTGGGTTTCTCATTTTGTCTCCCTTCCTGTCGCGCCGTCTTCCAATTGTCCTTCTTTATGTTCTCTCTTTTTCAATTCTTTAACCACTTATAACAATCTTTTTTGATCTTCCCCTTCCTCTCATCTCTCCCTGACCTCCCTTTTGCATCCTCCTACTCATCCCCATCCCCTCCTTCCTTAACTACTTTATTTTCTCTTGTTTATTTGTATTTCCCTCGTTGTGTGTCTGATTTAATTGTCGGCACCGCTACCTTTGCTGCATATTTCTCATCTCCTCTCTTTGCCTCTACCCTCGTACTTTCATCTCCACAGGTCCAGAGTACATCATGGATGCCACATCAACAGTATGTTATGCAACCTACAGTAAGTTTTTAGACCAGCTCTATATTTTTGGGGTCTTGTGTTATCTCTCCCCAGTGAAGTAATTTCTTCCATTTTCCAGCACTTTCCACTGTCTGGCTGTAATATTGGCTGCCTCAGGATCTATGAAACAGAAGCTAAAAAGTCATCCATCCATCCATCCATCCATAGGTCTTTTGTGCAATTATGCTCAGATCATTTCTTTGTAACAGTATTTAACATCACAGATTTCTTCTCATATTTCAATGTAAATGATGGAGCAAGTCACTAAAAAAATTGCATTAAGCCAAATAATTAAATAGAACTGACACACAGTTTCCAACAATTGCAGCATGTGAGAGCCAAACCCATATCAGAGCAGGAAAAACAAACTTAAGCCCTGCATCTGAGTCTCACCCTGCTGAATCAGCCGCTGAATAACCTCCTTAGAGCAACTCGCAGAGCTCAGCGGAACAGAGTCTAATAAAAGGTTGCTCCCTGCTGGTTTGAAATGAAACTGCAGATAAAAAGCTGACTTCCACAAGTGGTAGTGGAATAGATTATACTGATGTTAAAGTAAATATTAACATGTAACTACTGATCACATTTGTACATATTACACCTCTAGTCATGCATATTACCTGTGAGCGTAGTTGTACAATAAACACAGCAAATCTACACTCACTTGCAGATTCTCTTTCGTCTTTTCTTGTACTGACTCACACACAAAAACAACATTGACACAAACTTCAAAGGTTTCCTTGCTTTTAGCCAGGGACTGTATGCGGTTGTAGTAACTCCACAGGCCTCCACAGGCTTTGCTCCGAGCTCAAGGTAAAGCCTATGCTGACGTGTTGTTTGTCTGACATACGATACCGTAACATACAGCATGAAATTGCTACACTTCTATCCAGATGCAGGACAGAGTCCTCTCTTTAATTGCCGGTAGAACACATCGTTGCCAATGTCTGGCAGGTGAAAGACCTGGTTGATTATTTCTCAGCACAGCAGGTTTAATGAATAAGGAAATATAGATTCATATTGGGACCACACAATAACCCTAAAAGTGCTTCAGGTGAACCGTAAAACCTTAATCACCTCTTAAACATTTATTCATCAGCAGTTCACAGTTCCACTGGTTCTGCTCGTCTACAGTGTACATTGGTCATTTTCTATTAACTGTGAATTTTTTTTTTTAAACTAGCCTGTAAAACATGCATTTAATTTTTATACTCATGTGATTTAATTACACACCTGTCCTGAAAAAGGTTCATATGAAGTAAAAAATCAATGATTATCCCTGTAAAAAAAAAGTATTTTATAGGGAACATTTCACTCATTCAAGAAGTGAGGGAGTCAATGACAGCCATGACATCCGATGACACCAGATTTTATTTTTGTAGTTGCAAGCTCCTTACCAATAGATGTGTTTCTGGAAAGTAAAGTTGGCTTATCTTCGAAAAAAAAAAAGAAATCAGTCATCCAGATTTATATCTTACCACTAAGTGTAAGAAGTTGTTTTCTTCGAAACATCTGCCGACTATTTTATACCTGTAAAATTCAGTTATGCTCCATTGAAATTGTCAGCTGTAGGCGGGTGGAAGATAGAGGCAGCACAGATATGGTATATCAGTCATGCACTGAGGAATTCCAGAAAATATCACAATAGTTAAATTAGTTCCAAATTCGGTTGTCCTCTCTATAGTTCTCTCTTACTATCTGCCTTCCTCTTTGTGTCTATCTGCCAACTCAAACAAATGTCCCGTCTAATTATTTGGCAAGCCCGCTTGATAAGACTGCGTAAGACTTGGGGAGAAGACAGAGAGCCATAGAAGAGAGGACGGAATACGGGATAGGAGAAAGAGAAAATAGATAATTAAGAGAACTGTGTGCATTTGACAGAGAGAGGACAGGGGGGGAGAAGCAGGCACAGGGAAAGGAGAGGAAAGAAGAGATTACAAAGAATAAATTGAGAACAAAGAAAAGAAAACAACTGCTGCAAAAGCATGTCTGGGCTGTGCGCGCCTGCTCCCCTAGCCTTGTCTCGGCATAGTCAAAATCCCTGTTAGACAACAAAGGCGAAGGCTTGTCATTGTATTTCCTGGAACCAGAAGAGCTGGGCAAATTAAAGCTGCGTCAGGGAGAGAGAGACTGAGAGAGACTGAGAGAGACACACAGCGGCTTAATTCTGTTCCTATGGTAGCAGAGGCTTCCTCACTGCTGTGCCTCGGTTAATGACTAGTAACTTCAATTAATGGTGTGCGCTCATTGACACATTTAGGTTGTTGCACGCAATCACGCCTCTGCTAATCACTCAGTCACTCCATCATACAGTTGGAGATTCTTACATGTTTTGGGAGGGTTTCTATGTGAATCACTGACAAATGCACATCCTCTCACAGATACACAGTGTAGACACACACGGCTGCTAAAGAAATTAATTACTAGTAATTAAAAGGTTAGAATTAGAGAAATAAAAATGAAGAAGTTCCCCAGGAATGAAGGAGGTGCACATGCATGCACTCCTACAACTATATTCACACACAGACACAAGCACAGGTATGCACTCTCAAATAATTCAGATGCACACCTGCACAAGCACACCTATACAGTACACACAGTGGAGTGTCTTTAAGGGCTGTGTTTCCAAGCCTTGGTGCAATGCCCAGATTACTTGAACTCCCTGTCTTTACATCTTAATTAGTGTGAGGATGTCTTTGTGCATAATTACTCCCAAATCCCCCTACAGGAAATGAATGCATTACCCTAACCATGCACAGCAAGAAAGAGAGGGAAGGCAGCTTATTGGGGAGCACTGTAATGAGACATCCAAAGAATGAAGATTTCAGATCTTCCTGAGTTAAATTGCTATGTTTAAACCCACCTGAGCAAACAAAGAGGGTGGAGAATGTGTCGGAAAGAAAGCACAGATCAGTAAATATCTGAGCTTCTGAATAGTGCAAACAATAGTGCATGTGTGACTGTCAGTGTGCAGAACCCATGCATTTTGGGGCTTGTTTAGAGTTTACAACCCAGCAATACCCGACCTTTTGCTTTGTGCAGTAAAAGATAAATATGGATGTAGTTTCAGAATGGAAAAATCATTTTTGTAGAATAATACAAATATCTGCTTTCCAGACCACACCACCTGAGAGACAACTAAATGCTGTTTCCCATTCTATGCATGCTCGCTCACACACAGTGGTTTTCCGATAAACGGGTGTCGTTATCACTAATACTGTGTATTTGATGCTACACGATGCCCTACAGCATTCTGCTAGACAGCTTCACTTGTCTACTGGAAAAATGACAGCAAAGGAAGGGGGAGGAGGAGAAGAAGAGAGGAGGGAGTGAGCGAGGGAGAGAAAGAGCGAGTTCAAAGTTGAGGCAGATTCTGTACTTTTCTCTCTCCCATCCTCAGGGGGAAAGATAGCTGTGTTTCTTGTGTTCTCATTTATTGCTTACCCCAGGAGAAAAAAAAAGATGTCTGATCCCTAAAAAACATTAACACATACACACACGCTCTACCACATATAATTACACACTCGTCTCACACCAACATGCAGAGAGATAGCAAGTTTAACACGACAGCTGTAAATCAGAGCAGACAATTAGTCATTGTGGGTTTCCTTTTTGCTTTATGCAGCTTTCTCCCTGCATGGAAGCCTGCTGCGAGATTGGATGAACTGAGAGAAAAGAGCGAGGGAGGATGAGAAATCATTAAACGAGGGAACGTATTATATAGATGGATGAAAAGCTTGGGTATTAGCTAGATTCTGGCTGCTAAATCTACCTGCTGGAGCCAAAGCTTCGTGTGGGTTTGTGGGTAGATCTGTGGATGCATCTGTGTATGGATGCCTCTGTGTGTGTGTGTTTGTGCTTGTGTGTGTGTGTGTGTGTGTGTGTGCTTGTGTGAGTGTGTGGAAAAAGTGCCGCTCATGTGTGATGTTGTTGAGGACAGTGTTGACAGAGCATTTCAGATGGCTGGGCGGCTGTGTTCTTCAAACAGATCTCCCTATGAAGACAGCAGTCAGGAGGAAGAGCACTCGACACTCTTAACAGATCCGACAATCCTTGTCTATACTGTGTGTGTGTGTGTGTGTGTGTGTGTGTGTGTGTGTGTGTGTGTGTGTGTGTGTGTGTGTGTGTGTGTGTGTGTGTGTGTGTGTGTGTGTGTGTGTGTGTGTGTGTGTGTGTGTGTGTGTGTGTGTGTGTGTGTGTGTGTGTGTGTGTGTGTGTGTGTGTGCCTCCCTGTGAAGCCTTCAGACATAAGGATCTCCACTTACAGATTTGCAACTGTGAGCAACTCTGACAGGCTGTATGTGCCTTCGAGAGGAACGCTTCACACGGCTAGAACTTTCATTACTGTTGGTGTGTTTACCTATCTACGTGTGCTTCTGTTGTTCAAGCCTCCCTATGAAACTCTACAGATACAGAGCTGTTAAGACGACTGCCGTATAGCTGGGCCTAAAATACCTAAATGTAATACCTGTGTTCTTCTAACATCCTGTCTCAACATGCAGCTACAGAAGTGCCGACTGCTCTCTCGAGCGATGCTGACACATGTCCACTGATGCTGTCTGGGCTCACGGGAAGTGCAGTTAAACAGCTATCAGAAATGAACAGTGTATACCTCTGCAGGGATGTTGCTAGGCATCTCAGCACACAGTGTGAGGAGTCTCCTATTAAATACAGAGCTGTTGAGTCTGTAGCTGAGCTGTACTGGAAAAGAAGAGCTCAGCGCATCAAGGTGTTAGCAGGCATCAAAGCCCTTCACATTGAGGAGATTTACAGTAAAAGCCTTTCTGCTTCGTTCAGACGCATATTCTGTCAAGCCGGCTGACTGGCTGCATTGCCGTCAAATTGTTTGCAGTCATCAAACTTAACTGGGTTGGAAGTCTTTCTTTTACGAACCAATAACTAGCTGAATGTCTTAAAAAAAAATCTCTTATTTAGCTGTGTAGCATACAAAAAATCCCCCTTTTCCCATTGCAGTACACATATCAAGTGACACAATTTGCTGTTATAATTCATGTTATCTAGTCTGTTTTGAACTGTCTTCTTTCTGGTTTGAATGCAGCTTTTGACCTAATTTAAAAGAATACTTTTTGTAAATATGCATTTTTGCTTTCTTGCGCTCTTCCGCCATCCCTTCATAAACCAGCTCCTGTGATCGTTGTCAATGTTTTAGTTCAGCCAAACTTCATAAAACAGTTTTTGTTGTCTGTTTCATTGATCCCATTGGTTGCTTGTCATATAATGCTTAGTGACTATACTATAAAACTGTTTGTTCACCTCGTACAACAATGTCTATAAACAGTCTCATGTGTCCTTTCCTTTCTGCCTCAGGGCGCTGTGATCACCCCGGCAGCGGCTATAGAGCCCAGTTTGTCTCTTCACCCCTCCAGTGTGATGGCTCCTCTCAGCCAGCAGATGAACCACCTGTCTCTGGGCACCACAGGCACTGTGAGTCTCAGCTTGTACCTCCTTCAAACCACCTTGCTCTACATTCATATGTGTGTGTGTGTGTGTGTGTGTGTGTGTGTGTGTGTGTGTGTGTGTGTGTGTGTGTGTGTGTGTGTGTGTGTGTGTTTATATCTTGTGAGTAATATATTCAATACCATTATTCAGAGAGATTTACATGATCGGCTGTAATTGAAATTATCTCACAGCAGCAACCACACAGCCACACACACATGGAGATTGCCATTTTCTGTTTGCTGAAATGTGCAATGACCCTGGGACCAAGCCAAACTATTATGTAATGTATTGTGAAATGTCTAAAAAACCACATGTCTCAGCGGGAATGTCAGACAGTACTTTTAATCCAGAGACTCTAGAGGACATATCTTTTGGGCCTGTGTTGTAATACTGTCACTGCCCCTCCTTCTCTCTGCAGTACATGCCTGCTGCAGCAGCTGCTCCTATGCAAGGAACCTACATTCCCCAGTACACTGCAGTGCCTGCCTCTGCCATCACAGTAGAAGTAAGGACAAGCAGTTTATGGATTTTATTCTGGTTACTCTTTATATCAACTGCATACAGGATGTTGTATCGGGCTTTACAGGGATGACTTGACTTATATTCACATAGAATTGTCTCTCTGATAAATTAGATGCTAGTAAATGAAGCTGTAATTTAGAATGGTCATGCTGCAATGATATGAAAAGAAAACATTTGGTAAATATAATGAGACCTCAGTGTCTGTCACTTATTGCCACTGAGGGAACTTGCTTAAGTCAAAATCAGGTTGCGGTTTTGTGTAATTTAGGGTGAAACATTGCCACTAATTATACTTCTTTTTCTTTTAAGTCAGGAGCTGTTATCTAAGTCTTAAAATGAGCACCAGAAATTGAATTAAGTCTGCTGGAAGAAGTTGAACCCTTCCCTTTTAATCAATGCTTCGTGGATTTTTGTCTTTGCTGAACTGTTTGAATGTTCTCTGTAAACTTCTTTTTTCAGTGCTATGTGGAACAAAGATAAACCTGATAATAATATGAGATAGTTTCATATCTGAATTGTTTCTGGTGTCAGGGTGTGGTGACAGACCATTCTTCACAGACAGCTGCCCCCTCCTCCCAGGACGCCAGCGGGCAGCAGCCTTTATCAGTGGAGAATACAGGAGATCATTCGACAGCCTACTCTTACCAGCAGTCTAAGTGAGTGTTTGTAAGTTGACGTCTGTCTTTGTATTGCAACCTTTCTTTGTAGCTGGTACAGGGGTGGCATGTTATTGCTGTATTGGTCCTGCATTTTACTTGTCTTGTTATGCCTCTGCGCCGGCGACAGCCCATGTTTTTGGGTCCTTCAGGCCGGTCCGTTGACTCGGGAATACCTGGAGAGAATTTGTTCAAAATGGGCACAAACGTCCACCTGAACTCGAAGTTGAACTGATTAGAATTTGGCAGTCAAAGGTCACAAAACATTACTGTAACTAATGTTTCCTCCTGCATCCAGTCTTTATGCTAAGCTAAGTTAACTAGCCACTGGGTGTAGCTTTATATTTACCGCACTGACATGACAGTAGTATTGATCTTCTCGACAAGAAAGCCCATATGCAGATGTAGTCATTTCTGTGCATGGAAAAGATACTGGACAGGTACTTCATGAGAATAACACATTAAACTGTCTCCTACTTACAATCTTCAAATGTTCTACAACAGTGTTTGCTAAGGTTGAAATTTGCAAGTTAAATAAATAATGTTGAATAGTGTATATATATAAAGCTATGAATGACTACGGTGTATAGTTGTTGCACAGATTCAGCCTTCAACCTTTGCACGTAAAAGACATTTTTACCTTTATCCTGGTGTTTCTTCTGCTTGTTTTTCTGCCTCCTAGATAACCTGCTGGTGGTTTCTTTAACACACAGCGGTCCGAAGAATGACCACAGTTTCCTTAGTTACTCTATTTTCCCTAACTTGTTTTTCTGTCTCCTCTAGATAACGGGATTGGTAGGAATCGTTGCTGCATTGCCTATACCAAGGCGCTGGAGACAAGGAGAGAATCAAAATCAAACGGGGATAAAAAAAAAAAGAGGTGATATGGGCAACATTGAGGGGAGAATGCTTCCACTGTGCACAGGCACCAAATAAAAGACAAAATGAAAAAAAAAAAAAATCAATTCTATTTCTTACCTGGTTGAACCAAGAAAAAGACAAAATGATGAAAAGAAATGATGGTTTGCTGAACCTGAGGACAATGAAATAAAACGCAGTCTGCATCTTTGAGTCTATCGTTTCTCACTGTGAGACTGGACTTTGCCTCCGAAGGAAAAGGAGAAGACAGACTGAAATCTAAACTCAACCAACAAGCTGTACAGAAAAAAAGAACATTTGAATGTGCAGGTAGATTTTCAGACTTTTTTTATCAAAAAAGGAAGGAAGCAAAGTCTAGAAAAAAAAACAGGTTGTCTTCCTTTGATATTAAGCTACATTTATTTTCATTATTTTTATTATTTGAGTAGTTTTCTAGAATATCAATGTTTTCGTAAAATCTTTATTGCCTTAATTTTCTCAAACTTTGGGAAAAAAGTTTCCATAGTGTTGAATTATTTAAAAAAAAAAAGAATGGTTGAATGATTTGAGAAGTTCTTAAAGAGTTCCGAGAACCACCGAGAATAAATCTACAAAGCTATTTGTACAGGATAAAAAATAAATTAAAAAAAGGTTGTAATTGTATGAAGATGATTTTAAATTATGTGGTGCAGTGCAGCTGATGTTTGGTTGGTGGAAAAAAAATCTTCTTTAATGCGACTTGTGGGATGGGTCAATCCACTGCTTCCTGGAAAATGCAGTTAAGTTTAATCATGGGATAAAAGTTCTGTTTCTTCATCACATTTGTGTATTTTTTTGTTTTTGATTGCAGTCTTATAACCTTCAAAAGGGTTTTGCTTTGCCTGCTTTGCTTGTCTCACTGCAAAAAGAAAAGTAAAAAAGGAACATTTCTGACATTGACTAAAAGCAGAAATAAACGCTAGGATTTTTAAATGTGCAAAAAGCAATAGTTTTAGTAAAACTGTTGACAGTTTCTTGAGTCTTTCTTAACCGTTGAACAAAAGCAGCCATCAGGTGGCACATTTTATACCAAAGATGAAGAAACTAGGTAATGAAGAGATATTCCTTATGTTGCTTTTTCTTAATTTTTTCACCTCTGAAACTGAGATTTTTATCGATTGTCATGCTGTTGGCATGTGAGCTAATTTATCAGTGAGAACATGCAGTAGGTCTCTAGCACAACTGCCTCAACCAGAAGAGTGTGCTCTGTGATGTTTTCTTTGTCAAGTGATCAAACGTGGTGATGATTTAAAGTGTAACATCTGTGTGGTATGGTGAAAGTGGAGGAGGTAGGTATATTATTGGGAATAAGTTGGTTCACAGTACTTCAGTGGTAAAGGGGTGGAAAACTAATTATATCCTGTGGAATGTTGGTGTGTACTTTTTAAACCTTTGTATACACCCAACAACTCCCTCTTCAGGCTGCATTGACCAATCACAAATACCGACACTGAGACGCTGTAACTCGTTCTGATGGCCGGCCAAAAATGCTCCTATTTTGAAATGCATAGTCTCAGTCCATACGTTTTTACGCCACTGTCTTGCCAAACACAAGCCATTTAAAATGTGAGCAGGGGGCGATGATCTCTGTCAGAGGAAAGGGCATTTCTGTTGAACGAACTCATTTCATCTTATGTATATTCTAAAAGGTCGAGGACAGAGTTGTTGTGTTTTTTCTTTTTGTGTTGCCTTTTTTATTTTGTCTTTCTTGAGAGTTGATTATGAAGTGTGAGCTGCTAAATACTTTTCATTAATGAGACTGGTGGGTGTGGAAGAGGTAGGCTACACCTCCAGAATGACAGCAATTGACTATTTGAAAGCCAAGATCCTGGGAAGACAGTTAAGTGTTATCCTGCAAGTCTTGTGCTTCTCTTTTCAGGTGACAGAAGAGACATGTTCCTGGTTGCAAAAAAATACGAGAATAATAATTCTGGTCAAATCTGGTAATAAGAATCTGCATTATTTGTACTGAGTAACAGGGAACAAAATCTCCTCTATGGACTTTAACTGACTGACACAGGCTCTGAGGTCACACCCTTGAAGCTCCACCTACCTGACACTCAGCCAATGAAAAGAAGCTAATGGATACATAGGAACAGACAGCGGGGTTCAACCAAAATCAAGCAGATACAAACCTCTATGGGAAAATAAATTATTGAAAGAAGAGAGAAAGTAGAGAAAGCGAGAACAAAAGTACTATTTATGAGATCTTTTTTTGTACAGGTGTGTAAAAGAAGATGCAACAGAAATAACTTTGATGATGCTATTTTTTTATTTGCTTGGTCACATGCCTCCCATGTCTTTCAAATTGTGATTCTGAGAGTGTCTGTAGAAACAGTGGATATTGCTGTAGTTTCAAATGTCTCTTTTCTTTTTGTTTTCTTTTTAGACAAGTCTTTCAATAAAAAACGTTTTAAACAGTCAATTCTCATCTTGTATATTGTGCAGGTACAACGCAGTACCACTAGAGTGCACTGTAGTACACAGTATGAGACAGTGGCTGAGAGGTTACTGGAAGAAGAGCTGAATGTGAGTTTCACAGGACACAGATGAAACAGAGGCATTTAGATTTCAACAGGCGAATTTATTTGATACATTTCCTCTGATTAATAAATAATATTTGAAGAAGTAGCCACCAGTGTTTCGTATTAAATTGAATAACATGTTGAGCTCAGGTCAAATCAGTAAGGTAACCAGTGATGGAACAGGGAAACCCAATCTCATACAACAGCGACAAAAGGTACAGTTAGTAGATACGTTTATTACTCAAGAGAGAGAGAATTATTATCAAAACAGGACCAATACAGTTAATGCATACATAGGAATCATGCATACTCCTCTCCACTGCAAGGACAACAAAAACACTGAAAAAGCAGGTATATACGATTTATACTGTGCAGAATGTTAAAGAGACACGTGCATGTTTTAATTATCTCCGCCAGGAGGATTAGGCAATCAGTCACGCCTGTGTGTGTTCACCTCTGTGTCGGTTCACAGCTAATCTTCTATTGCAACAGTGTTGGTAATGGTCTCAGGGTTCTGTTGCAGACTGATTGGAGTTCATCTCCAAAACTGACCAAATGGTGCAAATACCAAAAAACTCAAATGAACCTGTTGTAATCCGTTACTAGTTTCTGCTGATTGAATAACTCTTGCATCAAACTACTATATATACTACTGTATATATATAGTATATAATGAGAGAGAGAAAAAAAAATCCCAAAACCCTCCCAGGGATAGAACACAAGATTCGTATTTAATGGGAAAAATAACGCATAGAACTGTTGTCACACTGAATCAATTTCAGTGACTTGTTGGCTGCAAACTAAGAATATAAAATGTATCTTGTATTTCTATTGATTGTTTGCAAATAGGCTGTAGAAAAATGACTTAATGCAACATATAGCAAAATCACAATGATGCAATGGCACATAGCACATTCAATACATTGTTTATTAATTAGGGTTTCATTCAGTAGGAGTATTGTTGTGTACTTCTGGTTTTCAGTGAGGACATAATAATAATAATAATAATATACACCAGGGGTCAACAGCTTTTTTGGTATGATGTGCCATTTTTTTAAATGTCTTGTTAATCAGTGTGCCATATCAACATTAAGTTTAATTATGACACCACAACCAAAACATAAATCCCAACGGATCTGTCATTTTATTTTATTCAATGTGCATAGCGACATAAAAGAAAACATTGTTATTATTTATGAGAGCACTATGGAAGAAGGCTACAAGGCAATTATTCTTCCACATCCAACATCCACATCTGAGTTGAAATTATTACTTGACCTTCCTCCAATCTTGTTCAACAACAATAAACTTGACAAATTCTATTAGGAAGACAACAAGTACTAGCCAATCAGAGGCAGAGTAGGGCGGGTCTTAAAAAAACAAAACTTCTGTCACATCAAACTTGCCAATGACGGGGGAAGAGGTAATTTGTCATGCAGATGAGAGAGCACTCTCTCGCACACGTACTGCTAGTGTGCCATTGGTAAAGCTACCGTGTAAAAATAGTGGTACTTGTGCCAAACAATGCCTATCCCTGATATACAGTATACAGTATATAATATAAAACACTGAAGTGGCCGTGACAAAGTGCCATCCTACTGTATTTTAAAGCGGAATCCATTAAGTGCAATTACATGTATAATACAGAATCAATCAGTGAGTGATGGTTTGCCTGAGGGTCCATGTGTGTAAAGCACACAATTGTAAATACAATTCCATTTTAATATTACACAATGTGCGACAAGAACAAGTAGTGGACATTTCTGGGTTCCATTTTATTATCTGTGCATTATTCAGGGACTTGTGTGTCACCTGTTTTTACCGGGTATTTTTTCAGAGGTGTTTATTAATGTCACACGAGTGAAACTATCTCAAAGACTCAAAGTCACTAGCAGGATACACAGTGAGAGGTTTTCCTTCACTTTTCATGAACTCTCATAATTGAAATTAAAGTCAGTAAATGGCTCAAGCTGAAAAAATAAAGTGCCTCGGCAAATGCTGCTGTAGCGCTCTCCTACTACTTGCAGGATAACAACAGCCCCAAAGGCTTACTTACAATGGCAGACCGTTCCTTGCCTTTGTGACCGAAAACTCTCAGAAGCAAGTGCGAATGAGGAATATGAAAACTAAGACAACAGTTGTGATTGTTAGGGCTGAAAATAGAAAGACAAGGCCGGCAAAGACGGGGTCCGTCAGGGGGGTGATTACTTTCACTTCAGACGGGATCATGTTGGACATACTCATCATGTAGCCCAAACTCCAACCTATGCTGGTTTTCTTCACCTGGAGAAAAAGAGACAAGAAGAGAAGACTGTGTGTTTCCATGCTGTACGTGGTATTCAGTAGTGCATGCAGCTACTACATCACTAGTATTGTCATACATGTCTATGGAAGTTGAGAATATGAAACAGTCCTGGAATGAAGTTCTGCTCTGGGCAAAGATGGGTGTGTCTATTTTGGGATTTCTTCCAAAGGATCCAACCACTCCTAGACACCCTGAAGGCACTAAGCAGCACACACAGCACACTACTCTATTGTTGGCCAGACTGGAAATTGGAAGTATCGCCAGCTGTTGAGGAACGTTTTTGTGATCAAGTCTAAAGGGTAACCGCAATGCAATTTGGAAACTACGGTCGTTATGTGTGACTTTTTAATATACTGTCTTTCTTTATGGCTCATGACCGATAGAGTGCGTGTGACACAGACCAGGAATCCCCTTCTGTTGAGGGACTTCCATTGTGAAAGA
Source organism: Leptoclinus maculatus (assembly GCA_032191485.1). Taxonomy (NCBI): domain Eukaryota; kingdom Metazoa; phylum Chordata; class Actinopteri; order Perciformes; family Stichaeidae; genus Leptoclinus; species Leptoclinus maculatus. The sequence continues at coordinate 16,643,466 of JAVDOI010000008.1, forward strand.
CGCTCCGTGGCCTCAGGGTGTCCCAGAGTAATACATTGCCCGCCTTTCACTCTGGCCTTAACTTTTTGAATGCCATGCAAACCATCTTTAATAGGCCTGCATGGGTGGCCTCATTCACACTTGTCAAACGCTGTTAACCCTGAACATGACAAAATGTTGGCAGTTGAAGCATAGCAACTCTCGTCAAATTGGCATAGACATTTTCTGATGGTTGTTTCTCATTTTTAGATAATATGAGCATTATTTTTTGCAGGACCATATGAACGCAGTGAACATAAAGAGTGGATGTGAATTGGCTTCACAGCCATGTAAAGGACAGCAGTAGGAGCAAGCAGTGTTTGGTAAAAATTGTGGGTTTTTTTCTCAACCAACCTGTCTTTGGAAGTCAATGTTTTTCCAGGTCTCGTTGTCAAACTTGTATCCATCCGCCAGCATTGTGTAGATGTAGTGCCCTGTAGCACAGTAAGTCCTAAGGTGTTTGTCTGAGATCCATGTCTTTTCTGCCTTCAGCTGAAGGGAAGAGAAACAAAGGTAAGTGTGGCCTAAATACTTTAAAGTGAAGACAAGACTGAAACAATACAATGTGTGATCAAGACTGATTTCAATTTACAGTTAAGATGAGATCCCTCCAGATGGATAAAAAAAACAGTTGCAAAGATATTTTGCAGCTATTTTGAGGCCTGATACACAGATACATGTCTATGAGGCCCGTGCAATAGAGAAATATCTGCTCTTATGTGGTCAAAATATACTTTAAGTACTAGTAAAGTGCTTTTTTTGTCCGTCTTGTTTAAGATCTACAGATAACTTGCAGATCATTATAAAACACCAATCCTACTAAAGATAATTCGGTATAGTACGTGTAAATTGAATACACATATTTTTCATATTAAGTTTGACATGTTTTAACAGGAGCACACTCAATCAGACAGAGGAACATGTTCTCACACAACCTGGCACACCTCAGTCAGTGACCTTAAAACAGGTCTCGTTTTTGTGGAATGTGACCATTAGTAGAGTTTGCTGCATCACTTAGTGTATACAGTATCATGATGTCCTGTCCCTCATCCCAACATTGACTTTGCTTCTACTCCTAAATTCTTTTTATTCTCTTCTCAGCCTCCTGTCCAACCTATTCTCCTCTTTTTTTTTACTCTAGCCATCTACCAATTGGAAGAACTTACCACCGTCCAATGTGAATCGCAGAATTTCCTAATTGAGGCGCTGAATTGATCAAGATCTGATGTTCCCTCAAGCCCGAGCGCCCTAGCAATGTAGAAGAATCCTGCATATGCCTGGCAGGAACAGTAGAGACATATCGTAAGTTTTTTGTCATCTTCATCTGTTTTCTTGTACGTGTTCTTGCACTGTGTGTTACCATAAAACCTCCAGCGACGGGTGGCTGCTGGACCCCATCGAAGGAACACTGGGATGAGGAACATGTTTTCAAATCAAAGATGGATTTCACTATGCTCCTGCACTTGTCTGAGTTGGAGGTCCCCACCATGAAGAGTTCTTGATCTGGGTTGTAGTCGTTTGGCTTCATTGTACACTCTGTGTCATAAATGTCTATGGCGTTCATGGTGATGTTGTAACCTTCAGCGAAGCACGGGTTAATAATGTAAGATGGGTCAGATGATTCCTGGAACGTTAAGAAAAGGAAGAAAATGTCAAAAGAAGGAATGGAGGCTGAGGAGGAAATAAAACTACGAGAAAGAGAGTGACAGGAAGAGACATGGGCATATGAGATAAGGACAGTATTACTTGAGCATTTACAGACACCATCTATCATGACTTATATACTTGAACTACACATTCATTTACATACAGATCCTAATGTAAATTAAACCTTTAAGCTAACATGTTAGACCAGGATCCTGCTGCAAATGTATACCCATAACATATCTCTACAGAGCATACGCTATAAATAAGCTATAAGCTGCCAGAAATAATGCATTTCTCGCAGATGAGCTTGACAACATACACGGGTCGATCGATATCCTTAATGACATAATGCATTCTTGACTTGTCTCCCTTTGCCTGTTAGTAACTCAGGGACAGCAGTGTTCACTAATCAGTTCACTGTGCATTAATGGGTTTTGGTCTGCACATGCATGCAAAAAAACATACACTCCCACTGCCATGCTCACCACACACACAAGCACTTAAAACATGAACATAGAAAACGATCAAGGGAGAGGTCTCAGAAAAGAACCATCACCCTTATAGTACGTTGAAGATATGACCTTTCATTTCTTCTGAACACACACGCAAAAGACAGGAAGAAAAGATGTGCACCTTAATTATTTTGTCCAGAATCCTCTTCTCAGCCTCATTTTTGCCATAGCAGAGGAAACTGTGTGTGTAGACATTGTAAGGGTAGCCGTACAGTTTGACATGCAAGTAGTCAGATCCCCATAAATCATCCTGGACTGCAAAGGCAATCTGTGTTGATGCTCCACCAAGGTCCATTGACCCTACAGTCTTTTCCCCTTCTGGGTGTGCGTAGATGTTCCAAAAGTTTTTCTACAAATACAATGGGACAGGTTAGTATCAGAGGAGCCATGTAATGGCCCCGTTTGTAAAGCAGCATTCCTTTCTTTTCTTTACAGGGAGAAGTACACGTTGACCTACATAGACCAGATGGAATAATGACAGTATCTTACCTCTAGGAAGTTTCCCATGAGGTAGTTGACAGTGATCCACCCGTACAGCCCTTCTTCTTGACCAGTGATAATGGAAGCATTTTGGAAGTTGAAAGGCAAAGCTTCCAGGTATTCTTTGAGACTTCCAAGGATTTCATTGGACTTTTGTTCATCCTTCTGACTTAAAGCAAAGCAGAAAAGGGAAGATAATTATAGATCTTACTTGAAACAAGATTGGTCATTAGCAGTGACATATGGAGCCCGTGTCATGACAGAAAAAGTTTACATTTTTGTTAAATACGCTTTTTTTCGCTCTCTTGCTAAAAGTGAATTAAACAGATTGATACTACTCTCATGTCTGTACACTACATGTGAAGCTAGAGTTGGCCAGGAGACGGTTAGCTTAGGAGACGGTTAGCTTAGGAGACGGTTAGCTTAGCCTGATATAAAGACTGAAAGTAAGAGGAAATAGAGAGGGATTTGATAAAAAACATTTCATGAATTAATAAGGGTTTAAATTAGTCTCATCCTTCCGGTCACTCTCCAACACATCCTAAGTAATGGTGAGGGATTACCCTGAAGCTAGTTTATTTTAACACATTCTTACTGTAGCAGTCTCATTCCAGCAGTAGCTCCCAGAAAGAGAATTGTGGTTTTGTGTTTTATAACAGGAATGGCATTTGTGATGTTGTCCATGCAGCTCTTGAATCCATCCCACGATTCGGCATCTTTCTGCGGGTCAACTTTCATCTCTGAGATTCCATCACCTGTGGGCACAAGGCCAAGCTAAAATTGTCTTCTGAAGCACAGGCACTGAAAACAACAAGTGCTCAGCAAAGTATTGTATTTCAAAATGTGTTCAGCACGGTTTGGCTTTTATTTTTCTCTGCATTACCCACCGTTCTTCAATTAACTCTAATCCTAAATTTTAATTTTAGAATATTTTCAAGCATTTTTTTGTAATTCAATTCTAAGAGATGTAGAACGTGTAGTTCAAGTTCAAGTGTATTGTCACGTGTACTAAAATACAATGAACTGCTTGTGCTAAGTGGCACTCTCTGCCAGACAGATACATTTTATTTTACTGTTACAGACCAAAGCTGCAATCGGTCCGGAGACAATGACTCACCCGAAACTCTGCAGTTCATTCTCTCAGTCACAACTCCTGTTTCATTCTCCTTCTCCCCTGGCCACTCGTACAGGTACACAGTGGAACGTGATGAACCTGCGTCTATCACTATGCCATACTGCAGAGAAGAGTAAAGAGAAAAGAAATCATGTTACAGGGTCACATTTGGTCTATGTGATGACTGAGAAAGATCTACAGCCAAATAGTGCCTACCCGTTCACGTTTATGTATGCATGTATATGTTCACCTCGAAGCTGTACTCTTTGGTCTTCCATGTGTCTTGGATGACAACAACAGCAACAAGGGCAGCAATACTGGCCAAAAGGAGAAGCAGCACTCCTGCTACGCGACACTTGTAGCCCATTTGCCGTTTAGAAGCCATTTCCTGTTGGCAAGAAATGGGTTTGAAAAAAAAAGTGTTTCACTAAAAGCATTTTAGCTCTCAAAGTGATGACACGTGAAGAGGTTTGAAAAGTGATGATGAGCAATAATAGTATACTTTATTTACTTTAAGATGAAAAAAACATTGGCAGGCAGCATTAATAGTATTGATGTACGAAGCAATACCATCAGGTTTAACAAACACATTAAAGGCAAAGGAAACGTGATCGTCTGTCGGCTGTCTGAATAGCTGTTTTCTCAGTTTCTCAGAAATGCTTACTTTTTTTATCATGGACATTGATAACCACAATGAGATACTTTAGTCCCACAATTTGTTGTATTGTTTATTTAAACTTGATTGAACTAAATTATAACATCTGACATAAGATTGCTGCCACAGTTCAATATTGCACAACTGGGCGGGGAAAACCTGCCAATGAAGCTCAATGGACTTGTTTTGTGCTAAACTCTTCCTGATGGCTTTAAAGAAACATTCAGAAACACACATGATGACAAGCTCCAGGAAATAGAATAAATAAACACGTTGTGCCAGAAACTGCTCTGTTTCAAGTGTATACTCAATGAGCAAAAACAATGTTTCATGCCAGATCCACCATGTGTGCTTTGATGGAGGAAAAGCTACACATACAGAAGGTACATTTTTCTCATAACCAAGATTGTTGTTCTTTTAGCAGAATCATACATGCATTTCTCGTGTAGTCCTAAAGAAGTGCATTGTGGCTGCAATTACGGGTCACACACAAACTCTGTAGTTGACACAAAACACATTTTCTTTTCATTCCAATTTTCTGGTGCAGTCTAGTTTCCTTTCATTCTATTCATGCCTTAGTTCTTACCTATGCATGCTATAATTGCGCTGTATCTTAAGATAATCTATATTTACTACTACAACTAAGCCTAGCAATGTCATGTCATGCAATAGCATAGACTGAATAATTCCATTTAAAAAATAATATATTTCTTCATAGAGTCATGATGAAATAAATGAATGAATATAAATAATAACACAGCAATAGATATTATTCAACCATCCTTTGCTTTAACTCTAAGTCGTTACGGCAATGGGAGGTCATAAATGGAGGCCACAAAGTAATTCCAACCTTGTGTCAGACTACAGCTGTTAGGCAGTGCCGTCTCAGCCTTATCATAGGATTTATTATCAAACTGTCAAACAGTTTTTCCTGCTTTTCAAGCTTCTTTTAAAGCTAAACCCCCCCCCCCCCCCCCAAAAAAATGATCTCATCCATTGTCAGCAGACTGTAATTAAACAGTAATGACAATGTTTGTTTTTCTATTACATCACAGCAGTTAGAGTTTCCACAGAAGCTTCAGGTAAAAACATGCAGGTAAAAGCAACTTGACGTGTGATTATAAGCTGAGGAGATGTCAACAAACATGCCTTAATGACATAATGTGGCTGAATGTGGCTCAACACTTCACTGCCTGTGACATAGTTGATAGTCCAGGTTTATAAATTTGGCGGATTTAATTTGTCTCTGTCAAGTTTTGTCAAGTTTATGCCAGCATTGTATGAGAAACACAAGAAGTTTCCTATATCTGCTTTTCTGCTTTTTATTCCTAACTTTACGTTACTTTTAATTAGACTTATGTAACCGGAAAATTTTAATATATGCTATCAGTAAAGCAATCTTATGAGTTAATGGTTGCTGTGTGTCTAGTACAAATACCCAACTAGCAATATTATTATTACACTGTTTGTGAGGGTTATGAAATAATATTTACCGAAGAAAAAACTAATTGATCTCTGGCTTCACTGGCCGACTGGTTAGTCCAGTCTTTAACATCAGTGTCCTGTTGGGTCCAGGTTGCTTGAACAACGCCAGTGACTTTCAGCGACTGTCCGTAATAATGGTTCAAGCTTACTACACTAGAAACCAAATATTTCACATAACAACTCTTAGAGACTGTAATTGTAGTTTGTTGCCAATGTCTGCTTCACCACAACTAAAGAAGGGGTTAGTCCGTTTCTCCCTTTGATGTAAGTTGTGACAGATGTTGTTATTTCTACCTCCATAAACCCGACATAGTACAGATCAAGCTCGATTTGCATTACACTTACACTTACAGTAAAAACAAGTAAGCTAAGTAGAAACTGTTAAATGTTGTTATTTCATGTAATTTTGAACTCTGTGCTCACAATCTTACAATCCTCAGGTTTAACAGACCCACACTAAGAGTGTACTTTTTTTGTATGAATAGTTTTGTCTCTAAAACAAGTTAAATTAGAGCAAGGCAACAATATGTCTATTTGTATAATATTACACTGCAAGCAGTTTCGTATTCACCTGATGCAACACTCACAGTGTACACGATTACATAAATGTGTGTTCTCTAGTCTACACACAACACAAAAAACGAGATGGATCACTCTGCTCTCTGTTTTCACCACCCACAAGGTAAAGAGAATACACAATGCAACAAAAGTAGTTATTTAGTTTGAATTCAATTATATGTCACCCAAAGGAAGCAGCAAGTCTATGCCTTACGTTTCTATTGTGATATATTTAACACTGACATCACCGACATTATCCCTACAATCGGCACATGTTGTTTTCTTTGCTTGTAGGGACTGGTCCTCCTGAGGGCAAAGGCGTGAAACGTAGTTGAACTCTAACACATGCTTACACTTATATATACATACAACACAGTAAATCGACTCACACAGTGAAACCACTGTTACCTGGTAAATGAATGCATGTGAGAGAGAGAGAGAGGAGGTGTGTTTATTTGTTTCTTACCTTGAAGAGTTGGTTTGCAGATCCTAGTTGAGAGAGGGAGAGAGATGGCTCTGAAGAAGGGATGAGGAAACACAGCAGAAAACAGGGGAGCAGCAAAGGAAGGGAGAGAGAGAGAGAGAGAGAGAGAGAGAGAGAGAGCAAGGGAATGTGCTGTGAGTGGGAGAGATCTTAAGAGCGGCTGGCCTTCGGGAGCAGGAGCTGTTGTACCCCAACAAAACAGAGCGTGAGGGAGAGAGTGAACATGGGAGGAGCAATGGGAGGAGCAATGTATACAAACTCCAGTTTTCACCACTCCCACCACACCAGTGAAACAGAGCCACCAGCCCATCAGCAGAGGCACAGACTGATGCAGGACTTGTTCCTTGCTCACTGTCTGCATGTAATGATTAAGCACTGATACACGTTTTTAATGCGTATGTATGAAACAATGTGAGAACAGAGAGGGCTAGCCGTGGCAAAGTTAATTGATGTAATCAATAAGATAAAGTGCATTGTGGCTGAGTATCTGCTGCACTTGTTATTACAAAGTCAGCTCTTATTTGATAGGCCTGAATTGAAGCAGAAGGCACGATGACAAGCAAAGGATCAAGAACTGTACCAACAATTAAGGATGTGTTGGTACGTGCAAGCTCCCACTTCCATGCTGAGCTCAAGTTCTCACAGAGAAAACTATGAGTCATTAACAAAGTACTGTACAGAGAATGGAAAATGTTGTTTGCTTTTTTTGCTGTTTTGCTTACAGAGACAGACAGTTGAGAGCTAAAATGCTTACTTTAAATTGTGTGTGTGTGTGTGTGTGTGTGTCAGTCCAATAACACAGAGAGTCCTCAAAACCACTTCAACCAGTTAAGACAGTCATTTGTTTTTGAATTCATTATTCAGTAGTCAATAGGCAGTCACTTAGCCACATTTACCAACCTTGTCTTTTATCGGAAACAATTAGTCCAAATGCAGGAAATTGTCACGTTCTTACCGGGCCGCAAAAAAACCATAAATTTAACCAAGACCCCATTGTTCTCCTGACCTCATAGAGGCACTCCACAAAGTAGACTTACTAGCCACAGAGAGGTAATACTCAGTTATATAATATCTTCTGTGGCTCTGGAGGAAGTTTGTCGCTGGAGTGCTTACCATCTCTGTGGCTGCTTTAGAAATCCAGTTGATTCTTGAAAATGTCAGCGTGGTCTTCTAGTATCTTTCTACAAAGAAGACACTGATGGGGCCAGTCAGAGTGAATTACAAGTCTGATTCAATGCTCAGTGAATAAAGATAAAGTATTTTTAGCTGCCTAAAGTGAGACCTGAAACCCACTGGTCTGAATGAACTGCACAAACAGGACGCTGGAAATTAGATTTGCACCGAGAGAGGAAATAGAAGAAAGGCAGAGAGCTCCTACTTCAAAGCCTCCTGTATACAGATTACATACCAGAGGTAATTTTCTACTAACCTGTTCGATAGTGAGGTGTGTCCATCCCAGTATTGCTGGACATGATTCATTTATATGGGTAGTGCTGCTGTACCAAGTTCAAATCTGGCAACACTGTCGTCGGACATACATTTGGACAAACAAGATACAAGGAAGGCTGAAACGAGTTGGGGCTAAACAATCATATTGTGTCATATTATGTTATAGACATACTAATACGACTGCACTTCTGCGTCACGTTACTGTAACCTATTGTTTGAGCGACAATCGTGTGGCCTTCGTTCTCATGCACTGAATGAAAACTAAATGGGACCTGCTCTCTAAAACATTCTTCCATAGTGGCACTAGTGGTCACTCGTATCTTAAACTAAGTCAGATCATTTGCATCAGCACATTTAAAAGTCATCAAAATTAAGAAATGTTCTTACTTAATATGTCTGCCAAACCTTACGATTTAACTTTTTTTCCCACCTCAATATTCACCTGTGGCAAATATTGTGAATGTATCTAACTCTGAGTGAGTTCTGCATTATGTAGCATAGAACTGTGAGTCATTATACCCAGGGGTGGAATAATTACATTTACTCTCTCATTACTGCAACAAAGTCAGTTTTTTTTTTGTGTACTTGTACTTTATCTTACTTTTACTCACATATTTTTTTGTCTCAAGTATTTCAAATTGCACCTGTTAAAGAGTGAAGTACATCAAAAAGTAATGATAAAGTGGAATGATGGAACAAAAGAAAGGAGAGAAATCAGCAGAATAAGCTGCAGGTGTGTCTGGAACCGCAGGAGGGCGGAGCTCCAGGTAGGAGACACTCTGCACTCAGTTCACATCTGGAAAAGTATATATAGTAGTATAGTATATATATATAGTTCCAAGTGTAAATGTTCACTGGCTTATTGGCAGGAGTTGTAGTTACAGGGCTCGCAGTCTCTGAAGAGGACATCAATGCAATATAACAGATGTACATCATTGTGGGTTACTTTAAACATTGTTTTACCTTGGCATAGATAAAAAAGGGTTGCATCTACCTTCACTGTTTTAATGCACCACCCGGCGAGCAGCTAAGTAACCCAAATCAAACACAACCCGCGAAGTTATATGATCAGCAGGTGCCTTCTAGCTAACATGTTAAACGTTGAAATGAGAGTTTTTCCTCCTTTATGGTCAATTCTTGTAAGGTTACACTGACAAAGGTGGTTGTATAATTGATTTGTGCAGTTAACAATGAAAATGTACTGTATTTCTAATGATACAAGCTATAGTGATTTACTGTACTGTAATCATTCTGCACAAACAGGTGTTATATCTTTCTAAATGTTATGGGGACTGGCCCCCTGCTGCAGCCTGCACTTATGGCTTCCTATGAATACAATCTTGTCTGTAAAGGTTTAACACCCGTATAAACAATTCCATATTATAATTAATACAGTTAAGCTAAGTCTCAGATGCCTGTATTGTTTCTCAAACATGTAGCCTATTGAATATCTCTCATATGGCCTGATTGTAAAAGTGAAATTTATGAACTTCCCTCTCTGAGATCCAAGTTTTGCAGCTGCTCAAAGTTTTGTGTACTGCCAGATAATCAATAATTGGACATTCTTTTGTGTTGTTCGTTTTAACAAACTAACAACTAAAAACTGAAATATTATAGAACATTTTTCACTTACTTACTGTAAGAAAATACTAACTTTAAAAATATTCCCGATGTTTTTGTTAAAGATTGAACTGGTGATAATTAACCTTCTTAAAAACCCAGTGCAGTTCCATCAGCCTCACAACATTACGCTAGGACTGTTGTTAGTCCGTTGAGAATTAGAAAGTTGCACAGAGACGTTCTCGCTAATTGTCGGTGCTTTCTAAATGCAGTAAGCGCCCCCTTGAATCTCTGTCGCAGCCCAAGGAGGAAATGCTGTGGCCTGGTTGCGGTCAGATCAATTAGAGGACAGAGGCACTTCAAATTCGCAGAAAGACCCTCGGCTTAGCTATTCAAAAATCTCAATTTGAGCAATGGTCGATAATAATGGGTTTTGCCCTGTGTTATCCCATCTCTCTCTCTCTCAATTGATTTCTGGCTCTGTTAATGTTTGGACTCATGCTCAACGTCTGCCCAATCCTTTCACTGTGAAAGTCGTTTGTCACTTACACACACTGCCTCACAACCACAATAGAAATGCAATGTAATTTGTTTGATTTTATGATAAAAAATGATTTGACAGCATATGAAAATAGATCCTATTCTGTGGGCATGCTATTGGAATGTATTTGCAGTAATTTAATATCATGATGCTATCAAACTTCTGCAATGTTAATAAAAATGTATATACTGGTAATAAAAAGACACTCAGGTCACAGTTTAGAAGCAAAAACAGACCTGTATCCTGTCTAATGAGGGTATCTCAGCTTTGAAGGTGGTAAATTAGATAGACAATATACTTACATACATATATATATACACACATCACACATACTGAAGCAGTCTGCTGTGCCATATTGCTAGAAAATGATCCATCGGGCCTAATGTGTAGGTTTCTGATGTGTGGGCAAGAGCACTTTAAACTCAAACCCCTCCTCCCCTTAAGCCCAACTCAACACTGTAGAACACTGTCTTTAGGGTAATGACGTAGCCTCTATACATAATATAACAAACACTCTCTTCCGCCACTGATATTACAGAGAGACATCCCCAGGAAAGATGTAACACAACCCAATATCTCTTGCATACTAAAGCTGTGAAATAACACTCATCACACTACTATTGAATTATCAGAAAGGAAACACTTATCCTAATAGAATTGTAAGTATTAGCGTTAACAGAATTCAGTGCACAGTTCAACACGAGGCATTAAATGCTGCCCGTGTAATGCTATCTCTAAGGTCTCAAGTGTAATTGTGACTTCAGATTCAGTTATGTGCTGATGGCTGCTGGATTGTTATGTTTTCCCATCAGATGCCTCCCAAGTGAAAACATGTGGTAAGCATTCAACCAATAACCTCAAAATGATAAATGTTTGAAAGCTGCTAGCCTAGTGTGCGGCAAGCAGTTGAGCTGTCATGTGTTGGACTGGAATACAACACTGGGACTCCGACAACGCCTTATGCATCATCCAACCTCAATGGGACCGTTCAGCAGCTGACACGATTGTGATTTCCTTTTTTTGTCCTATATGGATGTGAATAAACCCAAACTTTAAGATTAAAATCATAATTTCAGTACTATTAGCTTAGACATAATTTATGACTTCTCAGCATTTACGCAGCACTGAAAGTTTAGCTGTGTTTGGGTGCTGCGCTTGGCGAAGGCACTACACACATTTACACACATTAAGACTGTACACTCAAGTCTACACTCAACACACACATATAGCAACAGTGTCTTTACATAGCACACTGCAGTATATCTGACCCAAAGACGTTGTAGACAGGCAAAGGGCAAGCCGTGTATTAGTGTTCATCCGTTGGTGTCAGTATCATGTGGGTCATTCAACGACAACTGCGTGGCTGTCGGTTGATAGAAGTTGTGACAGCCTCTCTCGCGGCAGCCTATGTGGTGGCGCCCTCTTGTGGGCGAACTGAGCAACTCTGGAGACGTCAATCTCCCCTGCAAACAGATTTGTGTTGCAGAAGCCTTGCTACGCAAGTACACTAGTATATTGAGGGAGAGCAACACTAAAGCCCGGTCAAGACGCATGACTACAAATGTGTTTCGGTTACACTGCGGTACAGAAATAAATGTGAATACTATAGTAGGTAATGATTAGTTACAATCATGACACAATGATTCGTTATAAATATCTGTGAATCGGAATAATGATCACTTTTGCTGAGCGACACATTCATTACTCATTAAGTCACCTAATCACTTGTTACTCTTTATGTGCCACCTCATTAGTGGTACATCATGCCGAGTAGTTGGGCTACTAAGTGATACCTCGTTCTTTCATGATTATGACAAACAGCGAGATACTGAGTTTGGAATACATAAGTAGTTCCTTAATAACAAACCAAATATAGCAGGATACTCAATCCCTATTCTAATCATCATATTCATATATTTATATAGTCACATCCAGGTCATAGAAATGTAGTATGTATCAGTTTAAGTAGGCTAAACTTTCAGATTCATATATATATATATATATACATACATACATACATACATACATATGAAAAGTACTTCACCGTCAAAAATATCTAACAAATACATTTATCAATATTATATCAATATTGAATAGTGGATACTTTGAGGACGGTCTGGGCCACAAGAGCTCAGACTTGGCTCCAACTTTAAATGAAGAGGGATTCCGTGTCACCTCCTGTTGAGCAGAGAGGTCAACACATCCTAAAGAGCAGAGAGGCCAACACACCCTGCTGAGCTGATACATACAGCTGGTACGTGATCATAATAGTAATCAACAGACGCTTTACAAGGTTGGAACAAGATAAATCCAGCCCACTGGGACAGTGTTTACAAGAACGGCTGGAGAAGACTATTTTTGTAAGAGACTTGAATGTGACACAGTCAAAAGATAGTGAAATGCAAAATCTTTGCAAAGAACTGTGTTCCAGTTCCTCACAAAAACTGGTGGTCAGAAAACCCTTTGGCTGGGAAGAAGTACAATTTAAAGTATGTGTACTCAAAAGAGAGCATAAAGGACTATTTCTGCTAAGAGGTTTAAGTTAAAACATACCACGATTGAACACAAGTTCCCACATGTTCAAAATGATGCTGTATGCTCTCAAGCTCAAGATTTAAACATAAATTTATAAATGTGAGATGTTGATCTTCGTTTTGAAAGTGCTTAAATTAGCAAGCAGTATTTAAAAGCTAACATCACTTTAACCAGAAGACCTGAACTAAAAGTGATCTAAAATATTATGTTTAGTGTAAATGTAATTTAATTCAGGTATTATGACTTATTTTAAGTGTGTGAAAACTATTTGTAACCATGTTGTCTTATTCATAAAGTTGTGTTATGCTTATGTAAATGGAAATCAGTGTCTCAAGAGGTTTCCCTCCTCCAATTCTGAGAGTTTTACTGTGCGACACTGGTAGTCAGAGTAGCTAGACATGGCGATATTTCTTGGTTATGTCTTTTCTCCAGGGAAGCACCTTTGAGTACCTGTGTCCTGTGTTAGAATTCTGTCCGAATTTAATCAGAAAACTTAATTTTTCTCGCAAACACACAAGGAGCCTGACCGCTTGTTGAATCAGCAAACAGGGCCTTTAGGACACAAGGTTTGGTAATTATAAGATGTGAAACTGGCAAAATGAAAAGAGTAGATTTGTGGTGGAATAACAATTGTTTCATTATGTTATGAATCATGCTGTATTTACAACTTATAGTCTTACTCAGGATGTCTCATGCAGTTGCTATGAGTAAAACAAGAACAGACTGAAGTCTTTAGCTGTGTTAGGTACAATTTAAAGTTAGGGTAGGTAATTTATTATAGAAGCATTTTTTTGTTTTGCATTTGTTGAAATTCTCTTTACATCCCAACAGCAATCAATAAATCCAATGCAAGATGACAAAAAATGAATACAAAATATGGTATCTTTGGCTGTCGCAGGAATGTAACAAGCCTGTCTACTGTTGGGGAAAAATCTAAATGACTAATTATTATGCATTTAATAATTAGTGAATGTTATACATTTAACATAAACTCATGTCCTCTGTAAGTGTTTAAAACTGTGTCCTCAAATGATTTGATGTGAACTTTCGAGGCCTGTGCCCTCGTATGTCTGGCGTCTGAAACTTCCTCTGACACCAGAGTCTCAGATATCTTTCCTTTTGGGGGCCAGCAGATGTTGATCCTAAATAATAGACAATAAAGCTGTAGCAGACGTCAATACTTGAGCAGAGCTGATTTGTTACCAAGACTTCCTGATTTCATAGAATGACCTTTGTACTAGAACAAACTGTTGAAGTGTTGTTCCAGGTTTTGTGAAGAGTACGCTCCCAAATGTTTAATTCTCTATGTTGAGTCTGCTAGTGCCTTTGTTGTATGTTATCCATGTGTGACAAGCTTATCATAAATTACCCTGTACCACCACACTTCTCGTGTTTAGCAGTATGACTGAGACTCGGAGACAAACCTTCGAGCGGCCTTGATGTACATTCAGTATGTGAATCAACTCTGTTCCTTCTTGCAAGAATAAATGTCCTGTGATTAATGATTTTTACATCGGCTCGAGTGAATTTTTCTAACACTACCTACCTCCCTTCCTAACTTCACACACTTTGCCCCCGCACTTATTGTGCATCTCGGGAGTCTTCCACAAGCTGCTACGTTAACAGAACTAAGTAATACCAATGGCCATATTCGTTGTTTATGTTCATTATGATAATTTTAGGTGGCAACACTGCACTGTTTTTTTCTTTTGGTTAATTAAAAAAAATCTAGCTTACTCTTACTGGTTTCTCCAATGTTGCCTACGTTGAAAAACGTCAATAAAGTATGTCGGAAAATGTTATGAAAAAGTTATAGTAAAGTCCTAGAAATGTCTTAAAAAGGCCATAGTATAGAATGTCGTAAAAGTTATAAAAAATGTGTTACAGTATGTCAAAGAAAGTCATTAAAAAGTCATTAAAAAGTCATAGTATAGTAGTCGAAAGAATTCACAGTATAGTATGTAAAAAAAAAGTTAGTTTAAAAGTATTAAAAAAACTCAGAAAACATTTGAAAATAATTCAGAATATAGTATGTCGAAAAAAAATGTGAAAAAGTTATAGTTTAGTTACTATAACATTTTCATGACTTTTTCCGACATACTAAAAAAAGTCATAAAAATGTCTTTAACTAGTCATACTATATATAGGATGTCGGAAAAAAGTCATAAGAAAGTAATTAAAAAGTCATAGAATAGTATGACTTTTTAATGACCTTTTTTAGACATATAGTATGTCCGAAAAAATGCTAAAAAAGTCCCAGTATAGTATGTTGAAAAAAGTCATAAAAAAGTTACAGTACAGTATACAAGTCATATATTAGTCATATAATATTATAGTTTGTCTGAAAAAAGTAATAAAAGTCAAAACAGAATAGGTTAAAAATAAGTCATAGCATAGTAAGTTGAAAAAAAGGCATAAAAAGTCATGGTATAGTATTTTTCTTTTAAAGTGATGAAAAAGTCACATAGTATGTTGAAAAACCATCACAAAAAATAAAAGCATAGTCCGTCAAAAAAAAAAAATTAACAAAATGTTACCTTTGCCATGACTTTTCTTGAACCCACTAGTATTGTTTTGATTTTTGACTCATTTGTTCTATAAAATATTTCGGAAACATTTGAAAATAAATTGTCATGTTGTTTATCAATATGCTTCTACATCTTTGATCTTTCACAGTAAGATGGCTTTTTTTCCAATGAGTACTGCAATACCTAAATCTAAATGTGTTCAGGACAGTACAACAAATGAATATGGATAATGATAACCCAATAATACAACTCTAAATAAACAATACAAATAAACAGACAAAAAAAATTATTGTTTGTTTGTGAAAGAGGAATATACCAAAGATTCTTATTTAGGATTTGAGAGAAATCCCTATTGCATCTATCCCTCTATGTGCATGTAGGAACCGACACTCCACACAATAACCAAAGTGAAAAGAGTGTCCTGTAAAAGCACATATTTTACTTATATGGTATAGTGCACTATCGCAAGAACTGTACCATCATCCATATTTACAGTTGTGTCTTAACAGCCAATATGACTTGTCTGCATGTTTTACAGATCAAACTAATTACTATAGATAACTTATGCCAGCCTGCAATTATTCTTGTACCATAAATTTGCCTACAGAATGATCTTAATTTCTTTTGAAGACAGTGAATGAGCAGGCCAATACCGTTGACAGTAATCAGGGGCTGAAAGAATTAATCTAACACTGAATCCTCATCTGTATTTATAGAACGCACGCCTTTGTCCTCAGGGATTAGGATGCTCAGAGAAGGCTGAGTGGCACAGCATGTTGATTGGGGGTGTGTGTGTGTGTGTGTGTGTGTGTGTGTGTGTGTGTGTGTGTGTGTGTATTCCTGTCATCTTTAATTGAGTACACTGCAGGGGAGGGACAGCAGGACTATATCAGACTGGATTTTCACTACTCTTTCAGTAAGGTAATGGGAACATAACTACTGACTGCATCAGCTGTTTGTGGTGTCTAACATGTTACGGTCTCTGTTTGAGCCGTTGTTGTGTTGAGAGGTCGCAACAGTTGTGTCCAGGTAGGGCAATTTCATACTATCAGTGGTTTTCAAACTTTTAAGACCATAGCACACCCTCTCAATCTTTTGTCGTGACCCTAATATATTGTACATCTTTAATGAGGATTTAAAAAGAGAGATCCAAACACTATGCAGACTACAGTAGACTTTATTAAAATAAACCCTTACCATTGCATGCAACTCACAGCCAAGCCAACGAGAAAACACCTTGATCAGCAACAGCATCATACTTTGACACAATCTTATGAATTAACAACAAGGTTTGGTGATGTCAAACCACAGATTTACATATTTCCTGATGGACAAATAGTAGTGAAATATAGATTGTGGATGTGGACAACAAGCAGGAGACTAGTCTTGTGTTAACTACATTTGTTAATCATGTGAATCAGTCTTAAATCTTGAGGCTTAAAGTTAAACATATGGTCGATGATGAGAGACTGATGTGAAGGATCCTAGATTCCTTGTACACACAATGCTGTAATGGAATGATCTTATAGCAACCACATCTATCTTAGTGTGCAGTCAAAGAATATCAAATATATGAACCACTTACACAACTTAAATTTTAAACTCTATTCTTTTAACTCTATTCAATAATTGATTTCTGTCTGAACACAGAAACATAACTATAGGGTGATTATGTTAAGACTGTGAAAGAGCGATTGTCTTGTACAGTTTTGGGAAACTTCAGTGCATAAAACACTAAATGAATTTATAGGAATTCTGTATCCAAAAATATGAGGTAAAGTATCCTGCCATTATATATGAAACACAACTAACTTAGCCAATGAAGTCATATATTAATAATAAATAAATACAACTCATTTATTTCTAATCCTTTATTTAAGCATATCAAGAAACAGACATATAAAAGCTGTTTCTGTACGAGCACCCACCCAGAGACACCCAGAGACTCATAAATGAATTTACACACAAACACAATGTGCAACAAATTCAGCACAAACCAACCCATGTTTTTTTTCCGCAGAAGACACAGAAGCGGCATAGACAGAAAAGATAGGTCCACAGCGGGATGATTGCATTACAATGAGGACAATTACATAATCATTCAAAAGTGAGAGATAAAAGCAAAGTCAATGGAGGGAGAAGTTGCAGATAGAAAATGTAATATCTGGAACCTGCATTCTTTCCTTTCATACACAGTGTTTTTATAGATACGTTTTGTAAGAAGTTATTTTCACATGCATTAACTGAACATCATAATGACCACTGCTTACTAGACTACATAACATGGCTGCAGACAGAAAGATACCTTACTGCTAAGGGAGCTGTGAATTAACCTTCCTCTTGTGTTAGGGTCGGCACCGACCCGTTTTAGGTTTTCAAATGCATAAAAGAACCACATAAATTAGTTTATTGCATCAAGGCTTTTTGACTTTGTCAGGAACCTCTATTTCTACAAAATAAAACAAAAAGAATTTCACTAAATTATAAAATGCTCTGGTTGAAATTATGACCTTTGTGTTGTTAGGGTCGAAACCAAGTTATAAAAATAAGATTATAAAGCAATAATTAGAGCCAAAACTGAAATGATAAGTGCACTGTGTGCCAACACACTGACAGCCAGCTCCTCTCCCAATCATGTGAGCTTTAGGGGATTCTCATTTTGCCTTGTGGGCCCGAGTGAGCCCCATTTGAGGTTCGAGCGGTACCGAGCGGTACCGTAGAAAGCAATTTTCAGAAAACAAATATAATAATCCTACAAACATGTTGCATACCGGCTTAACGAAGAACTGAATCATGTATAACATTTTACACACTGAAAACACGATCCAATACAACCTACAAGAAGAGTTACCACAATATCGTGGTTTTTTTTCGCCGTGACTCGGCGAGATACGCACTCCGAAGAAAGGTCTGACCACGAAGCTAGAAGCTACCACGGCCAAAGTTGCTATCAAACAGCATTAGCATTCGACACTGATTCCATCGCTAGATTCTGATTTACTCTCCGTGAAACCGTTCAAAAGATACCAGCAAACAAGCACACAAAACAACGCCATACAGCCCGCAGAAAAATTCATAAATGTCACTCTCTTTGAGATGAATCATGAAGAAAAGCATCCAATAATCAATTTTTACCGCTAATTCCTACTTCTGCTATCTGTTTCCTGTCTAATTCAACCATTTCCTGGAGAAAGGGGGGTCAAACAAGGCTAGGGGACCACGTTTCACATTTGGTGAATCCGGTTTTACGCAGCGCTCGGCGCGTATGTGATTTTTACGGAAAACGATTCTGTCAATCGAAACCAAGTTGCCTCCACTGCATTGGCTAGATCCTAAGGCGTGTTTAGAGGTCTCATGGTATGGGATTGACCAACCACAGGCTGAGAGAGCCTCACATACACACAGGCAGAAGAGCATGGAGCCGTAAGTCGGCGGCCCAGAGAGGCCTTAGAGGATTCTAGCTCTCAAAAATGATGCCAGACTGCTGTATGTGATAGATTGTGCATGTACAAGGATAAAGGAAGTTAACTATCTAGTGTTTAGGCTTTACTGGGCCTCATTTAATATAGTATTATCAATAATAGTGCTTTTTCACCAGGCGAACCTGACATTTTCATTCAGTTCCATCTTCATTTGCTATTAACCAGTAACATATACACAATATTTACACCTCTCACCAAAGCTCACCCCCTCGAGTGTTATTAATCAATTGAAATTATTCAAATAGACCTTGTAGTTAGAGAGTAAGGCCTGATTTAAGACATGGGTCAAAACCGACCCGTTAACATAAGAGGTGGTAACAGAAAGCTAACACAAGAGGAAGGTTAATTGTTTATTCCCCTTCTGCCATTTTACATCTGCAACATGAAACTCAGAATTTGTGTCCTCACATTGGTCCTACTTTTGGAATTAGGGTGGACAGCCCCTTTCCAGCCTTTTGGTCAATAATTATCTTGCAAAAGCTCACAGGACAGCTGCGTGATGTGTCGCCATGCATGTTGGACGTGACATGAGTCAGTGCTGCGTGAGCAGATGGCGAAGCGGATGACAAAGAGGCCAGAGAGCTGGCAAGGCACCAGGTGGATCTCTCTGCTGTTGGTGATCCTTTTTAGCAAGCGCTCGTTCAAATCATTGGAGCCCTGAGAGGAGACAAGAAGGAAAAATAACTCGCATTGTTTACGATAGTCAGGATTTTTGTCTTTCCTAGACACTTGGTTTACACTATTGGTCATGTTGCATTTTATAGTGTTTCCTAACGGCAAGTTCTATATATAGAATTTTCTATTATCTCATATATCACAGTGCATGCAAAAATATATGTAAACCTCTCTCATCGCTTTATAAGTTTCATGTGTGTATGAAAGACTGAGCCAGTACAATAGATAAATAATGCGTTTGTCATCTTATGACACACCATATTCAACATTATTAAAATCAACTATAGACCTTAGCTTTCCTCTGCCAATGTAAACTATAATTCAACAAAAACCATCACATCGCAGTTCTTTAATGTTGGATGTTGTTACCTTGAGCCTGAAGCAAACCAGTCCCAGGACGACCTCGGCACAGATCTCGAACCTCTTGTCTGCTCGCACAAGACTCTCAAATTCTTTGGCCAGGACCACGTGCTGCAAAGACAAGACAGATAATGTACGCCGTTTGTAAAATGTACTGTGTTTCTAGATGAAAGTACAATCGCAATATGCTCTTAATGTCCACATGTTTTAATAAAGTCTGCAGAGATCTGACAATGTCTAATGTTCATTCAAGTTAAAGAAACTGCGTTGTAAAATCAATAAGCAAGTGAAAGGGCGAGGGGTTATTAATTAAATTATTGGTGCAATAGGTTGTATACAGCATAACGGAGCATTTGCTGTAACTGGTGCCTGGCCTTCTGCAAGAAAACAATTAGCAAGTACTTCTACTAAAGGCTAAAATGTCTATGAGTCTCACTAGGTGGCAGTGCTGTATCATTACACGGCACAGTGCTATAAGCCATAGAGATCAGATGACTTTTTCAACTGATTCAGTCTGTAAGTCTCTGGAGTGTGTCCCCCCTGACTATAAATTAAATGTAACCATCTGTAACTGTTGATAACAGAACACAATTGATTAATAGAGCAAGTTGAGGTATAGTACACATCCTGGTAGAAAGCACTGCCTAGAATGCTCAGTTCAAAATCAGGACTCGGCAACCTTGAAATGGTCTGTATCAAAATCTGTTCCCTGGAAATGTAATTTTGTAATTTTCAAATGACAATGTGCGATCAAACAAACCCCTACGAACACATTTATCCACTTATGATCAAATAGCCCACCCATTGAATGCATAGTGAAACACTAAACGTGCATCACTACATCTGATCACAATTATATGGACCAACTTCAACTCCACGTTTCCTGCCTCTCTAATGAGATCGAACACTGGCCTAAAAGACCAGCTGGTTGACCACCAACTTGTTTCCTAATTCCCAACCAGTAATTCATCATCACTCAGGAGGTATTTACAAGCCAATATACTATAATGACCTCATTGTCTGTTTGGATAATTACCGTATTCTAGGTGTTTAACATTTAAAGCCTTTATCATTAAAATGCTACATTTAACAACATCATTTTCCCATGGGAGGATAATTCATTAGAGTTCATAAAGGAAAAAAAAGTAGAATTTAAATTGGTTTTCCTGGAAAAAAAAACTCACAATCGGTACATCACGCATGCTGTATTTCCATTTGAACATTACAGTCATTTTGCAGAGGCTTTTATCCAAAGCGACTTACAATTCAGTATCTATCTATACACCTTAGGCACAGCTACGGGAGCAATTTTGGGGTTAAGTGTCTTGCTCAAGGACACATTGACATGTGACTAGTGGAGCCGGAGATCGAACCGTCGATCCTCTGATTGAAGGACGGCCCTGCTCTCCACGGTCAACCAACGTATTGTCTGACTCTACAAGATAAAAAGGACTAAAAACACAGCTCAAACTGTTCCATCTATAGAGGACGGATGTATAGTGTGCGTCACGGGTTATGGCTGCAGGGATCACTGCTGCTTCTGCCGCTTCATTGAAAATGGAGAGTAAACACAAAACAGGCTTATTTGATTGACAGAGCAGACTGGGGGGGAGGAAGAGGAATATGAGGGGGGAGAGACAGACATGCAGGGGTGAAGCATGGGTGGGGAGGATGGGCATTGGAGGAGAAATGTAGGAAAATATTGCTATAAAAAGAAGATGCAGGCCAGACACATATGACTGACAGGATATGCTGATGGAGGCAGAGATGGGGGCAGTGGACTGACTTTAGTGCTAAGAAGGATTAGGTGGGGTGAGGCGTGGAAGGGAGAACGGAGATGGCATTTACCATAAAGACCAGGCACATGTGATAGTCAGAAGTGTTTTCTATTTTTTTGGAAGTGATTGAGACCCTAAGAGGTAGAAAGGTAAAACCCAGACTGCGTACCACTGTCAGCACTCGTACATTTTATGAATCAACACTGCCTATAAGCTGAATTTACTGACATTTATTAGAGAGAGACACTACTCAAATGTTAACCAGAAATTCAAAGGGCTAGTGTGTAGCATTTTATGGATCTATTAAAAGAAATGGAATATAATATTCCTTTTGCACTCAGCAGCTCATGTTACCACAGTCTTGGGAGGAGAGTGATGAGCAGAGGGGTAGTCAGTTGGTTGCAATCGGCAACCACACCGCCAGACGCCACCAAATCGTACACACTGTCCCATTAGATACATGGTGGATCATTCAGTTGGTCTCTTACCTTTCGTATATAAGCCTGCAGGCCTTGGAGCCCATACATACGGAAGACAAACCACATCTTTAGCGAGCGAAATCTTCTTCCGAGTGGAATCTGCCAGTGCTTCAGGACAGAGGGAGAGAGTAGGAGAGTGGTTATAGCTTTAACCTCTGCAAATTTGATGTGATGGGATTACTTGCAAATTGTATAAACATAATTACCCTATAATCTGTGACCAGCCCTGTTGAAGGAAGAAACAGTTCAGGAATCAGTAAAAAATGTCACATCACAAAGTAATAGTGAACATTGTGAATGCTGCATTTTCAATCTATTCCAGGGTCAGTCTGCATTCTCGTCATTAGATTATCATACAAAAAAAGAGCAAATTCCTTTTTTTTTCTCCTGAAACAACAAAAAAGGGAACAACTTGCACCGATGAAGCTGAATTAACAAAGCTCTGAAATTGAACATTATCAGCTTCATAACATGATCTATTGTAAAGCTATTTTATTTTTGGGATTGCCTTTTAGTGTCCAGGTGTTGCCGTCATTACGGCCACCCCCTATACAGTATCTCACTGATCACAGCACGTCCACACTGGCTACAGATATTTCATCTGTACAGAATGGGGCCTGTTAGCTGGTGCTAATAACCACTAATTAGATTGAATAGTCCAGATTGTGTGAGCAAAAGGCTTTTGTAAGGTGCCTCAGAGTGGTGGGAGGTAGCTGTTTGTCTTTCTCTGTCTGCCAGACAAATTATAGTGCAGCTCTGAGCCCAGCTGCAGGCCACACACACACACACACACACACACACACACACACACACACACACACACACACACACACACACACACACACACACACACACACACACACACACACACACACACACACACACACACACACACACACACACACACACACACACACACACACACACACACACACACACACACACACACACACACACACACACACACACACACACACACACACACACACACACACACACACACACACACACACACACACACACACACACACACACACACACACACACACACACACACACACACACACACACACACACACACACACACTTTATTAAAAAAAAGTGTGATTCATCTTCATCTTGATGATGATTTTCATGATGTTAAAGGGGTGTGTCAGTTCATAATCTGTCCTAGCTGCCCAATCAGTTTTGCGTATGTGCAAGGCTTTATCAGGGCTGGAGAGGCTAGCGGTGAAGAGGAGAGCCAGGGCTCAAAGAGCATGTTGAAGGCTGCAATTCTAGAGGCGGGGGGGACACTGGAGGACAGAGGATAGCCCCTGCATACCTCCCACCCACCCACTGGTTCCCCAACACACTCTGCGGGCCCTTGCTTGAATCTTAGCCGCCTCTATCCCAAGGCCCCTAAAGAGCCTCCAGCACCCCACTGTGCTCTGCTCCTCAGCCAGAGAACCAGACGGAGATCAGTGGGGTTCACTCCGTTCTTGTGGAGCGTCTCTTGAAAGAACTCCAGCGAGTGTGTGAGATTGACTGGCCGGCTGGCTAGCTAGCTATCAACCCCCGCAGAAGTTAGCTTCCCAAAAACGTTGGGGCAACCGTTGTTCGGAGCAGGTAGTCTTCCTTCGGAATACTGGGGTCGCTACTTCTAGTTTGAAGCACCGGTCAGCATCATAGCTAGGCTAACGTTAGCGTTCAGCAGCCAATCAGAAACAGAGTAGGGGTGGGTCTTCCCGCAAGGCGTACTATACACGCCCTAAGATGCACAGAACGGATCAGCAGGGACAGATCGGATGGTGACAGGGTGTAATAGTTAAATAAAGTCACAAATACAGTAAATTAGCTTAACTACAGGTAGAAAATTATTACAGAACTGGCTCACACAAGCCAACATTGAATAGTTAACACACACTTTTTTCACTAACCCCAAACCTTGTTGACAGAATGCATTCCCTAAAACTAAGTCTAAACACTCAAAAATGTCCTCCCTCTCAAGCTCTAAAACTCATAGGTCCTCACAAACATAGATATACAAGAGCACTCTCACACACACACACACACACACACACACACACACACACACACGTCGAGTTGTCACATATTCATCTTCATGCCTGTGTTCATCTGGTTTAAGCTACACTACACTGTATTTTAAGACCAAGGTGCCCCGCTTCAGTAGTTATTGTTGAATCGGATGTGTGTGAATTTTGGCTCAAATGGGCACACTAACCACCTTCCTCACAATGTGAACAGTAAACAAGGTCACAACTGTTCATTTTTGTCACTATGTTATGCAGTAGACCCCAGATTCATCCAACCTGATCTGTGATCATGGATTCAAATACTTTAAGTGAAATGACTCTACCTGACTCCTGGTTTTCGTGTTTCAGGTAGAGTGGTTCCACCTTGAAGGCTCCAATGATGTCCTCTCTCTTCTTCACCCTGTTGATTAGATTAGATTCAACTGAGTACAAATACTGAGACAACAAAATGCTGTGATAGTTGATAGGTGCTGACAAAAATCTTTACACCATATATTACTTAACCATTCAAAAAAAGATTTAAGACTTTAACTCTTTCTATGAAAATGGTGTTTTGATGATTATGTATGGGCAGGAATACGCGTCATAGAAACTGAATTCCTATGAACTTGAAACTGAATGTAATTTAATTCAGTTGCCTGGAAACTGTTTGATCCTCACTGAAAATCCAACTCTATATAATTCCACATTCGGTTCTTAAAATTTAAATTCAGTTTAATTAGACAAACATCCACTCGCCACAACAGCGCTGGGTCTAACCTGTCCAACAGCAGCAACAGACTTTTAAAGTTCGCTCATCGAACTCTTAAAGTTTGCTCATATCAGCAATACTCATATAGATATTATATATTAGATATAACTGTATACATTTTGATTTGTTTATTGGATTAAATCCAGAAATGAGAAAACGACTCAAATTTTCAAAGAAAATCTCAGTGAGGAAAGTGGGGAGGTGATGGAAAAATGGTTTAAGGACATTTTCCCTTCACCACATGTTGAGGTTGGAAACACTTCTGTTTCCTTTTGCAGAGCATGTCTCGTCTTGTTTGCCGAGGACAAAAGGGGCATATGGGAGGCGTAGCTCTATTTTTACTGTGCAAATAATGTAGTGTAGATTGATATCAGATTCAAATGGACTACTCATTGTTACTTCATGGGACCATGAAAGTCTCTGAGGCAAATTAGAAAATATTATAAATATCATGCATAATTCAATAATATGTAATCTTCAAGCGTGGTCATATTGTGAACAGAAAGTTGCTGGTTCCAATCAGAACATGAAGGAAAAATAAATAATTTCTTAACAGCTGCTGGTACTGTGCCCAATGAAAGGACCGTATCAAGAGTGTAGCTAAGCAGACACACAGCTCAATATAGTTTTTGGCAAAATTGTATGGCGTGTTTTCCACTTGTTTTTGAATATGAATGTGGGTTTAACAGGACATTGGTGTCTAGACGGGGATTAGGCAGTTGTCGGTTGTAGTCATTCAATCACACAATACAGCAACAGCCGGAATGCAGCATGTAAATATTGACCCTTACAATATAGCCTAATTACAGAGTGTTATTTAGCCTCCTTCCCGTCAAGCTTTCATGACATGGTTGGAACCAATGGTTTCTTTAGGGCTTCTTTAGGTTTTATAGTTTAATATGATACCAACACCTTCACACTTGCTCCAAAACTGAGCCTGCTACAGCCTCTAAAAGACAGTCAAGTTGGCCAAGGATGCCAGCGTCCGGAAGGAGTAGAAGAGGATAATAATTTAGGACCAACCTTGAGGCGTTATCATTTCATGTAATAATGTGCTTTAATAGTGTATTATACCACAAAAAATTGCATCTAATCAAATTACCACAAAACATCTGACATAAATTGAGTCCCTGAAGGTTTGCCAACCTGATTAGGCCCTGTCTGAGTGGGCGAAGAGAGGAACACTACTGCCATGCAAATAAGGTCTATGTTACATAGAACATATACCAACTTATCATAAGGGGTGTTACTGACTCAATCATCAACACTCATCATTCCAGTATACACACCATGGACATAAACCTGCAGGTAAAAAAGGTTTAACCTCATCTGACCTGGAGATCTTTTACCGTTTCCTTTATCTGTGTCTTCCTTCAAAACAAAATGTTGATCTGCCATCCTGTTGACATGCTATTGATTCTTCAGTGTGTAAAAAGCTCCTAAAATCTTCTCTAAATCCTTTAATGACTCATGAAAAAAACAAAACTGATGTCAAACATTTCTTATAGCTACCTGCACTACCAGTTTGACTGATAAACAGGTGAACAATTAAAAAACAATGTATTTTTTTGGACTTTTCAAATGTGATATATTTTCATGATTTAGACACACCTGAGTTTTTGATATTTTACATGTCAACTCTGTCTATGGAGTCACATGTTTTGGAGCGTGACAGAGTTTGCCTATAGGGCACCGAATCTTAAACAACCACTTCTGTCTCGCACAGTATATCGACATGCATAACTTACCACATCGTAGAGCAGTCAAAGTTGACTAAAAGCCATTTGTGTGGGTTGAAGTTGAAAGAGTCTGCAAACTTTAAAAGAAACAATAATTCATTATCTGGAATGAAAGGTTTCATTATATAATGAAAATGGACACACAACATCAGTGGCTTTCAGTGAAGTCTGCATATGCTGCCACATATGTTTAGCAAGATCAAAGAAGTTGCCCAGAGGATAATGAAATGTATTAATTGGTCCAAACGACTTCTAATATTTTCTTATGTTACATCAGCACAACTTGAGAAATGTATTTTGGCCAAAACACACCCAATAATACATCTTAATGTACCATTACTGATGCAGAGACAACCTTTTCACCAACAGCATTATCTGGACTAAAGCAGGCAGGATTTATTTGAAATGCAAAAGAGGGACATCCAGCCAACAGCTCACAGAGCACAAGGAAAATAACCCTTTCCTGGAAGGGTTTATTCAAAGCGAGACAAACCTTTCCTAATCTGTTCGTTGGCTATCTCGTGTAATATCCTTTTTTCTACCTCCACAAATGCAATAACACAGCGTAGAGAGACAATGTGAGACAGACTCCTGGCTGACAGTTGCCAAGCTGACTGATTTAAAAGGGGGCTGGTTGCCTGCTCGCCCATCACCCATATCCTAGCAACCAACCCTTCAGCAGGGCTGCACTGTCGTCCTAAAAGACTGGGTTCCTTCTTCGTATCCTAGAACAATATCTTTTGACCTGTTAATGCGCCAGAATTATATACTATATCTACAGTATATGGATTATACTAACTTTATCTGCATGTGGTTTGTGAATTTAGTAATCCACTCTCCACTTCCTTCAAGAATGACCCTGAATATCAAATTCACATTGCATTAAAAGATACTACAAATTGTAAAATTGCAAGATTATGAGAGCAAAATGTGTAACCGTTCATATCAAATACCTGACTTTAGATGAAACAAAAGTTGGTCCTTTTGCAGTCAAATCTGTTTTCTCTGTCTCCCCACCAACATTGTGTGTCCAATAAACAGTGAGATATATATATATATATATATATATATATATATAAATATATAAATAAAGGTCCAACGCTGCCTCAGGAAATTACTCTGTTCTTATCTCTGCGTCTCTGCACAGCTCGGGGAGCAACAGCTGCCTCGGCAGCCTCAAAAGGCAGATTGATGCTCCTGCGCTAATGGAAATTGTTCGGCTATTACTCGCTCTTGCATGCTTCCTCCTTGACATTAACGTTATGCCATTTTCAAACTGAAATAAAGCAGCTGGATATACTCAGTATGCAGTTAGTGTTTCCTTTCATAGACGCTATGAGAGATTTTTCACAACCAATTTAACAGAAATAGGTTGTCTTGTCATTCAGCAGCATCATGTATCCATGCAGGTGGATGCACGCTTTTTAACTTAAACCATATTAAATCTGCCCTACACATATTGGGATGATCAAGGTTAAAATCCAACTATGTCAAAACTCTGTTGTGTTATAGTGTTTATGCACTGTATGAACATGAATGCTTGCATGTTTTTACACACCTCAACGCCATTCAGCAAAGGCCTAAATTCAGGACAGATGAATGCACTCCCTGCATATGCTGCATCAATGTGCATCCACATATTTTCCTCATTACCTGGAACAGACACAAACAGAGAGGCTATTAACATCCATAAAATAATTACTTCTGTCAAACTAACTATATGCATAGATTTCTACAAACACACATATTCTTAACACGTCAATCTATTAATTTAAGTTATCTATTTTTAGCTAGGTCATATTGAGGATCATTCATTCTGAGGCAACTTAATAGGCTACTGAATATTTGGAAAGCTGACTAAATATATCTCAATCACACTCAAGCAGTATATTTGGTTGCAGGACATCCTTGCATACACCCTGACACCCTCTTGATTTGGTTTTCCCTTCCAAGCATCCTGGCCTGTCTCAAATCAAAGTGTGTATTGTAAAGCTAATACAGCCAATAGGGCTCGACAATCCTTTTCCTGTTGTAAAACAAAAAAAAACCAAGTGTGTGCCGATGCTAAAGTTGACTTACATATGGGCCCCAGCTCGGTAATGTGATCAAAAGCACAGGATGACGTGGTACCAAGGGTCGCACAGAACTGAAAGACACCAACATACAAATCATTAACACCCTAATGTGAATTTGTATCTGTGCAATTTTCTATTTTCAATGTCACAAGAATGAAAGACTGGATCTTAACACGTTTGTCATTGCAGCTACTGTAATATATTGCTTTCGTACAAGCACACATATGATGCGTTTCCTCAAACGTAGATCCCAATGTCACTTTCGATAAACACAAATAATTCAAATGTGCTGGACCATTGCAGCCTGCTGAATATTGTTCACTGATAGTGATCTGTGGGTCCAGCTGAGACAGGGATTATTGACCTTAACCAGATAGACATACATTTGGTTCAAAACAAACAATGTTATCCTTCAGCAGAAGCCTTGGGGTGTGCACAGCAGCATCGCACGCATTGCATCATTGTATTAGAGTGAGCAGTTGTGCAAGTGGTTGTAATATTTCCATGTGTACCAAAATAATCCAATGATCGACGAATATAACTCAATATGAAAATGAACAATAAGTAATGTTGGAGATGGGGTTGGTTTTTGTGTCCGTCTTTGTGATAGTTGGCTGGATGGATGCGGATTTTTGTCTTTTCTTACGTAGAAAGGGATGAGGCCAGCCGCTTTGTCCTCCTCCAGCATCTTCTTGAGCATGCCCCCTCCAACAGCATAGGTGTTATCGGTGGGAACCTTCCTCATCGTTATTCCTCCAATCAGAGCAGCACGCTCCACTGAGGAATGAGCCTTAGGAAAGATATGAAACATTTGTAAAAAAATGCAACGCAAGCAGGTGGTTTGATCACAGGGTTGAATCGCCTCCTGCTTTTGGTTAGAAGATAAACCTCAACAGTTTATTTCTTATTCATGGATAATGAATGGTATATCCCTGATCATCTACAATAGATTACTAAGCAGAAAGAAATACACACATAAGACATGTGCACCCGGTGATTCGATTTGAATGGTGTTCTTCAGTAGAAACCCAACAAACTGCTCTCCCTATAAAGGTCTGTGTGGCCCTCAGGCGACTTCCTAACCCAATCACAGAGTCAGCACGGTATTAACCCTGACCAGAGCTAGCTACAGCCTGGCTGACTCTGTCTCACTAAATCACTGAAAAACTATTTCACCGTTACTGAAGTAACCTTTAATGATCTTAGTTCACATGGACAACTGAGAATGTTTACAGAAGTCAACATATTTGCAGAGTCTGTAAAGTGAAACTCGTATAAACCTGGCTGAGGTACCTTGGCAAACCGTAAGGTTTAATGAAAGACTTTGATGAATGCATTTGTAAACAAAATTATTTACAAATATCTGAGAAAGTGTTAAAAACCTACGAGTAAAGTCAGAAATGTGGGTCAAATTATAGGAATCAGAGTAAGCTTAGCGTTTGCATTAACCATGACATAAGCGATATTGGACATATATTGTTGTGCTTACGTGCTCAGAGGTGTACGCCACCAGTTTGGACAGGATTTCAGCCTCTGATTTTTCAGGGTTGGTGGCCTGAACCCGTCTGACTGCTTTACAGCGGGCAGCGAGCAAGGACATCAGGGTTGCCTCACTGGCTGTGCCCTGTTGGAGAATTAGAGGGAACTTGTAAAGTACTGCATCTCCACTGTTGTGACTTTAAACCAAACTTAAATGTTACCTGTATTTACATAATCATACTTTCGGTCTAATTTGATACAACGTATGGGTTGTTGCATCTTATTATTGTGCCGTTAACACTGGGAGCAGCGGAGCGGATCTAGACATGTGGCTGAGAAGGAATGGAAGAAGAAAAGTATTGCAAAGTAACACAATTTATTGTGAAAGAATGCAAAAATAATTGCAAGAGAATGCTAAACATATTGCGAGGGACTGCAAAGAAAGTCCTAATAAAAAATAAAAAAAAATCTTGCCTTGACCCTTATGGGGCTCAATACGATTGCCGGTTGGTGAGCACGATGTATAAATATGGGTGTGGTTTCCACTTTTTAAACATTCTGACATGACAAAGATCCAAGTAGGATTGAAACGTATTCATTAAAAGAACTTTGTGGCATGGAGTAATATGTAGGCGTCTTCTTTATCGACGCTGTTCTGATAGCCTTGCACCGATATGATGTGCGTATAATCAATCCTCTTCAATTTCTATTGATGCATACAATTACACCCAAACCTTTCGCAAACTCACAAAGCTGATATCCCCTCTGATGGGAAGTAGCAACACCTCCACATCCTGTGAAGCCTGACTTCTGAGGTATCTGGGGTATTACCACAAGAAAATCAATAAAATGTTCGAACCATTCAATCAGTACGCACAAATCACCAAACAAGCAGACTAATATGGATATGTCATTTGTGTCAAAAAACAAATGCAGATGGTTTTTAAGAGGTTAGGGACCCACAGAATGGTTCCATCATTCAACCTATCCATCAAATTGCTGTGACGAACATCACTTTAGCTGCTCAAAAACCCCTCCCCCTGCTTACTCATAGATTCTGAACCTGGTAGCCTTTATTTAAAGTCCACCAGCTCTCATCAATCCCCCCCCAACCCACCAATAACAGTGAAGCTCAGCCGGTTCCGTTTCAAATGTAACTAAGCAGACTTTTTTACCACAATAAGCCTTGGAAACCTGTTGCAAATGTTCCTATCTGAAAAGAACTTAAGAATAAGAGGTGATGAGCCACTGCTCAAGATGATGCATGCATTAAAACTACAAGTTTGTGTCTTTAACATTTTCATGCAGTAGCAACTGTAGAATGATGACACAATATCATATTCTTTTTTTCTGATGTTTTAGTCAACTCTGCAAGCTTTTGTCATTCATTTTAATAACAGACAAACTGTCTTGTTTGTCTTAATGACTCACACATGGGTAATAAAGGGAAATCTAAGGTCACTAGAAGGGTCTTTTTGATACAAGGTTTATGATAATAGTCTTGCAACGTGCTGTCACAACACTCATTAACCCTGCTGCAGTGAGAACAGCCCCATTCGTTGCCATAGTGAGCTGGTAAGCTGCACTTAAAAAGGAGAGTGGCAAGACAAAACAAAAACACAATGAGCCAGATGAGCACGCGCACACACACACACACACGCCCTCACACTCAGGTGGTCACAATAAAAGAGGCATGAAAAGATCTGTCATCAGAGTGCACTCTCATGCTCCACCATCCCATAAACACGCACACACACACGTATAGATAGATAGATAGCCTCCTCTGCTGCCGCTACAGAGTTTCAGTCAATGGAACCCTAAACTAATGCTTGGCCTTTTGCCACACGAAACAATCCCAGCACCGCCATCTCTGTCTGCCTGTGGATGACATATTGAAAAGGCAATTTCCTGCCAATTTTCAGCCGGTGTGAACCGGTGAGCGAAAAAGACGACAAATCAATAGTACACAAATGGCTGATGAATATGTTTCAGGGGGCACTCAGTTGTGAGTCATGGTTCCTGTAAGCCTATAAAATGTGAGCCTTTCACTTAACACATGTTAAAAAAACCACAGAAGAGTATAAATGTTGGCAGGGTTGGTTTTACTCCTTTGACTGCCAGAACATTTGTGCAAGGAGGCATGAAATCACACAAAAGAAATGTACCTGGATGACACCTCCTCCGTGGCCACGAGTCCCGGCTATAAAATGCTCAGGCAGCTTCAGCATCTTCCCCAGCCAATCTAACATCACCGTCTCCAACTCTGTACAGGCTGGGCTGGCAGCCTGAAAACACATACACACATATAAATATGAACTACATGTAATAAATACAGTGTCAGATACAGAGACACAACAAAGTGTTTGTTACCCAGGAGAATCCAATACATCCAATGGCTCCACATAGCATGTCGGCCAACATGGCAGGGTAAGAGCTAGCAGCTGGATAGTAGGCAAAGAAGTTTGGACTCTGCCAGTGGGTGACCTGGAAAAAAGATAAAACATGCAAATACTTAATTCATTTGAGAACAAGACCAACCTTAGATCGTCATCGGGAGCAAGTGGTTGCCAAAATGATTGTCATATATATATATATATATATATATATATATATTACAGTTTTTGTCATAGTGAACAACGCTCTTCACTCTCGGTAGAGGTGGCTTACCACCGTGTCTCTCTCTCAAACACACACACACACTGCGAGCCATGGCACTCGATTCCACTTGTCCCTGTCCTTTGTGCTACTATAATGCATTAAGTTGTTAACTCACCAGTGAACCACCATGTTGCCAGAAACACTTGACCTCCTTTGTAATAGTTCCTCTAATTGTTTTAAAGGACATGAGGCGAGTATATAAAATATGTTATGCAGCATTGGGAAAAATATCCCCCAGATGAATATGTTTACAGTATGACTGTTGTAACAAAATAACTAGTAAAGCATACATTTGCATTAATACAAAAAAAAATGTATTAATTAAAAAAACTTTAATTTTAACAATCTTAAATGCATCACTAATAGTCTGATGATTCTATTTAATTTTGTCTAAGCTATGCGACGAAATACACAAAAATCAACTGTTGCTGGGTTAAAAAGCTGCTTGCATCATTTGAGAACATCTTTGCTATATTTGTTATAGCAAATGACTTATTAAGTGAGTTGAACATATGGACAGAACGCCCCAACACTGATGCCACTATTTATTTCTGATAAGGGAAGACACTGAAGCAGCTTGTTGTAGTCAGATTACTTGATTACAGTTCTAAATTTATTGACATGATTCCACAAAAGGAAAGCCATCTTCTCAACACCAGCATTACTTTCCAAATTGAGTGGCTGACTAATCTGAGTTACACTGCAGAAAAACACAAGAGAATCCGTGCAACTACAATGCCAATGTGTGCATCAACAAAAGTATAACCTCACCCCTGGCATTATGATCCTCTCCACATCTTTGATAATGTCATCATAATTATCAGGCTCCAGTGGGGCCTCACTGGGGATCAAGGAACGAAGGTACCCCGGTTCCACATCTGGGTAGACCGGACGCTGTTCGATGTTCTCCAGGTAGTCGGCCATATAGTCCACCATCTCCTTCCCTCTGCGCCGAAACTCTGCTGCATCCATGGTACCACTGGAATACAGCACAGAATAAATCATTTCTCAAGAAATGTCAAAGAATGTTGTTAATAATAACGGGTTGGATGTGACTTTTTGAGGATTTCTTTGAGATTGTAATACATTTTACCACAGAGTCAAAAGCGTAACCTTTGATCTTACTGGTAGGAATGAGTTGAATAACTAACCACCTTTATGATGAGGTCCTGCTCGTTTGATAATATATATAACCTCAGTTCAGCTGAGGTGAGACTTAAATGTAATGTGTACCAAATACACATTACACAGATTTTCTTGTTCCGTTTCAGCTGTATTTATTTCTCAAGAGTATCTTTATTACTGGAAATGTATGGAAAAATACAGTACTCAAAAGAAACGTATTTTTCAAGAAAAACAAAAACACAGAACAGGTGAAAAAAGAGCTTTTAACCATTTAAAATGGGATGGTGATGAGGGCGACTTCCAGTTTAACAGATTCCTGCTGTGAGCCGAATGAGTTGTGAATGCAATAATATAACTTTGTTCAGTATTCAATGATAAGAGCAGAAGACGGTTTGAGGGGGGTTAAGGCCATCACCCTTGTTAGCTAAATGATCAATACGTGTCCCACTTGTTGACATGCCATCCTCTCCATCCCCCTGGAAGCACAGAGTGTGCATGGGCAGAGGGGTTGTTTCGTTGAATATGTTAGGGTGCTTTCACACTTAACCCGTCTGGTTTGGTTAAAACAAACTCAGGCCTGTTTGCCCTGGTTAGTACGGTTTGTTTATTCATTCCCAATTATTACTGATTTATAGGCAATAAGGGTTAAGGACATACTGTTTTTGAAAGTTGCAATCAATTTCAATTTCAATATCAATGTGTGTGGAAAACCACATATTTGTTGGCATCCCATGAAAACCATACACTATCAACAAGTTCAACGAAAGAACAAAACGTCTACTAAAAACAGTTGAGAGGTTGCTATTTTCAAAACAGTTTCATCTACATATATACTATTTAGTGTCTCGTATGATCTAATTCCACTCTTAGGACACATTTTAA
This sequence comes from Leptoclinus maculatus, assembly GCA_032191485.1. NCBI lineage: Eukaryota > Metazoa > Chordata > Actinopteri > Perciformes > Stichaeidae > Leptoclinus > Leptoclinus maculatus. The sequence goes on from JAVDOI010000008.1 coordinate 16,678,551, forward strand.
ATGGTTGGTTACATATTGATCAGTTAGTCACATTAATATGGCTTGCTAGAATTCTTTTTAGAAAGTAATGATTATTATAATGTTTTCATTCATAGAAAAGCAGCACAGACAGACAGACACAAAGCCTAAGCCATGCTCCTTGTCACATTTTGTATAAGCTTGCACAATTTAGATGTATGCAAGAACCCTTGACCCTCTTAACAACACATTAAGCCAGTCTGATCATAGCTTAGTTTTCCTTCATTTTATGGACTGACGCGGACAGAAAAGCTTGGCAGGAAAAAGCATTTCCACATCTAAAACAAGTCCATTTGTATAGATTGTAATAAACTATTTCTCGCATAATACAATCTGCCAAAGGACAGTTTAATAAACCTGATCAAAAGCCTCATCAAGGTGTCCTTGATCACATCGACCTACAACTTAATAAATAAGGTAAAGACTCAGTACCGTTTGTTATCTGCAAACCAGGAACATGCCATGCATTGAAGAATAAACCAGTTGTAGTCCTACAACAATCAATCATTAGCAAAAAGCTTTAAACACATCCTTTTACAATATACTGACATGGTGCTTATCTAAATGGCACATGAGCATTGCCCCTTGTTCTGCGCCAGTGCCTTGCCATTCATTCAACAAGTGTTTAACCCTGCATGTCTCTTTCCCTTGTGGAGAAGCAGAGCCCTTATCCTTCGCCTTATCTCAAATAGGATTAGACATGTTTGCGTGTGTGTGCGTGCGTGTGTGTGTGCATACTTACATTTAAAGTGAGAGCTTCAGATGGTGGATCTTTTCCGCTTGTTTAGCGTCAACAAATGGACAGACAGACAGGCACGTGGTGAGTGTGTTCGTGTAAGCTGGACAAGAGACATTTGCTCCTTTTATCTTGCCACTAACCACCCCCACCTCACAAACCCCCACTAGGCCAGCCAATGGGAACGAGGCTCATGGCCAATACAAGAATTGATTGATTCAAGTAGTTTCTGAAGCTGTGCTTCTACACACATCACATAAAGGTGTGTTAATCTTACACTTGCCGTATGTGTATACAGATGGCATTAAAATAATTTGGCAAAACCAGGAAAAGATTTATGAACAATCAAAGAGAACTATATTATTGGAGCAAAAAAAGATGCCAGTATTAGTAAATATTGTATATACTGCATTTTGCTGGTTATACTAATTAGAAACACAAATATACACAGTATTTCTGCATTGGCTTTATGAAGTCTGGCTAAATAACACTATAATTAAAATGTGATAGTGAAGCCAGATTATTCCAGTCTTTTTTTGTAAATTTCAGTTTTCCAAATATACAAATAAAGGACATTGTTACAACCCCTCCCTTCCACTAGAGGTCTCTGTCCCATTTGCCGTCTCTTTGAGGATGTTGATCGTCAGCTAATGAACTACACCTGAGCCTGGTGTGGTTCCAGCTTTAAAGCCTCTCCACCTGAACATTTATTTGCTGACACGGCTGAAGTTGTGTTTGTGTCAGACATTGCCACACATGTTCCCTTTATTGATTACTGACAATACATGTTTGTTTAGTAAATGTGTTTATTATTTTTTACACTCGTCAGGGCCCCGTTCCTCGTACGTGGTTCAACTAAGTCGATCAAATGTCCTATTAGCCAGCTTAAATTAACGCGATGATTGAAGGCAGGCTATCTCGGTTTCTCAAAGACGTTTTATGTCAAAAGGGGGACCCGTCAATCACCGAAACCATGATTTTCTAACAGTACAATGGCAAATAAAGAGCCTCTTTTTTCTCCGCTGACGAGCAGGAGATGATCATGAACGCATATGAGGAATTCAAGACCATAATCATGGCTAAATCTAACACCGCCACCGCTGCGAGGGCTAGACAAGAAGCATGGCAAAATATCGCAGACAAGTTAAATGCGTAAGTGTTGGGAAAATGTATAGGCTAATTTTAAGTGCCTCATCACCCCAATCAATCAGATTATATTTCTTTAAATGTGCCTGCTGGCAGTAGGCTTAATGGAATGCATCATCGAATGAGATCTTATAGCGAAAATAATTCTCTCAACTCTTTCAGAATAAGTAGATAAAACAAGCCCAAAGAGTATCCAATTGATACGAATTAATAGATACTTATGAGGATACATGTACTGTATGCGCTTATGTATCATGTACTATATACTAGGGCTGCACAATTAATCGAATTTTAATCGCGATCACGATTTTGGCTGCCACGATTAAATGAGCATGATCGTCGGCGATATTGACGTTTAAAATGCGTGCTCTGCTACATATCAAATCAAGCGCTTCCTCAAATAAGAGTCAGCCGACCACCAGGGGGAGAACGAGATGGGAGGTGTCATGCACGCACCCTGCAGCGGCAGCCTCAAAAAAAGTTCTGTCTGCAGTCGACTCCGGTATTAGTAGAAGAGTAGAGATAGACAACAGAACAGAGCGCAGACGGTCACGGGTGTCATGTGAAAGGTAAATAAAATGTCAGGAGCAGAAGGCGAGGAGCTAGTCCCTCGAAAAGGATCATCATCAGTTATCTGGAAGTTTTTTGGATTTAGGGCAAGTGATGTTAAACAAGAAAAAATGTGCACAGAGTGCGTTATGCTGCGTTCACACCAAACGCGGTGCGAATTCATCGCGCCGCAAATTCGCGTCCATCGCGCCGCCGGGGACCATTTGTGTTCATTCGCGCGAATCGCGCTGGAGAGGGGGCGGGGCTTATCGCACTGAAAGCCGTTCAACTGTCCGCCATCAACCATGGAAAAAAGAACCTCTATTTCTGCTTAGTACGTGTTGTGGAAGTCGCAGATATCACGGGAAACTAAACGCCGTCATGTCTGGGTTAATAACATCATCCGGAGCAGCTCCGTGGATTTGATCAAGATGTATTCACTGCGTCTAGCAAGCCACACGTCCGCTGTTTACTACAGCTGTATGAGCCCCAAATAAACTGATTTGGCTGTGATTTAACTGCAATAAACCGACAAAAAGGGACTCCGAAATAACTACCTAATGATGCCGATTTGTCCGAATTCATGTTTTGTTAGTTCTCTCCGCAAGCAAATAACTTTTAAAATACTTGTTTTCTCAATGGAGCTCGGATCGATCGATGCTAGGCTATGCTAACATGGTAGCAGCTCCATCAACACTCACAATAAGTGAAAGTGCAATAAAAAGATGTTGTCCCTAAAATTAATGAATAATCGTGATCTCAATATTGATCAAAATAATCGCGATTATGATTTTGGCCATAATCGTGCAGCCCTACTATATACATGTATGTGTAGATTACCATATAGAACTAGGAGTTTGAATATGTATGTGCAAATCTGTGTATGGTCGGATCAGTATGTATGTTTCATAATCAGAAATTCAATCAATTGAAGCAGTGAAAAGAAATTGTGTGAGATTCTCTCTATTCTTATCATGAGTACAATAATGATATGCTATGGTGTACTATATCTAATATCTACTATGTACAATACTAATATCTGAATGGCCGTCGAGTGTGTAGCAGAATGCATGTTCCGCTGCAGGTCTGCTGGATTGATTTGTTGTCATATGAATATATGTGACTGGTTCTTGCGAGTTTGTTGTCATTGTGTTAATTTTGACTATATGCATTGTCCGTAAATTACGAAGCATACCATCATGCGCGGAGTTATTGTCCGGACAATTTAATCCGTTTGGCTGTTTTCTTTTACAAAGCAAGAATTATAGTCTGGAGAAATGGGGATTGCTTTAGCCCTTTTTGAATCAGTAGGGAACAGCTACCTAAACGCTGCGGTGAGAGTTTGTAGCTTGTGTGTTGCTGTTGTTTTCCTGCTAAGCTAGTTTAGCATAGCCTCCCAGAACACACGTGCGGTGCCTCAGCTGTGTTTTGTTTTTTTTGTTCCGGGTTCAGAGGTCACACAGCCCATTGTCTCCTACGTGAGCACAGTCCACCGAAAACATATTTCCCACAATTTAAGCTTCTACATTTACCAAATGCAGTAGTGTCGCGTCCGGACTTTCTCCGAAGAGAGTCCCCTCTGGCTCAAGGTCCATCAACAAAATAGTCAAATCGATGGTTCAAATTCGTAATCAAAAGATATTTGTTTTATCAAAAGCAAAAACAGTTAGCAAATTGAGTCACACTATGAAGTACAGAAAAATATATCTATCATGAGATGGAGGTCTATCGCATCCCACCCAACAGACTGTTAGCTGTCCAATGGACAACAACAGGTTCAACAAGTAATCATATTGTAACACACTGATCATCGCTAGGAGTGCTTTAAGGCACATTTTTCTCACACTAGTATTGTTCAAACGTATTGTTCGGTTCGTATAAGCCTCGTCCGAACGGTTTAATACAAATACGTGTATTGTTACACCCCTAGAAACAACTAACCGTAGCTGTGTGGCGTCATAATGAGGTTATTAGGAGGTGGTTCAACTGTAGTAGGACAGCACAGAAGGCCCAGGTATAAAATGCATGGCCCTCCACTGGAGCACTGACTATAAGAACCAGCTATTATCACAACACATTAGTGGTGTAACGGATCACGGCTCGATCCGTGGTGGTGGTGGACAAAAACCGTTGCGGTATGTAGGCGTTATTTAAAGAGGACACACGACAACGGCAATACATCGGCATGTCCACACATATGAAAAGCCACCATCCAGTCTGTCAGCGACGGGGGACACTCCGTTGTGGAAAACAACGTATTTCAAAATCTGGTTAAAATGCTTGAGCCACGCTACGAAATCCACTCACGCACCCACTTCAGTATGAAGCTTGTTCCTCTATGAAGAGGAAAAGACTGACCGCTTTCACTACGGCGGAGCTGTAGACACGCCCCCTCTGTGAGAGTCACACAGACAGGTGCTGCAGACACGCCCCCTCTGTGTGACTCTACCAGAGGGGCCATGTCTACAGCACCTGTCTGTGTGACTCTCACAGACACACACCTGGGGCAGGTGCTGACAGAAGTATCAGAGTGAAGCTAGACAGGCCCAGTAGTAATATCCCAGTCACCACAGAAAGGTCTACCCTCTCCCCAGGCAATGGAGATATTCTCATCTTTTTGAAAATAATGTCACAGTAATGGTGAACATTGTGTATTTGAATGACATAACCTGACAGGAAGTAAACATTGACCAAAGTTGTTGCCGAGCAGTTCAGTTCAGTGTAAACAGTGTAAGCTAGCTCACGGTCCATTTCTTTCAATATTGATCAAAGGACGAGGGCATCAACATACCTCATGTTGCACTTAAACTTAACAGAATTGAATATTCTTGAATGTTTTACTTATTTCATCATATCTTCAATATTTTAGTTTTCATGTAAGACTATAGCCCTAAGTTATTTGCTTTAAGTGTTCTTTAATTAATAAATGGAAAGCAAAGTTATATTTGTCTCCTCCCCTTTTCTTTGTTGATCCGAAAAATGATCCGAACCGTGATCCGAACCGAACCGTGAGGTTTGTGATCCGTTGCACCCCTACAACACATATATACAAAATAATCACAGAAAACTGCTCTTTAACAATACTGATCAAAATAAATATTATTCTGAACATCTATTATACAATTACAAGCATACTACCTAAAAGCAACAAACAATCACGTGGTGAGGAGTGTGTGTGTTAGAGGGCGATAAATGGCGGACGTAGTCTCGTAAGTGATTATGCCACGCGAGACTTAATGCAGGAGGAGAAAGGAGAAGAGGGAGCAAGAAGGCAGATGTAAGCACATAAAGTAGTCACGTCGCACAATACTCCACAATGGTGGCGAGGCCGTGATTATTTAACGGGGGAATAAGACACAATGGCGGCCGTGCTTACACGCCACGTGTGTATGAAATAAGCGTAACGCCGTATATGTGCGTGTAGGTTAGTTGAAAAGAAGAAGAAAGCACTCAAAACAAGGCAAATCCTCACCGCAGCAGTAAAGTACAGTAACTAACTCAGAAGCCTGACTGGCGAACTCACGTTGGGCAATCATGGCACTGGACCTTGTACAAAGTACAGTTTACCGACTTTACTCACAGTAGTGGATTTAGAGAGAACAAAGCTCAGCAGAGTGCAACAGCACTATTACAGCAGCAACAAGCACTACAGGTCTGTTACACAACATTGAAAGGGACTCGGCGGTCCGTAAAATACACAACATTAACAGTACAGTTAAAACAAAACAAACAAGGTTACAAAACACACTATGACAGGGGTATTCAATTAAAGTTTAACAAGGTCCAGTTAGAGAGAACTTCCTCATGCAAAGGTCTTGCTGTCACGGGGTGTGGTGGAGGACTCAAGTGCAGACCAGAAGTAGAGTGAAGCAGGTATTTAATGAATGATGAGATCAGAACAGGAAACTTACAGAAACACAACAGGGAATCCACGGACGAGACAAGAGACGAGGGGGGAAATCCAGCAGGACGAGGCAGAGCAGGCAGCCGGGGAAACCGGGAACAGGATGAGCCGGGCGGGCGGGTAGACATGAAAATGATCTGGCAAAGAGTGACTGAGAGGCAGGGGTTTATATAGTGGCTTGAACAGGTGAGGGGAGTTGTGCTGATGAGGAGGGAGTGTTTGATTAGTGATCAGAGGCAGGTGAAGGGAGTTAGGCTGATGCTGATGCTGATGCTGAGGGAGTGGCTGACAGGTAGAGTGAGGAGGGTGTGGAGCTACACAAAGACACACAGAACACAGAAGGCAAAGCCTAATCGTGACACTTGTGATATGATTTAGTCCCATATATATTAAAGTAGCCAACAGTTGTATTAACATCTGTATGTAGTCAACAACTGACTGTCAAATCAAATGAAGAAAGTTCAATTGAATAATAGCTCAACAATATTTATTGTCAGTTTTCAAATTGAACTGAATGAATTATAAATAATAAATACTCTAATAATAAATAAATGTTAATTTCAAGAAAAATAAGGGCTGGATTACATAACAGAAAGCATTTGAAAAATGTGACTCTTAAAATAAAGTACTTCATTTTAGAAAAATGTATTTAACTGAATGGCCCTTCAGCATTAAATTCAGTTAATTCAGGTGTTAAGTGATGTCAATCAAAAAAGCCACGGTATTGTATTTTTCTCATCTTCTAATAAGAGAGAGGTTTTAAACTGCCCGTAACTAGGGGTGCAACGGATCACAAACCTCACGGTTCGGTTCGGATCAGACCGGCCCACTCAATACACGGCGCGTTGCCCACTCAATGCATCGCACGTATCGACCAGTCAGTGGCCTACTTGGAAAAATATCCATACACTTAACATTATTTTGGATGATTACAAAGAAATTACATCATATATGTTTTTTTTCATAACATTTGGATCCACCAATTTGCCTGGATGGACACATGGAATAAAATGATACTGGCTATTGTAACACTCCAAGGTAGGTATAGTTTGCTAGAAGAATATGCTTAACTCTGGGCTAGTATCAGATGGTTATACCAGTGACGTGCGGTGAGGTTCGTGTCTGGTGAGGCATTGACTCTTTCAGAGTCAGATTTACAAATATATGAACCTAATATAGAGCAGCTTAAATCACCATTCAATTGGCAGCTTGCACTTTGACTATTGGTTGTTTTTCATACCAGCATTCTTTACACACACATAGGTAAGGTACATATTTGATTGCACCAGGTGTGTGCGCCGCGATCTGCGACCTGCCCCACCGACCTGTGTTTCAGAAGCTGAGTGCTCGCGGGCGTCACCCGCGAAAATCGAGAGATCCCGCAATAATCTGAGGAACAGCATGTTCTGTTCGAACAGCATGTTCTGTTCGAACAGCTCATGTCCTGTTCAAACAGGACATGAGCAAATAGAGAAACATTTATTTCATTTGATCATTATTTGTTTTTTACTTTTCATGAGGACAGGCTGTGCCTCCCCTGACCGCACGTCCCTGGGTTATACGTATAACTACAGAGCCTTAAGGAATGAATGTCAGCAGAGAAAGACCACACAATAAAGAAACTGGAATCAGAGGGTAGAATTAGTATGAACTATATTGTAGAAATCAACAGAACAGAACATACGATGGGGTGTGAACATCAGTGGTATCAGTAGTGTTGCATGCTGGGTGCCGGTGCCATGCTGCCGGCTCGCGCTCAAAAACGGCTTCGTCTGCGAGCGAGTGACGCAAGTGTTGAGTAGACTAGAGTGATTGACATTTAATAACACGAGTAAAGAAGTTGGAAACCATGAGTGTGAATACAGATCGCGAGGAGTAATATAAATCTCAGTCAGTGATTATTGACTTTGGGTATTTAGGTATTAGAGTAAATTTAACGTGTTCCGTGAAGCATAGAATATAGTCGTGGCCAGCGATGTCAGAGGGAAGGCCGGTTGGTGATGGAGGTGGGCCGGTAATGGACCATCCCAACCCCGTCGGCCTACCGGGGAATTCCCCGGTATCCCCGATGGCCAGTCCGCCCCTGCAGGGAAGACAAAACACACTATGACAGGGGTATTCAATTAAAGTTTAATGAGGTCCAGTTAGAGAGAACTTCCTCATGCAAAGGTCTTGCTGTCACGGGGTGTGGTGGAGGACTCAAGTGCAGACAAGACCAGAAGTAGAGTGAAGCAGGTATTTAATGAATGATGAGATCAGTAGTGATGTGTCCTTCGTGTCGAGGCTTCGAAGCTTGTGTCGAGTAATCCAGGAAGATTTTTATGAGGCGCGTATCGAGGCTTGTGTTGATGACGTATGTGGTGACGTTCGAAGCCTCGCGAACTGCCCGTACCACGTGACTGATTCAGGAAATGGTTCACGGGTTTGGCGGGCGATTCGAAATAAAAGGGGCAGCGAAACGCAATGGATCCCCGGTCACATTTTGTGTACTTAGGACTTTACTGCGCGTTTGTTTGCAAACTATTCAAGCTTCTTTTTTCTGCGATAGAACCAGCAAGAAAGAGCCTCTTTGTTGTTATTTTTTAAATAAAAATGAATAAAATGTTTTACGTGTTACATGTTGTCCCTAGTAACATAAGGACAGTCACAGACCAAATATCTTAAACACATTTTTCTGTGGCTCAGTGGGTAGAGGGGGTTATCCGGTAACTGCAAGATCGGCGGTTCGATCCTTGGCTTCTACATGTCCTGTGCCGAAGTGAACCTGAGTGAGACAATGAACCCCTAACTGCTCCCATGGCGCTTCTCAGCAGCCCACTGCTCCCATTAAGCTAGGGATGGGTTAAATGCAGAAGTCAAATTTCCTAACTTTAACTTTTTTTTTTTTTTTAAACTTCTCACATCACAACCCTCTCCGCAATTTGTTTCCACTTTCCTTTTTGACCCCGCCATTGTATCATAAAGACAGACACCATATTAATAAGTTCATAAGTTATGTATTGGCATCACAAACATCATTCATTCATTTATTCAATTCAATGCTTCACACCAAAGCCATGGTGTCATTTTAATCACTCTGCTGTTTTACATTTATTGTCCACTTGATGGCGCAGTAGAGCAAATGAAGCACCATGAAGCTTCGGCCCATGAGTGAAGCAATTGGATGGAAAGCTTCATCTCGCCATCACTAGAGATCAGAACAGGAAACTTACAGAAACACAACAGGGAATCCACGGACGAGACAAGAGACGAGGGGGGAAATCCAGCAGGACGAGGCAGAGCAAGCAGCCGGGGAAACCAGGAACAGGATGAGCCAAACGGGCGGGTAAACATGAAAATGATCTGGCAAAGAGTGACTGACAGGCAGGGGTTTATATAGTGGCTTGAACAGGTGAGGGGAGTTGTGCTGATGAGGAGGGAGTGCTTGATTAGTGATCAGAGGCAGGTGAAGGGAGTTAGGCTGATGCTGATGCTGAGGGAGTGGCTGACAGGTAGAGTGAGGAGGGTGTGGAGCTACACAAAGACACACAGAACACAGAAGGCAAAGCCTAATCGTGACACTTGTGATATGATTTAGTCCCATATATATTAAAGTAGCCAACAGTTGTATTAACATCTGTATGTAGTCAACAACTGACTGTCAAATCAAATGAAGAAAGTTCAATTGAATAATAGCTCAACAATATTTATTGTCAGTTTTCAAATTGAACTGGATGAATTATAAATAATAAATAATAAATACTCTAATAATAAATAAATGTTAATTTCAAGAAAAATAAGGGCTGGATTACATAACAGAAAGCATTTGAAAAATGTGACTCTTAAAATAAAGTACTTCATTTTAGAAAAATGTATTTAACTGAATGGCCCTTCAGCATTAAATTCAGTTAATTCAGGTGTTAAGTGATGTCAATCAAAAAAGCCACGGTATTGTATTTTTCTCATCTTCTAATAAGAGAGAGGTTTTAAACTGCCCGTAACTAGGGGTGCAACGGATCACAAACCTCACGGTTCGGTTCGGATCAGACCGGCCCACTCAATACACGGCGCGTTGCCCACTCAATGCATCGCACGTATCGACCAGTCAGTGGCCTACTTGGAAAAATATCCATACACTTAACATTATTTTGGATGATTACAAAGAAATTACATCATATATGTTTTTTTTCATAACATTTGGATCCACCAATTTGCCTGGATGGACACATGGAATAAAATGATACTGGCTATTGTAACACTCCAAGGTAGCTATAGTTTGCTAGAAGAATATGCTTAACTCTGGGCTAGTATCAGATGGTTATACCAGTGACGTGCGGTGAGGTTCGTGGCTGGTGAGGCATTGACTCTTCCAGAGTCAGATTTACAAATATATGAACCTAATATAGAGTAGCTTAAATCACCATTCAATTGGCAGCTTGCACTTTGACTATTGGTTGTTTTTCATACCAGCATTCTTTACACACACATAGGTAAGGTACATATTTGATTGCACCAGGTGTGTGCGCCGCGATCTGCGACCTGCCCCACCGACCTGTGTTTCAGAAGCTGAGTGCTCGCGGGCGTCACCCGCGAAAATCGAGAGATCCCGCAATAATCTGAGGAACAACATGTTCTGTTCGAACAGCTCATGTCCTGTTCGAACAGGACATGAGCAAATAGAGAAACATTTATTTTATTTGATCATTATTTGTTTTTTACTTTTCATGAGGACAGGCTGTGCCTCCCCTGACCGCACGTCCCTGGGTTATACGTATAACTACAGAGCCTTAAGGAATGAATGTCAGCAGAGAAAGACCACACAATAAAGAAACTGGAATCAGAGGGTAGAATTAGTATGAACTATATTGTAGAAATCAACAGAACAGAACATACGATGGGGTGTGAACATCAGTGGTATCAGTAGTGTTGCATGCTGGGTGCCGGTGCCATGCTGCCGGCTCGCGCTCAAAAACGGCTTCGACGCAAGTGTTGAGTAGACTAGAGTGATTGACATTTAATAACACCTAAAACAAAGTTAGACTGACGGAAGAGATTAGATGAGTAACGGTATTGTATTTTTCTCATCTTCTAATAAGAGAGAGGTTTTAAACTGCCCGTAACTAGGGGTGCAACGGATCACAAACCTCACGGTTCGGTTCGGATCACGGTTCTTGAGTCACGGTTCGGATAATTTTTCGGATCAACAAAGAAAAGGGGAGGAGACAAATATAACTTTGCTTTCCATTTATTAATTAAAGAACTTCAAGAACACTTAAAGCAAATAACTTAGGGCTATAGTCTTACATAAAAATATGATATGATGAAATAAATAAATAAAACATTCAAGAATATTCAATTCAAAAGTTTAAGTGCAACATGAGGTATGTTGATGCCCTCGTCCTTTGAGTGAGTGGATTTCGTAGCGTGGCTCAAGCATTTTAACCAGATTTTGAAATACGTTGTTTTCCACAACAGAGTGTCCCCCGTCGCTGACAGACGGGATGGTGGCTCTTCATATGTGTAGACATGCCGATGTATTGCCGTTGTCGTATGTCCTTCTCTTTAAATAACGCCTACATATAGTAACGGTTTTGTCCACCACCCTTATCCGTCATTATAAGTTACAGGGAAGCAGGGGCGGACTAGGGGAAAAAAGTGGCCCGGGAGTTACTGTCAGACCGGCCCACTCAATACACGGCGCGTTGCCCACTCAATGCATCGCACGTATCGACCAGTCAGTGGCCTACTTGGAAAAATATCCATACACTTAACATTGTTTTGGATGATTACAAAGAAATTACATCATATATGTTTTTTTTCATAACATTTGGATCCACCAATTTGCCTGGATGGACACATGGAATAAAATGATACTGGCTATTGTAACACTCCAAGGTAGGTATAGTTTGCTAGAAGAATATGCTTAACTCTGGGCTAGTATCAGATGGTTATACCAGTGACGTGCGGTGAGGTTCGTGGCTGGTGAGGCACTGACTCTTTCAGAGTCAGATTTACAAATATATGAACCTAATATAGAGCAGCTTAAATCACCATTCAATTGGCAGCTTGCACTTTGACTATTGGTTGTTTTTCATACCAGCATTCTTTACACACACATAGGTAAGGTACATATTTGATTGCACCAGGTGTGTGCGCCGCGATCTGCGACCTGCCCCACCGACCTGTGTTTCAGAAGCGGAGCGCTCGCCGGCACCACCCGCGAAAATCGAGAGATCCCGCAATTATCTGAGTAACAACATGTCCTGTTCAAACAGCTCATGTCCTGTTCAAACAGGACATGAGCAAATAGAGAAATATGTATTTTATTTGATCATTATTTGTTTTTTACTTTTCATGAGGACAGCCTGTGCCTCCCCTGACCGCACGTCCCTGGGTTATACGTATAACTACAGAGCCTTAAGGAATGAATGTCAGCAGAGAAAGACCACACAATAAAGAAACTGGAATCAGAGGGTAGAATTAGTATGAACTATATTGTAGAACTTAACAGAACAGAACATACGATGGGGTGTGAACATCAGTGGTATCAGTAGTGTTGATGGTGATGGAGGTGGGCCGGTAATGGACCATCCCAACCCCGTCGGCCTACCGGGGAATTCCCCGGTATCCCCGATGGCCAGTCCGCCCCTGCAGGGAAGACAAAACACACTATGACAGGGGTATTCAATTAAAGTTTAACGAGGTCCAGTTAGAGAGAACTTCCTCATGCAAAGGTCTTGCTGTCACGGGGTGTGGTGGAGGACTCAAGTGCAGACAAGACCAGAAGTAGAGTGAAGCAGGTATTTAATGAATGATGAGATCAGTAGTGATGTGTCCTTCGTGTCGAGGCTTCGAAGCTTGTGTCGATTTTTATGAGGCGCGTATCGAGGCTTGTGTTGATGACGTATGTGGTGACGTTCGAAGCCTCGCGAACCGCCCGTACCACGTGACTGATTCAGGAAATGGTTCACGGGTTTGGCGGGCGATTCGAAATAAAAGGGGCAGCGAAACGCAATGGATCCCCGGTCACATTTTGTGTACTTAGGACTTTATTGCGCGTTTGTTTGCAAACTATTCAAGCTTCTTTTTTCTGCGATGGAACCAGCAAGAAAGAGCCTCTTTGTTGTTATTTTTAAAATAAAAATGAATAAAATGTTTTACGTGTTACATGTTGTCCCTAGTAACATAAGGACAGTCACAGACCAAATATCTTAAACACATTCTTCTGTGGCTCAGTGGGTAGAGAGGGTTATCCGGTAACTGCAAGATCGGCGGTTCGATCCTTGGCTTCTACATGTCCTGTGCCGAAGTGAACCTGAGTGAGACAATGAACCCCTAACTGCTCCCATGGCTCTTCATATGTGTAGACATGCCGATGTATTGCCGTTGTCGTATGTCCTTCTCTTTAAATAACGCCTACGTACCGTAACGGTTTTGTCCACCACCCGTATCCGTCATTATAAGTTACAGGGAAGACAAAATGCTCCCAAACTTGCGACTTAAATGACGCCGGGGGCTTCTCAAGTTCCTCCGCTCGCCGTGACTTTCACCGGAAAAAAAATACTCAATTGATCCGCGGTTCACGAGTGATCCGAACCGTGAGGGGTGATCCGCACGGATCACGGATCGAGCCGTGATCCGTTACACCACTACCCGTAACCTATAAGAGTCTGTCCATTCTTAGTTAAAGACTCTGGTCTCTCTGATCACTTTTCTCTTTTTGGAGAGAGCCATATGAAATATCTTCTCTGACTCACGTAATTCTCCTACTCTTCGTTGTCTTTCCTCGTCTCTCCCGTGCGTGTAAATCTCACTTGAGTCGGGAAACTTGTCGGAATACACACATTTGATTGGCTGAGTAGCATCACGTGATATGATTTACAATGCATGTAAGTGGTCGGTGTGTTTCCTCTCAATTATCTATCGGTTTAAGGGTCCAGGGATACAATGGCGTCTGGGTCCAGATCGGGACCGCCTATTAGTGACCCCTGAACTATGACCTCTGCTTGGGACCAGTGACCGACCCGCTCTGTATTGGCGGGTTGAACGGTGACCTAATCCTCCGTGTGACAGCTTGGATCTGCTCCTTCGGACTTGTAGGCGGAATTTTTCCACACCTAGGACCGGGGACAGTACTGCTCTATCGGCGGGTTAACCGGCGCACTGATTCTCGTTTGGCGTCTTCGACTTGAAGAATCCAGGAATTCCGTGATCTTCCTTCTGCAGGTTAAAGTGGTGGAGCATGGGTCAAGTTATCCATTTCTCCTTCGGGACCCAAAAACAGTCAGTTGTTCGCCAGCGAATTAAGGACTATTACCTAGGATTTTCTCTCTTGAAGGCACCATTGTTGTTTCACCTCCTTTCAGCAACATGAGTCGTATGGATGACGCGGGGTGAAGGTATGCACCGGTCTTTAAAGCCTTTGTGATGTCATGGCCGTGTCACAGGGACTCCCTGGGGTTCCCGTGGCTCTCATCTAATGAGGCACCAGAGTTGTGGTTTGAACCAAATCTCACTTAGGCAAGAATTTAACACCTGATGGGGGTTGGTGCGATTTAAACCAGTTCAGGCTTTTCTTTTTACATAAATAATAATGTAGGCCTCTCTCTTGCTTTCAACCACATGGGGAAGTCCCTAAGAGTAAAAACTATAAAATATATACCCACAATTGTACATAACATGACTTTGTCATGGTAACGTGATATGTTGCAGCAAAGTGCTGTCACGTTCATAAAAACCAGGGTTGATTTACTGTGGAGATGATAAGTATAGATTACTCACAGGTGTGTGTACACAGCAAGGAGAGGTGATGAGCTGATTGATGGCTGGTGCGTAGGTAGACTGGGCCCAGGTTGATGGCAGGACAGGAAGAGACTCACTCACACACAACTACACACACACAGTGACAAGCTGGGGACATGGAAGACAAGAGGAGTGGGGAACAATAAAAACAAGGGAGAAGCAAGCGCAAGAGACACTGGGAAACAAGCCAAAGCACGGCCACGACCGTGACAGTGGCTTTGTCCCTATATTACATTGGGACTCACAGTGTGTTATCTAAAAGGCAAAAACAATACATGTATTTTTTTTTTTAAAGACACCAGCGCACTAAATTGATGCTCCCAAAACAGCTTCAACATTATGTCTTCATCAGGTAATAGTTAGCGTGGGGTGGAGAAGGTCAGCACAGGTGTGAATCGAGTGTTGAAGGTTACATTTGAAATGTAGCCTAATAGGTCACAGACTAGTTACCATGCTAAAAATGTAATAAGTAATTTAACTAGGCTGTATTTACTTGATCAAAGCAATGTAACTTATTACATTTGATTACTTTTTGATTACTTCTCTAACAAATGTTTAAAACTGGTCAATAAAGATGCAAAGTCCTCAAAACATAAACTTAAGGCAGGCGGTATAAACCTCTCAACAGTGCTCCACATTGATTACTGTCAAACTGTTATTAAAAGTTCTTCAGTGAAACCTGAATTAAGATTGAAACAGACCAGCAGGTGCTGGAACATGGCTTGAGTACCTCACTCTGCAATTGAGAACTCTGTTGTGAAGTCTGCTGATGACACTGCCATCATCAGCCTTATTATAAACAACGTTGAGACTTCATATAGAGAGGAAATCAACAATCTTGCAGAAATGTGTTCAGAGAACAACCTGCTGCTTAACATCAGAAAAACCAAAGAGCTGATTGTTGATTTAGGAAAAAAGAGGCAAAGACACACACTCCTGTCTACGTCATTGGAGCTGAGGTGTAGAAAGTGAACAGTTTTAAGTTCCTGGGAATCAGCTTCACAGAGAACCTGACTTGATGACATCATCACTCATCACCATCCTGGAGAAAAAAGTTAATGAATGGCTATATTTCTTAACCTTTTAGACCCACAGCCCCCTTTTGGCTTCTGCTCGAAAATACTATACCCATACTCAAAGGGGCTTATCTCTCCAACTATCTCTATTTGAATAATTTAAATTTCATAATGACACTAAAATGTGTGAGATGTGTTAATATGTGTACATATCAGTGTTTATGTTACTGGTTATTGCTGAATGAACATAACACACAGCTCACATTGAACATTTTCAGGTTCGCCTGAAAACAATGCAATTTTTTAAAAATAATTTTTTTGCAGATACACCCAAATCACCCCTCACAAGTTATAGCACAACATGGCAGGAGTTTCTCTAAAAAAAAAGGCTTTGATAAAGTGAAGCAGGCCAGCGGTATCAATGTTTTTCTACAGGTCAGCCAAGGTCAGCCGGCGTCAGGAAGACAGGGAATGAGAAATACAGCACCCTCTGTGTTCTATTTATCACGACCCTTGACCGATAGGAAGACAGGGAATGAGAAATACAGCACCCTCTGTGTTCTATTTATCACGACCCTTGACCGATAGGAAGACAGGGAATGAGAAATACAGCACCCTCTGTGTTCTATTTATCACGACCCTTGACCGATAGGAAGACAGGGAATGAGAAATACAGCACCCTCGGTGTTCTATTTATCACGACCCTTGACCGATAGGAAGACAGGGAATGAGAAATACAGCACCCTCGGTGTTCTATTTATCACGACCCTTGACCGATAGGAAGACAGGAATGTCAAATACGAATTAACGCTTGAACTCGAATTAAATTTACTTTCGAGATCGTATTTTGTACACGACCTTGACCTAAATAATATTGGTGGATAACGCCGATAGGTTTTCACTTGATTTTTCCAGTAAAAGAAATCTAAGACTTACAGTGACGACTGTATTTATAAATAAAGTACTTTACCACGCCTGAAAGATGGGTGGCACACAGGGTAAAAGTAAAGACGAGAGTCCCTCGGGACCCATGGTGAACGTTATGCAACAGAAATATGGTGAAGGTTCTGTAGAATATCTCTCATTATGGACCCAAAAGTTTGGGTTTCCTGCAAATGGATCTCTCAGTAAAACTCAACTTGTTGAACTTAGAAAAAAGTTAGAGGAGAAAGGAAAAGTTTGGCGAAGTCAAAAGACAGTCAAAATCACAGACTTGTTCTGTGTTACCACCTCTGCATGTAACAGACAGACTTGTTCTGTGTTACCAACTCTGCATGTAACAGACAGACTTGTTCTGTGTTACCAACTCTGCACGTAACAGACAGACTTGTTCTGTGTTACCACCTCTGCACGTAAAAGACAGACTTGTTCTGTGTTACCACCTCTGCACGTAACCGACAGACTTGTTCTGTGTTACCACCTCTGCACGTAACCGACAGACTTGTTCTGTGTTACCACCTCTGCACGTAACCGACAGACTTGTTCTGTGTTACCACCTCTGCATGTAACAGACAGACTTGTTCTGTGTTACCACCTCTGCATGTAACCGACAGACTTGTTCTGTGTTACCAACTCTGCATGTAACAGACAGACTTGTTCTGTGTTACCACCTCTGCATGTAACAGACAGACTTGTTCTGTGTTACCACCTCTGCATGTAACAGACAGACTTGTTCTGTGTTACCACCTCTGCATGTAACAGACAGACTTGTTCTGTGTTACCAACTCTGCATGTAACAGACAGACTTGTTCTGTGTTACCACCTCTGCATGTAACAGACAGACTTGTTCTGTGTTACCACCTCTGCATGTAACAGACAGACTTGTTCTGTGTTACCACCTCTGCATGTAACAGACAGACTTGTTCTGTGTTACCACCTCTGCATGTAAACGACAGACTTGTTCTGTGTTACCACCTCTGCATGTAAACGACAGACTTGTTCTGTGTTACCACCTCTGCATGTAACAGACAGACTTGTTCTGTGTTACCACCTCTGCATGTAACAGACAGACTTGTTCTGTGTTACCACCTCTGCATGTAACAGACAGACTTGTTCTGTGTTACCAACTCTGCATGTAACCGACAGACTTGTTCTGTGTTACCACCTCTGCATGTAAACGACAGACTTGTTCTGTGTTACCACCTCTGCATGTAACAGACAGACTTGTTCTGTGTTACCACCTCTGCATGTAACAGACAGACTTGTTCTGTGTTACCACCTCTGCATGTAAACGACAGACTTGTTCTGTGTTACCACCTCTGCATGTAACAGACAGACTTGTTCTGTGTTACCACCGCCTTATCAACAAGTGACAAAGGTCTCCAACGCGGACGAGAGATCTACCATCGAGGGAGCTGTCCATTAAGCACCACACCAAAAATACACATATAGTTGCACACACACACTTAGAACAAAAAGAGTGGTGAAAACAGTGTCTCTGACAGTTTTGGTGGAAACCATACGGTGCCAACGTAAACCAGAACTGCTCATACGAATCAGTTGCTCGGGTGAATTCCATACAAACTGTTTGGCTGTTCACTCTTTTACACACATTATGGCAGATGTACGTAGGCCGTGGAGTCCTCTCCGTAGAGTGGGAGGCACACGAGCTTTCTTCTGTATTACCGTATTTTCCGCACTATAGGGCGCACTGGATTATAAGGCGCACTGTCAATGAATGGTCTATTTTCGATCTTTTTTCATATATAAAGCGCACCGGACTATAAGGCGCGGGCGCTCTGAAGAAATCTGTAGATTCTCCACTTCCGTGTCCGTATTCTCACGAGATAGTACGAGACTCACACAGCGAGATGTGATGCATATGACGAGCTTATGACGATCTGGGGGACGGACTGTTTACATCGTGTAGTGTAGCTTGTTAGCTCGTTAGTTAGCACGTCTGCTAACGGCAGCGTTCTGAGACAGCTGTAGCTTTATGATTACAGACATGTAAACACACAGAATAAATAATGGCCATCAGTGAGAAACTGAGTTGTGTTGTGAGAACAAGTGAACAGCTGGGCAGGTGTCTTGAGAGATAGAGGCAGATTACCCCTAGCTTGTTAGCTCGTTAGTTAGCACGTCTGCTAACGGCAGCGTTCTGAGACAGCTGTAGCTTTATGATTACAGACATGTAAACACACAGTTAGTGGAGTCTGCGTGACTCACACAGCGAGCTATGATACTTATGCATGCTTATGCTTACACCTCGTCCAGAACTACCGGTGAGACTCCTGACTACGGTAGCCGTAATGCTGCAAGCGGTGCGGCTTTGTAGTTTACCAAAGTCAGTACTAAAACATTTTGACAGAGCGCCGTGTACCACACCAAATCGCTTCGAGGTCAGTAAACACAACCAGAATTAATCCATATATAAGGCGCTCCGGATTATAAGGCGCACTGTCGTTTTTTGAGAAAATTAAAGGCTTTTAAGTGCGGCTTTTAAGTGCGCCTTATAGTGCGGAAAATACGGTACATCTCTCTTTGCATTTGTAGTTATTTTTCTTTTTGTATGTTCTGGGATAATACTTCTGATGTTATTGAAATGTCCTTATAATATATTTTATCAATACTGTGTGATTTATATATAATCAAAAGAGTGGAATGCAATGGGAAAAATATATTTTGTATCATGAAATGTTTTTAACAGATTTGTCTGTGTGATGAGTTTGAGACAGACCATAAAACCATAAACTAGTTCCTAGTTGAACGTACCTGGCATGAGTCCAGATAAGAACGACAGCTAGGATGTAAACTAAATCTACTCCCTGTCTATGATTTATCTCAAGGCGTGAACCTGTGTTTGCTTAAACTAAATCTACTCCCTGTCTATGATTTATCTCAAGGCGTGAACCTGTGTTTGCTTAAACTAAATCTACTCCCTGTCTATGATTTATCTCAAGGCGTGAACCTGTGTTTGCTTAAATGAGGTGATGTTCCTGTACGATGTTGAAGCTTTCAACACAGACACTGACTGAGTGGCTGTGTTGCATTTTTCCCTTGCAAGCGGATAAACGAACGAGACAACTTTGAATCTTCTGAAGACTATATTATTGATTTGTGAACAAAACTCTCTTCTCCCGATCAACATAGAAATATTCTACCACAATCATCAAAAGACAAACTAATAGGTCACATATAGTTCATGGTTAATCGTTCTGCCATCTGTCTATGTGTGTGCGTTTTGCAATAGGTGTGTGTGTTCAATGCTTGGCCATTTGACTTTGCTATATTTTGATGTGTGTGTGTGTGCGTGTGTGTGTGTGTGCGTGTGTGTGTGTGTGCGTGTGCGTGTGTGTGTGTGTGCGTGTGTGTGTGCGTGTGTGTGTGCGTGTGTGTGTGTGTGTGTGTGTGACTTGTGTTGTGGGTTTTTTTCTGTTGTGGATGAGCTTCTTTGACTTTATGACTTAGGGCAGGGGTGTCAAACTCATTTTCACCCCGGGCCACATCAGCATCATGGTCGCCCTCAAAGGGCCGGATGTAACTGTAAGACTGTATAAATGTAACCACTCCTAACATATTGTTAAACAACTCTCTCTGCATTTAATTATTGTTTATTCAAGTGTAAACATATTGTAAATGCATTTATATAAATGTAAAATGATATGCACATTTCTCTGTTATTATAACATAAATCAAAGATCAAACTTTTAAAGAAAATATAAAAAACAAAAATCATCAAACACGAGTTAGTTATTTTAGTTATTAACTCTGTTCAAAGCATGTTTGTCACAGTTGAGAGGGACATAACTATGGTACAATAAATGATTGTGAGCTGCTAAGAACTAAAAACCGTTTGAGGACCGCGTTCCTACTCAGCCACCGTACTTGTGCATGGTACGGCACATCTCCATGCTCCGAGCCCAACTCCTTCAGAAACAGTTGGAACTGGCGGTGATTCAGGCCACGCGCCCGAATGAAGTTCACTGTTTTCGTGACCGTGGTCATTATATTATGTTCCAGAACCTTTCCACACAGAGCTTCTTGGTGGATAATGCAATGATAAGTTATCAGAGGTGTGTGGCAGTTACTTTTTTGCATTTTCTTTAGCCCCACCAACTCCTCCAGGGTATTCAGTTTTACTCACGGACCTCTCCACTGCATCACTAATGTCCCTCCCCGTCGTCGTTCCATGGAGGGCAGCTACATCCAGAGCTCCTCACTGACAGTCAAGTCTGCCTTCAGCCGCTTACAAACATGGACAGTTGCGCTGTGTCCGTGTTGTCTGTGCTTTCATTTGTGTCTGTAGCTTCTGTGAATATGTTCTGCTGTGATTGGAGTCTGCCTTTACATTTTTGGACAAGTTGATGTTTTTCTTGGAGGCTAAATGTAGCATACTTGGCTCCATGTTTGGTATCAAAATGCCGACGTAAATTGTATTCTTTCATCACCGACACTGCTTCATAGCATAGCATAGCATAGCATAGCATACTGACCGGTTTCTCTCCTTGAAGAACAAACATATATTCGCTTTCCCATCTTTCATTAAATGTCCTTCCCTCTGTATCAATGTTCCTCTTCTTAGACATGTTGGATTATTTTTCAAACATTTCCAACTCAATAATTCGTTGGAAACCCGATTTAGACTTAGCTAACGCTACTAGCGGCCGCAGTCAAAAACTCAACATGCATTGTGGGAGATGTAGTTTATGGTCACTGTAGCGTACACGATGAAGCAGCATATAGTTTAATTTTAAGACAATCATATAGTTTAATTTTAAGACAATCATATGCCTTTTATATGGAAGCCCATTTCAGCAGCAAAAAAAACAAATGAAAAATTTGACATATTAGATATTAGATATATTATATATATCATAATTATGACTTTTAATAGATTTTTTTTAATAGATTTTTTATTTTTTTGCTGGTGGAAATATGCCTTCGCGGGCCACATAAAATGACGTGGCGGGCCGGATTCGGCCCGCGGGCCTTGAGTTTGACACATGTGACTTCGGGTAAAACTCATTACCTAACGGCTGACTCAGTAACTGTTCTCTATCTGATTCGTGGTGAGACACCACAGGATCTCACTATTAGGAACTCAGTAAGGGAAAAGTCCTCTCAAAATCTGTAAGACCTGAATGACTGTATGATAGAGAGAGACACAGACAGACAGACGGACAGGAGGTCTAACAATGTCTTTGACTGAATATCTCCAAGTCATGTGTGTGTGTGTAGAGAGAGAGAGAGAGAGAGCCTGCGTGCGTGTGTGTAACTGGTTGCCATGGTGAGGACGCACCTGGTTGGAGAGGCAGACTGATTAATAAACATTGCAGTAAACAGTGATTTTGAACAAACCCCCTTCCTCCTTTTGACAAAAAGCAGGGTGCCAAAATATGGATACTGTGAGAAAGATAAGACTCTGCCAAACACGCTGATGTGGTTTTTATGTTTGTGGTGTTAAAAAATTTGAGCTCCAGAGCAATATACAAAACTGTCTGCTTTCTTTGAGAAATGAGTGGTCAGATTCTAATGGAGCAGTTGGTTGGAGTTCATGTCGCTCTGTGGCTCCCTGAGCCAAATGTGTAAATCCGTTGGATTCCACAGTCATTTGTCTATGACAAGGACAAGATTAGCTACTTTTCCATCCAAAAATGATGCATGAAAAGTGAAAATTGTGGAGACAGTGGCAAAAGACAAATATTTTTTTCACAAGAATCTCAAGCTCCTCTTCACTCTAGCGGTGACATCACGCACCCTAAACTGCAGGATTTTTGGGAAAACCACAGGGCGAATCTCTCCAAAAAATACATAGCACACAATTCCCGATCAGGACGCACATTTTGATGTATTTTTTGCGCAGGTGTTGGCAACGCTGTGTGAGGAGAAGCACGGTAAACGTTCTGGATAAATAAATATTATTAAGCCCGATGGATTATATACAGTGTGCTTTGGCACAGGCAGTTTTACTGCCTTTGTGCTACAAAGACACACTGAATGATATAGGCCAATATCACAGTATGAATGTGATTATACATGAATACATTTCAAATTATGGATATGATTGATTTTATACAAATATATTTCAAGACACTAATACATTTTTCTCCCACATTCCCCCCTTGAGTGAGTCACGTCACTCATATGGAGGACTTCGTCTTTTGGTCACGGAGCAAAGACCGCAGTTCGCGACCAAAGATTAAAGGACGGAGATTTTCCTCTCCCCCCTGTGTGACTTTAATATCTGGACAAGCTGAAGGACACAGCCCCCCTGAAGACTTTGTACTGAGCCTGAAGGATCGCTGAACGGACTTTGCTGTCCCGCACAGGAGGAGCTGAAGGTCTAGGCCGGACCTCCGCTCCTACAACCGCCAAAAAATATTTATTTCTTCATTGATTCAACTCCACCGAAGTCTCGGCATCGAAACTGATGAGTAGATAAAGGACATTATAATCAAATAAGAAATTGTAACTGATCGAATCAAGTATAGTACTATTTTGTGCGTGCTGAGCTGTACCCCTGCTAAAACTATCCTGCAATAAATATCTAATCTGCATTTAAAGTAAATCTCTCAGAGAATTAATTTGCTTGAGTAGTAGAATTCCTCGTGGCAGTAAAATGTTAAATCTATTGTATGTCTAACAACAAGAGTTCTGAATGGTTATCCAAGTTTCCAGTCCACTTAACTAGTACGCCCCGTATCGGGCTTGTAGAAACCCCCGGATCTAACAAGGTCCATGTATTTTCTGCTTTTGTTTCTTCTATGTTTTAATTTTCATTGGTTGGTTATCTAACATAATAAAGAGCTTATGCCTGCATTTGTGGGCCGTCTGTCCTAAGTTTGTCCTAATGTTTTCTCTGTAATATTTCACTGTATAGTTACTGAATCGGTTGACAATTAGTTAACGTACTAAATGTACTTTCTCTGGCTCTTTTAAATTCTAGCTGTGGTTCTAGAGTCTTTTAGATTGGGTTTAGGTTTAAGCGATACAAGTTATATCTAAAAGAACAATATGATAAATTGCCACAACAATTCCCCCCTTTGGCCATTCAAGTATTTACAATTTAGCGCTGCACTGCAACCTACTGGGCATAGGTTAAAATACACTTCTGAGGAAGTTAGTCTCATAGATCCTTCTACTTCATCAGTTATTTTATACTAAGAAAGTACATTTGAAAGTTCAGGAAATTACCAAAATCACAGAAATTCATCACATCAAATATTAACCAAATTAACAAAAAATGTGACCATGCATTTTGTGTACGTCACACAGACATGAGATTTGATGGACTATGTTTTCCTTATCTGATAATTTGTTATTCTGTAACCTTGCTGTTAATGATTCTCAGGCAGTATTCTCAGGCAATGGTCAAGCTGGCAGAGTTTAAAGACAATCTCAGGTAAACCCATCTACAGTAAGAAACACTCTTAATACTCATACATGGATGTACAGCACTCATAGAGTGCAATTCAACATCTAATATTTAGTCAGTTTAGAGTAAAACAATACAAATATAAAGTAGATGGGACACGACAAACTAACTATGGCCGTGAAGTCTTCCGTTCAGTTCACAATGTCAACAAATACTGAACATTATAAACTCTCTTTTTCATAGCATTACATTACGTTATTTTCTCCATCCAATATGTACCCAAACATACTTTAATTATGTTTGTGTAAAAGTTTCTTTTGTGTTTTGTTTTTTGCACACACCAAAGATGTTTATCTATTTTTTTTACTTTAACCTTTTGAACCTTACTATTTTTGCATGACTGATAATCCAAAGGGTGTGACACACCACACCAAGGTTAAATTCTTAGAAGGATCAATGCAGTGTTCTTACTGTGGGACCTCACATTAACCTGATTTCCTTTCCATAAGTATTTACATGTCACATGATTAATCATTTGCAGGATTTATTGGTTCCACATGCTGCTAAATTGTTCTCCATGATAACTGATATGTTTTATCAGCCCTTAAATGTGTTGTGATATTGCACCATCTAGCAGAAATTAAGAGGACAAGACTAGTAATGGGAATAGTGGATAGGACCTATTGTTTTTTAGACTCTGGACACACCTCAATCTGCAAAACAATAGTTATGACAACCAATGCTCATGCAGTATGGTTTGTACACTCTGTATACATCTATTACATACGATATTATACATATATAGCAGTGTTTTATTCTTAAGTTAGCAAATGTTATAAAGGAGGTTTCCCCCAATAAAGACAACACTTTTTTTTTCATATCAATGTATTAATGTTTTATTCTAATTACAATAAACAGAATATATCAGTCCCTTATTTGTACAAAAATACCTGAAAAGGTTACAATTAAGATTTATAAGCCATTCAAATATGTACAGATTGAAGCAAAGCACATTTTGAATACAGGAGCTCTCTCTTAAGGAAAAAGAGATACGTTACTGTTTTCTCTTTTGTATTCCCTGAAATACATAATAGTTACATTTTTTTATACACATATATTTTTTTACTTTACTCATTTGTACAGCCACGGTATCTTGCATTGTGACAACGTTATGAAAATACATGAGTCGAGATGCTATTCAATCAATCGATCTTTGCAGGATTGGGGCCAATTCACTTTCAACTCCAAAAGTAAACTGAAAGTGCGACGGAAAACACAAGCATTCATTCTCAATCACTTTCATCAGAAGCATTTGGAGTACCAGTTTCTGTTTTTGAACTGAATACAAATTGCAAGGTGTTTGAGTGTGAACATTCCCCTCTGAACGGTAGCTTTGTCTGTCATTTGGTCCACATGTTAGGTCTGGTTTGTGCAGAGAAAGAGAAGTAATCAGAGGCACCATCTGTGGTTACAAAGTACCTGGTACCAAAACTGACACTGCTCCACTGTCATTTATTTTATCTACATGTTTGAGTGTGATATATATATATATATATATATATATATATATACCAACAGCTTCAACAATAAGAACGAGCAAGATTGTTAACTGTACACTTTAAACAGTACTGGGTTCACTCCATTTCTGCTGCAAGGGTTTTTACCCCTGAGCAACCCATTTACATTCATTTCTGTTAAGTGTAAAAACGTTGATATCCAAATCCCCTGATTTATTTTTTTCATGTGTTTAATTTACTTTCTGCCTTTTGCATTTAGAGTGAGTGGATATCACAGTTTTTATGCAAATACGCATCCCACCTTCAAGGCTACCTGTTGACATCTGATACCATTCACGTCAGTCGGAAAAAGGATGAGCAGAATGGGAGGACTGAACTGAAACTCAGGGAACTTATATTAGAATTTAGAAACAGCTTCAGTGAGGTCTCAATAGCATAAGATTACTTTCCGCAACTACATCATTATTTATGTATTGTCATAATCCTGATTCCTCCAAATATCCACATATCGAATATCAGTGACAGAATCTCTACACAATACAATCGAAATCCACATTCATGCAAATGACAAAAGCCTACCTGCCAAGTTAAGTTTCCCCATTCTGCCGAAAGGAGACCAATGCTGTAACCCATCTAGCAATGTTGCTCTCGTATGGTTTGACTGACATGGAAATACCACATCCCTGTTCATTACAGTTTTAAAGGTATAAAGAAATTGTGACAATGCCTTAATGTGTCTGTATGTATCATTGTGTGTGTGGGGGGGGGGGATGCTGGGGGTTTCGGTTATTCATTTCTTCAATAACATCTAATCTAAGATTGAACTTGAACGTAAATGGCTTTTTTTCTAAACCTACATTTCTACAATTCTTTCTTCAAGGCAACATGTTTGAACAATGAATTATGAGAATGTTGAGGCCTACTTGACCTAGTTTCCAGACACTTTTGTGGCTTTATTACTTTAATTCATATCTATTTTTTCCTAGTTTATGTCACCACAAAAGAGTGACGACGAGAACACTTGAGGCTTTTTAAGATAAATGGGTTGGAATTCTTAACAGCAGATATTTGTATAGATCTGGGAGAAATGAGAACATTAGTTAAAAAGGGGGGTAAAAAGGTTTTTTTTGTTTTCAATTCCAAACATTCCAGCTGTCATCTATTGGAATGACAATGGTAAAACTATGGATGCCAGTGTGCTTAAAACATTACTCCATAACAAGTATTGATGATGACAAAAAATATTTGTGAATAAATCAAACAAAAAAACAATAGATGCTATGTCATGACAATAATAATAATAACAACAATAATAATAATAATAATAATAATAAATCACACTGGTCAATTATTTCATGGTAATGACAATAGAAAACAGCGCTGAGAAAAAGAAATCTAACATTTTCAAGTAATCAGTCACATCCAGATAAATAAATACATTTTGCTGCAACAATGCTTAAAAAAATGATTGAGTCATTGCATCTTAGATAAATAATGGTGACCATGCACAGAGAGTCAATGTGTTGACTCTGCTTCTCATATGTTCAGCATACCTTAAGATAACCTGCAGGTCATTAAATCATGGCTGTCGATCACTGCATCACAGGGACGTACAGATATTTACCTAGTTGTCTGCTGACTGGTGACCTGACCAGAGCTGCCAACAAAGCTTGGACTAAATAAAATGCATTTTTTATTTTCTCTATGAGCATGAGTTTTTAGAAAATGTCATGTATAGTTTTGAAATAACAAATCAAAAAAAAAGAAAACACACCTGTTTGTGGTGCAACATTTTAAAGAGGGTCCACGTGACATCACCAGAAATACTTCCAATAACTTTGGGCATTCACCTCCTGTATGTCTTCCCAGATTGCTGGGTTTTGCCTTTCATGTGTTATCCATTGAGTTCCATTCTGCCAGGCATGATCAATAGGTGCTAAAAAAAGTATCCCCAGCTCTTAAAAAAGAAATGAAATCCAAGTTATCCAGAGAAACCATGATAAAATCTTCCTTCCACGATAGTTAATTACAGGAGCTCCATCTTAGACTTTGCCAAAACAAAGGGTAACCCATTCAAACACTTCTGACTCAACTTGGCTGGCATTAGGAAAACAACTGATTTTGCACTGTCTGGCAAAAAAGTAGGTCTATCCAGTGCCCTCAAACTAAAGAGTTTAACTTCCTCTATTTTCGGTCTTATGCTCTCATTTTCGTAGATCAAAAACATAAATCATGTATTAGAGGCAATAGTAAATGAAAATGAAGGGACATGGGTTCAAATATTCAAAGTGGGCCCTGTAGCACTTGCAGTACTTAGTACTTTTGCAGTCAGAAGTTCTTCTGCCACTCTGATGACAGTGTATTTTCACTTTATCCGACAGCAGGCTGAAGAAATAGGCCGCTATCATTTCAATACTCTTCTTCTATTTACATGTTTTTTTCCCCACACTGTAGCAACAGCTATTTTTTGTAGACAGTCTGGCTGAAGTCAGAAAGAGGTGGCGTGCAGTGGGCAAAAGACGCATTTGGGATACTGTTAGTTCACAAGTACTTCCAGGCAGAAAAAGGCAGCATTATGCGGAATGTAATGCACAGAGTCTACTATCAGTGTGGAGTCAGAGCACACTAAATCATGCTCCAGCCACATTTATGTCTGACAGCATCTCACTGACTTCCAACAGGTACAAGTAGGAGGCAATTTGTAGGACATGTAACACCTAGGTGAAAAGAGGGTCCAGAACCAGGACAGATGTTTCCCATTCGATCGGCTGTGTCTTTGGGCTGACAAAGATTATAATTTTTGTTTCCTTTGATTTGCTGTCACTTGAAAAATGCCTGAAGGAAATGTTAGGGGTATCCGTTACTGTGCTGTAAGTGAGGAAAACAACAAAAATGCATACCCTTCATTGTCCCGCTTCATCTTTTGCAACAGGTGTCATCGTGCCCTTTGTCGGCCGTAAACCACTGCATCTTGGTGCATTTAATCATTTCCCCCAAATAGTTAACTTGTTTTACTTTTAAACTTTACAATCACCAAAACTGTCTTCCTGGTTACAAACCTCCTCTAGTTATATTACTTGTCATTTCACCCTGAATGACACCGTGGTTTGATAAATTGCTTCATCATTACTGTAGAAGCTACATGGGACATTCTTTAAGGATATGAAGCATGCAATTGAATAACAAGTACAGAATGACCTCTTATTGTAGCATATGTGAATAATGAAGACTTGCAAATATGCAGAATGCAAAAGGTGGGTTTTAAAAAAATATATTATTAAAGAGACTATTGATAGCAATACATAACTGCAATGAAAGTAGCATTAAGGAAACCTTTTTGTGGTCTCACGTATTTCTGTGAGGGTGGACAGTGCAGATGATTAAAAAAATACTTTGTTTCAACAGTTCCAGGTTTTTCCTTTTGCCATTTTGTATCCAGACTACTTTGACTTGACACACTTCTGTTGCTTCCACACCTCAAATTGATTCAAAAGCAACACTCTTTTTGGCGCCTTCAAATCTCATCCACATTGAACAAATGACATGTCCTTGCATGCCTATGACACTAGAGGGCGGTAGCACTCTCTCACAGTTAAGACAGCTGAGAAGTCATGCACCGTCAAAGGCCACTCCCTGTTCGATGAGTGCAAAACTAAGAGACAATCAATTCTCAATCTACAGTATATCTTTGAGGACGCGTGATGACGTTTGAACGAGACGACGGTTTGTTCTCGGAGAGCACAAGAGCGATCCAAACAAAAGCTTGAACTGTCCTGCTTGATTGTCCAGTTGGAGGGAAACAGTCTACACTAGAAAACCTAGTGAATAAAACCTTGAGGGTCACTGTGTCCAAGCTTATTGATGACTATGGTTAGCAAGATTGTGGAAGATTTTTGCAACAGCATTGACACAAACAGCAGTGTTCATTTCCTCTATCTTCTCTCTTCTTGACCAAGAAACCTGGTGAGCAAGTTGTGCATCCGACTCCTCCAACATCCATGCAAAAGGATTCCAACAAGTCAGCAGTCTCCGGCGGACTCACGGCAATATAAAATGACAACGAAACATCAGTAAATTCACCAGCTTCTTGTAAAG
The DNA here is from genome assembly GCA_032191485.1 of Leptoclinus maculatus. Taxonomy (NCBI): domain Eukaryota; kingdom Metazoa; phylum Chordata; class Actinopteri; order Perciformes; family Stichaeidae; genus Leptoclinus; species Leptoclinus maculatus. The sequence goes on from JAVDOI010000008.1 coordinate 16,708,630, forward strand.
ATTAAAACAAATAGAACCAACCAACAGTTTTTTGTTTTGTTTGTTTTAGGCAGAGTCAGGTCAAGTGATAAGGGGTCATGGGGTCAGACGATCCGAAGATGTCATAAGGCCACGGCGGTGCACGGGTGTTTGAGTTTACAAGGCAGCACTCCTCTGTTGAGCTGGTAGAACTCCACCAGCTGAATCAGGTCGGTGAATTTGGTGGCGCCGTCATCAAGGCTGAAGAAGACTTGGCCGTCCTCTTCACACTGCCAATGTCACAATGTCCGGGCCAGAGGGAGCAGGGACACACCACATGGCAAGAGAAAAGGAAGGAAAGAACATCAGACTATTGGTTTTACATGTTTGAGCTTGTTAGCAACAGATGGCATAACAAAAAAAAAAAAACACATTATATTTCCTGGATTTGAGCAACTTTTAACGCAATGACTACTTTTAAATAAAATAAAAAAAATTGAAAGTATGTAAAAAACGAAAACAAATGAAACATCAAGAAATGCATACCGGTAGTATCTGGAAATGTTTGATTTTCTGGTGATGGCACAATGTGAGCACAAACGCCTTGGGGTTACTCTGACTGACTCTCAGCAGAAACAACCTGTGCAACGAGAGAAAGGAAGATGCTGTGAGAAAAATATTCAAATTTAATTTATTCGTTTGTGCTTTATTAATATTTAGTAAATAGGAAAACTGCATGCGTAAAATGAAGTCTTAGCTCCAGCTCCCTTACCCATCGACTTGTCCCTGGTGGTGGATAATGCGATGGGATTCTTCTCTGGTTATCCTGCCGTGGAACCACAACTGAGCTATGTGGATGACTGCAGAGAAAATTAAACAAAAAAAAAGGTTTTTAGCACACTGTCAAATTGTTTCAAAATATCGAAATTGAAGGAAAAAATGACGATCAACAATTTTGTAGACGACTTTTTGAGTTTACCTGAGCTTAGTGAAGAGTGGTGTAGTGGACTGTGGGAGCCTAATACGTTCATTCGTGTACTCCTCTTCTGAGAGAGACGCCGCAAAACACAAAACAACAGGGATTAGTTCACGATCTGGTGGTTTATTCTCCGTGTTTACAGTGTTTCTCAATAGATGCCCAACAGTGAATAAAAATCCACACAACAGTTATTATTACTGTATTGTAAAATTATTTCCAAACCTTAAATAAGAGCAAAATCAACACTGTATGATAATTACTTAATTAATGTGGACAGAATTTAAAACAGTCCCAATCCATTATGTTAAATCTAATTTAATGAATTCAAACTTTTCCCATTTTGCCTGCTGCCCCACAGCAATATCAGCTTTATGAATACACAAACAACTTTTGTCAGGTCAAAAACAACTGAAAAATCAGAGGAAAATCAGCTCTGTGTGATCAAAATAAACAGTGACATCTGCAGAGATCTTTTGAGGTTCACTCCGAGCACTGTTGACAGAGATAACATAAAAACACTGAGGTTGTGTCTCACCCTCCACGCATGTCCCTCCTCCATGGCAGCGCTCTGAGCTTCTACAGGGTTGTCAATCACCCTGCCTATCCTCCCTGAGAAATCCATCGCCACAAGGGAGTTCTCTGATACACTCCGCTAGGGGGAGACAGAGATACACGACGGTCAAAATGTGGACAGAAACAGAAGTGCCAGGATGCAGCTATGTACAAATGTAAACAGGCAGTGCAATAAAAAGTTTTTTTTATCCTCCATCTCCTGCTTGTTAGATTAGTTAGTAAGCTTTTTGTGGTGCATACATCACACTGGTATTCCAGCAAAATCAATGTTTTGCTCGTGTCAAAGATCTAGGAGTTATTCAAAGCAATGTTGTCACGCTAAAACAAGTTGATTTAGTGGTGTAGGTTTTAAGGTGCTTTAACTGAATTTAAAACAAAGCATTAAACTTACCACAGGTGCTGAGAAGTGTGAAAGTAAGGTTTTTCTTTGTAGGGGAATCTTATAATTCTGGTACAATACAATCCCATACTGTAAAGAAATAGGAACACACTCGTAAAGCAACACTATCAACATTTTTAGTGAGCATGTTGTACACATCATCAAAAGAACGTGTCACATATTTTTTTGTAATGCTGCTACCTTGAAGAGCCGGAAGGCGGTCATCCAACAGGTCCTGCCCTGTTCATCCTCCGCACACAGCATCCTCAACTCCTTCAACTCCCCTCGACATTTATTGGGCTGCGAATGAACACAATCACAACAGAAAATGATAATCATCATCACTACCAGCACCAACATTATCGCCATCGTCACTAATGGAACTAACTGAGTTGACAAGGACAATGACATTTTTTTTTACTGTTTGCTTATCTACAATATATAAAACTTAAAAAAATAAGAAAATATCAGGTAAATACAGCGATAAACCAGAACATCAGCCCACATATATGCATGCCAACCCGCTTGTCGTGAGAAAGGGAGCGGCATGGCTGCTGTCAATCATTCCTCACCTCATAATATTTCATTAGAAATCAGCTTCATCTCACTCCTGTCATCTGAGACTCACCTTGATGCAGAACTCATAGTCTGTGGGTGCGCCGTGCTGTTTTTTGCCTGTGACGACAGTGAAGATGTTGCTGTCTTCAAGGTCTGCTAGAAACTGTAGATGTCTGGGCTCCTAGACACAGAAATAATTAATAAGTCAGAACATCCCAGAGGGATCCAGCCTGGAGGTATACTCACAGACATATGCAGAGAGAACACCGTCAATAAAAGTCTGATTCTTTAAAGGATAATACGTTTCATTTGGAATATTAACTTAATCTTATTACTACAAAGATTTCAATAAAAGATGCGTTTGAATGATTTATATTTATATAGAAAAATGACAATGAAATATATTCAGTCCCTTGAAGATGAAAAGATGAAGTTGCGGTTACCTTTGAGGTTCCTTTTGTAGAGCAGTAGAGTCCTGAGCGCCGCAGGAACATGTAAACTTTCTTCCATGACTTTCTACCCACCTCCTTCACATACAGATACCCCTGGATCTCTGGACAGCTACTGGTTGCTAGGAAGTTCTGAGGGAAAGACATTGAGCAGGGGATCAGCACACAAAAAGTGGACATCTATGAGAGGCAAAGAACACAATGTCAATCTGGGCTTCTTGCACCGGTGCAAGACTGACAGCTGATGGCTGAGAGGGGCGGCAGCTTGAATTCTTACACACCACGGTAGCGACCACGATCAAGCCAGACATTGTGCTACTCAAACGCTGTAGAGCCTCGTCGAGGGCCGAAGAAGGCTGACAGGATCTTGACATTGTCATGTGTATATACATACACAAACATTTACAATGTATACATAAGTTATCTATGTTTTAAGCAGGGCCTGTAATGGATTTCTAAAAACATTTGTATTTTGTACCAAAAGGAAAAAAATATATATATACATCTAATCACAAAGTGTTATGCAATGTACCTGCTCAGACAGATACAGTACATCCATTAGATTAGCATACAGTGCATTCCTTTTGCAAACCCTTAACGACTAATATGTCTTGTGGGTGTTTGAAAGAGTTTGCGGTTTTCCATGTTTCACAGAAATATCACACCATGAAGTGGCAGGTTAAGTTATCAGAGCCAATCTGGAATCTGTGGCTTGCGGCTGGAATGAAAACTGTTCCAGAGGACTCTTCAATATCTAAAGCACATGTTTCCCAGTGTTTTGGAAACATTCCACGCTGGGCCTCATGCGTGAGCATTTTTTCCGCCATTTGCCGGATCGCGCATTGACACGCGACGTTAATTTAAAGAGCTTTCTTTTTGAGGCACTACACCTTTTGCGGCTTTGCGTTGACATGTGCTTCTTGCATAAATGGCAAATATTGCAAACACCTGGATGAGCTCGGGGTCGGAAAAGCATCTTGGTTTGGACAGAACTCTTAGTGAGTGCAAAGGAACTTGTGCTTAGAATAAGTCAAACGCCGGGGATTCCTGACACAACCCATAGCATTTATCGACTCCTCCAGCATAACGTCTACATGATCAGCAGGGGAGTTAAAAGCTTTCTGTGAGTGGCAAGGATGAAGGGATGGATTCCACTTGTGGTTCTGTCTCTTGACAGCTCCATTACTTGATACAGGAGAGAGCCAGACTGCATTTAAACCCTCCATCCATTAAGACCAAAGCTCTTCAAAATCCCAAGAATCTTTTTGTCTGCTCTCCTCACAGACTTTTTCTTTGCTTCATATCTTTTGTGAAAGCAGTGCACGGCCCAGTGAAGTGGTCGGCGAAGCAGATAAGTAGCATGACACAAGTGTGTGCAATTTGTGCTGTGCAAACATACGGTAGGTACGTGAGGAACTGCGTGTTCTATTTTCTGACTGCTTAATTCCATCCATCATAAGAGCGGGGCTTGCGGGTGCGTATGCCGAGACAGTCGTGTGTCAACAGGGGATCAACGATAGTTATTACTGCAGGCTCTGACGAGACACTCTGTCTGAGGGTCAGAGGTGAGGTATGTTACCTGTATTGTACAGTATGTAGTGGGTGCTGACTCTGAGCTGTGTGTGTGCGTGTGTCGGGAGAAGGAGAAAGAGAGAGAGACAGACGGAGAGAGACGCGTTTCGAGTGTGTTGCGCTGCATGTACCTGAAGGAGCTGAGATGGTGGAATCGTACGATTGGTTTCCTGGCACCATGCGACCATGTGCTCCGGGAAAAATGTCTGGTGGAAGAATAAGAAGGTGGAGAGAGAGACGGCGGCAGACAGACAGAGAACATCAGCCACTGTGACAATAATTACAGGCTCGGAATTTGTGACAGAAAAGGGAACGTCACGCAAATCTCATTAGTCAGCTGGCAAAGTATTTCACAAGAATACAAAACGTGGAAACACTTTGACAAAAGAACATGTCTTTCATTTCATCTCTGTGGCCACTCTTTAGAGCAAATAACACCAGTACATTCTTTACTTGAACATCTTTTTTCATTTGACTGAATACTCTAAATACTGCTATCCTTTTTCGTGACCATATCTTTAACCGTTTCAAATCATCTAAAATTGCAAAATCCACGAGGAGCTGTTGCAGCAAGTGTATTTGTCTTCACAGGCTATTAGGTGTACAGTAACATATATTTGAATGAGAGGACGTTAGGAGTGACACAGCACGTTTAGAAATGTGTAAAAAAAAAAAAAAAAAAAGATTACCAGGGGGTTTCTGAAGAATTCATATTTGGCATAGTTCTTCCTGAAGAGGAATCTACTGTCGCTGTTCATAGAGGCCTGGACCTGAACCACCAGCTCATGGTCTTCTAGACAGCGCTCTGATGTGAGACAGGCAGAGAGAGAGCAACGACAACAATGAATGAGGTTAGTATTTGTTAGTCGATATTTGTTTTACACGACACTATTAACGTATACTAGTTATAACACTTACATTATATGCCGTGTTCTGTCAAAGGAGTGAATGGCAACATGTGACTGATTTATTCCTATCTGAACATATTGTAGTCTGAAGATTATATAAAATGATGCAAAAAAAAGTACCATGGAAATATCTTATCTCTTATGTGTAGATAGTGTAGAACACTAACAATCTTGTTTCCTAAAACAACAACAACATGTCAGTGGTGTGAGATTATAGCACCAGTTCACAATAAAAGTGAAAGTGCATTTTCTTAAACAAGTGCATTGTTTCCTTGTTTAGAACCTGACCTCATACATGCTCATACATGTCAAGTCAGATGTTTGTTACAAGTGAAGCTCCCTTTCTACATTAAGCTTAAAGCACTAATCTTCTTTTGCTAATAACATCTCGGTCGCAGTTAACACACATTTGCACGTGGAAACAGCGGACTTCAACTACACATCAACACAGGATTTATATATGGCCAGTGTGACCACATGCTTAGTTTTGACCATAAATACTTTTGGGCAATACATTTAAATAAGTGGTGAATGGCAGTAAATTGGTTTATTTTGAACCTCAAGTCTAGTGGTCTAACAGTTTAGAAATGCAGACTGGTTTCAATGGCTCATGCTCATCAAGCTGTGACTGATGATCAGACCAAGAGTGTTTCAATGAGATTAAAATAGGCTGTGATTTAACTAAAAGTCTGTCCTTTTATGGATGTGGTCAGAGGTCCTGGAGATTTATATTCTGCGACTGCAATGCTAAAATTGGTAACGGCTCTCTCAATTCCAACAGCCTTTGCAAGTTCTCTCCGTCATGTCTTCATTAAAAAGACATCCTTCCTTTCCCCAGTATATCTAATTAAAAGGCTTTTGATGAACTAATAGCAGTATTTGCATCTGTTTTTTCATGTGAAATAAAGAACTTCAGAGAAAAATCATCATTAGCACGTGTCCCCGCGCTCTACCTCTTTATCACCTCTTTGACACTGTTAACGGCTCTTTTTTCTCTCTTTCCGTTTCATCTTGTCGCGCCCGTCTGATGAGTCACTCGTGTTGGTGACAGTGACTCACCCTGGCAACACTACCTCACTGTCCCAGAGTTGTTAACCTTTTCAGGGTGACAAGCAGAGGTCAGCGTCACTAATCTCAAAGGGCCATTTCATCCCATTCAGCAGCGCACCGGCGAGTGGGCAGCGATGTACGGGAATAGGCTTCTCTATTCAAACACGCTATTGTTCGGGTCTCTCTGAAACTTCTATTCTCGTCTATCACCCAGCAACGTGCACGCGCAGGAGGTCTGACGGCACACGTACGTACCGCAACAAGCACTTCATATGTACTTGAAAATGTCTAAAATGTTATTTAAAATATTATATTAAGTAATAGGCCATTGGTTGAAAACTGTACTACTACATGTAGGCAACATTCATTTAAATATATATTTTGACACTGAAAAGATATATTATGTATGCTGTTGACAAGATACAAAATATCCAAAATGGATTTGACCATTACTATGGTTCAAATGACGAACTACATGTACGAACAACTCATTCTGGTGCTCAGGTGGCTCCGTCCACATACACTATACACACAACTAGAATAGACATCGGTACTTAACGAAAAATTTATTTAAACTTCCATAAAACCACCCTTTTAACAGCAATAGTGACACATTGTGATAAGCATACTTTTTTGGAAAGTATTAATTTATATTATACTATTTTCTTGTATCCACAGGTTCACATCGACAAACCAACGCGCAGACGCATTCGGTCGGACGGTTACTGGTTCTGTAGTGGCAAATGCATAACACCTTCAATTAGAACAATCAGCATGCTGCTGCTTCATCACATCTCATTTTCTGAAACTCCCAAACATAAAATACGATAAGCAGTTATTCCAGACCTGCAAAGAATAGGGTTGCAGCACAGGTGCCCCAGAATAGAAGAAAGGCTATAATAGAATAGAGTTACTCCGAGAGCCAAAGAATGATGTCATTTACAACAAGCCAACCTGACTGCATTTGGCAGCATGATGAGAAATGTAATCAGATCATGATGGATGGTGAAATATTAAGTTAGAGAGTTGGGACCTGTACTTTGAATAATGCCATATATTTTCGAAAAAGTTTCCTCACGTGACAGCAAAACAGCCCAAAATACGCTGACACAAGTTGTCAGTTGAAACAGCAGAATGTAAGTGTTTTTACATCTGTTTTTTCGCCATGTCTCTTCCTACAGTATGTTTCACTACCAGGCACACTGCTCTATATAAAACTACACCCCCTCCTCTCCCACATCTGTTAAACTGTAAAGACACGAGCACAGAGCACAGGCTCAACTTGTCTTCCGTAAGTGCTTTATAATCGCCCTCTCCTCAGGGGGAGGTTGAGTTTTCTAACGTTCAGCTGACCACAGCTTTCCAAACTTACTGTTATAAAGCCAAGTCTAACACAAAATCACCCCCGACAGAAATGCAAAGCTCTCTTCCTTCTTAATGCAGCAACAAGTTAAAAAAAAAAATCCTGAATCAACCCCTGGAATAGAGCATCTCTTTTGAATACTGTTACGTCAGTTCAGTGTCACATTTGGAGTTCAAGAATATCAAAACAGTGAGTGTGCTGGTCTTGTAGTTTTTAGCAAATGGGAGCTAACGTGCCAAGCTCAGTGAGCTACACTACTATTCCTTCCCTTCACTTACTCCTAAATCTATGAAGAATTTACTACGATGTAGGAACGACAGGAAGACTAAAACGTAACATTTCTACATAGAAATCTATTCCTCATTTCTGAGTAGGTTGCCGACATCGTTTTGACCTTTTTAACACTACATTAGTCCTGAGGTCTCTGTCTGATGCAGTGAGGGTTTCTATATTCGGGAGAAACTCTTCACCAATCATTTCATCACCTAACATTACACTGTTACATCTCTAACATCTCCTAATCCATAACCTTCACCTTCTCTTCCTTAAGCTTCTCATCTGCTGGCTTCCACTCTGAACCCTTCGTTCCCAATTTAAGGAGAAAGAAAACATCAAAATGTAATCTTCTGACAATTATCTTGTTAATCTGGAGTCTGATTAGAACTGATTATGAGCAGTCTCGTGACCTTAAATGAGCCTACCGGATTAAAAACATCAGTGAAAGGGTGTCAAATACATATTCACTACCCTATCCTCTGCATAAACCATAAACTTTTCTCATAACCGCAAACACCAAATAAAATAACTCAATGTAATGCTCAAACAAGTCTCAAGATGTTGGCTTTAGGGCTGTACCATTTATCAATTACTGTGTTTGTTTAATTTACGAGTGGGTACCAAAGAGAGTTATGCCGGTTCCCCAAGAGGTCCTGGGGTATTGGTTAGGTTTAATAAGGGCCCCTTGGAAAGACTGTCTCCACTTACAGTCATTCTGCTGTTTACTTGCATGCAATAACTTTAGGAAACCCTGAGCTAAAATATACCTAATTTTGTATTCTGCTTCAAGCGTACTATACAATGAAGCTGGAATTTTTTCATTTACACTCTTACTCTTCCCACAGCACGAATACATGTACATACAACTCAGGCATCGTGTAAGTGCATCTCTTTTATCTTACTAAGTTAGACTCTCCTTGGCCTGTCAGTGCTAAAGTAACTCTGACCTCATGTGCAATGCCTTGTCTATTTCCATCACTTTCTGTTGGCGCATAAGCGGATCAATACGTTTAACCGACATATTTTTCCAATGACAAGCAGCTGAAAGTGTGCGCTCATTTGTCTTTCTCAGTTCTTCACGAGATAACGTTTCCCTGCCTTGTCTGCAGAATACTGCACTGCTACAGCAGCCTTCCACGCAGCCAACTGTGTTGTACTTTATCAGATCTCCGTACACGATTGCTCAGTGCGTGCATATGCTGTGTACAGTATGTGCATGAACTCATCCTTGAATACATGCCTGCGTGAGAATATGCGCCTGAACTCTCTGTCTGCCCGAGTGCGCTGGCACGCATGCATATATGTGTCAATGCACCTGTGTATGCCACTGATTGTATTGCATGTCTCAGCCCCACCAGAAAATCCCAGAGTTTTTGTGTAGGTCTGTGCGTGTGTGTGTGTGAGTGAACAGTATTTCGAGCCTTTCCGGGCTCTGCCTCTTACCTAGCCCTAGCAGCGGGTGGTGCTCAACAAGTGCCCAACTGTTGTCGTCCACACAATGGCTTTTATAAACCAGGAGCTGGCACAGGTCCCTGGCTGTCATGTCGGCCGGGATCTCCACAACTTTACCCATGCCGTCTTCACTGAAGATCTTCACAATCTATGAAAAGAAAAACGTATTAGAGATCAGAGACCATTTCAAGGTATAGTTTGGCAAACTACAGACTGAAGTGTTTCAATAGAGAAGGACAAAAGGCTTTCAAACCAGTTGTACGGGTGTCCTTGATATAATAACATGAAGCAAACGATTGATTACCAAAGGCGAAGGATAAGTTAAGAATAAGATGGCAGTTTAAATATACATTTCATGGTAACCCCTCAGGGAATACTAGTTGTGATAAAGTAATTTAACACAAACTATTTTTGAAAACTCAGTCTAATAGGTGGGTGAAGCCAGCAATTTTCTTCAAACACTAGCATAGTATTTATCATATAGCGCCCCATACACTATATAACATACACAGGCCTGTAATTATAGCACACAATAGAAAAGAACAGACTATTCAAAACTATGTAGCAATTGTGGTTGCAAGAAATCACAGACAAGCATTTCTTACAGCAACTTGTTGGTGTAATATAGAAGCAAATATACCGTTTGTGTGTGTGTGTATAACAAGGATCTGCTTTCAGGGCTGCCTGCACAAAGTGGATATATGCTGTACTGTAGCTTCAGAGGAGGTAAGCATGGTGTTTCCAATCATAGCTTATCACAAAAATGTATACAAGTATCCAGAAAGAAGACATGACAATTGAATATGCTTCAAGCTCAACTTCACGGACACAAGTTATTTATTTTTTGTCATAACTTAATATGCTGGAATTGGACCAGTAATAATCCAATCTGTGGATAACACCCAATTTAATTTTGCTCTATTAATAATACTGACTCAAACACGTACTCACACACATGTTGAGTCACTACTTCGCTGTCCAATCTAATGTATATACTGTATCGCAACAGTGTATCAGTCTCTATGCAGCTCAATCTCCACTCATATTGTTGTATGTACTGTGGTTAAGCTTTCCCTTGTCGGAGATCAACAAAACAATCCAGGAAACATAACTGCCATCGCTATTATGACAAATGGTCCTAAATCTACGTCCATTAAGTCCACAGGTTGGCTTTCCTGAAAGGAACCCATGCAGTCACGTTCACATGATACACATCTAATGGCCCACAGAGAAAACTAGATCAGCCTACACAGGAATCCAGCCTACTAAGCCTACACATGTCATGTATGCACACTTCCCACATGATATATTATGACAAAGAAATTCTGTTCTCTTCTTGAAAAGACACAGCTCATAGCGTCACAGTTTGTACAGATCAGGCCTGAGGCGCTCTATCCGTCCAAAAAATGTTCAAGGCGAAAGGAAAGGGAGCTTCTATCATTCAAAGCTGCTGACGGATTTTGACTCTTTTCTTTTTTTTTTTACTGCTCTGCTCACATCTCGAAAAAAGGCAAATTGTCTTCAGCCTTTAAAGGTATTTACACATTCCATGTCTCGCCCCTGGTTAATCACAGCAGCACTTCAAAGGGGAAACGCTCTTCACGTGTAAAAAGAGAAGGAGGCAGAGAGAGGCAGACACACACAGAAGGAGAGATAAGAGACGCAGAAAGAGAGCGGTCTTACCTCCACGGCCCGCAGTAGGCAGCAGTCCGCGGAACACGAAGGCATTTTTGGTGTCAGCCTGGCTCCCCCCCCCCCCACACACACACACACACACACACACACACACACACACACACACACACACACACACTCACTCTCACACAGTCACTAAGACAGAAAACCTCTTGCTGTTATGTCGCCCTGCCTCCTCCAAAAAAGAAAAAGAAAAATTTGAATGCCCTCAGTTGACAGTTGCAGTTGTGCTACCTGTCACATAGCCTGCAGACTAGTCCTCCAGTCTATCTAGGCCGCCGGCACTGTCTTTCAAAAAAAAAGAAAAAGAAATTGTCTGTATGACCTAAAGCCGCTGTCTGTACAGCTCACAGGACAGAGACACAGTAATCGGATGGCAGCAGGTACAGTACAGTGCTTCCAGTGCCAGTTGAGTCTGACAACTATCTTTCTTTCTCTTTCTGTCCCTCTCCCTCTCCCTCTCTCTCTCTCTCTCTCCCTCTCCCCCTCACAAAGGGTTACAGCCTCAGCCACAGGCTCCGAGGCACACTGAATCAAACCACACGCTCACCAACCAATCATAAGGCTGCAGCAGGCTGATGTAATCATTCCCACACAGACCAAGGCGCACGCACACACACACACACACACACACACTCACTCACTGTGAGGCATACACACTCCGGTAGAAACACAGACGCACAGTCATGCAAAGACGCAGCCAACTTTTTTCAGACCTCTTGCGAGCTCTCTGCTTCAGTTTCTTTTCAGAGCTTGAAGTGCGAGGGTTCATTTGAGAAGGGTGTGGGGCAGTGAGGAGGAGGTGGAGCAGGAAGAGGAAGAAAGGATAAAGGAAGGAGTAAAAAAAAAAAAAAAAAAAAAGTTTGTCTTTGTCGCTTTCCTTGTCTCCAAAATGTTCAGAAGTGTTCAAGTGAGGGCTTGTTGGCTTGTATGATTTTCTCCTCGTCTTTGCTTCTCTTTTCCTCTCCCTCCCTTCCTCCCTCCTTTCCTCCCTCCCTCCCTGTGGCTTAACTTTGAACTCCCCAGTCAGATCTCTCTGCCTCTCACAGCAGTAACAAGACTCATTACAGAGCAAATGAAATGAAACAAACCTGGAGCAGCACTTGAGCACTCCGACCTCCTCCTCCTCCCCTGGTGGCCAGCTTCGTGCCAACATTCTTGCTCTCGAAAAAGAACAAAAAACTTGGAGACTTTTTTGCACACACCCACAACAGCCCCCCCACCCCTCTTTTTAACTCTGATATTTAATATGCCATCAGACAGACAAAAGCCTTGACACACCCCGTCTGGGAGAGGCGAGATCAGCCTTAACGTTGTCATTGAAGCAACTTCTTCTTGTTTTCCGAGCTTTTTTTTTTCAGAGGAAAGGAGGGTGTGTGTTTGTACATGTGTGGTTGAGGTGTAATCCAGGAATAAGCACAGTTCCACAGAAGGAAGGAGGAAATAGTGGTAAAAGGTAAAAGTGGTAGCAGTCAAAGAAATACATTTTTAATTTACTGTAGCGGGAAACTTTGGGGAGGGATGGAGGGAGGGAAAGTCCGTCGCTGGGGGAGGGGATACAGAGAAGGAGAAAAGTGTGTGTGTAAATGATTGCACATGCACACAGACACGTACGTGGGGGGGTGTGTGTGTGTCGGATACCAAGAAACAGGAGACAGACAAGAGAAGTGAAGGGGAAAAGAGTGGGAAGCAGAAGGAAGTGACAGAGTGGGAGAGGGGGAGAGAGAGAGAGAGAGAGAGAGAGACTGTCTGGTGACACACTGCAGCAGAATGTGTAGTATGAATGCTTCCTACTGTTAACTACATATCTAGCCCGGCCCAGCTGTGTCTCCCAACCATCCACTCTCTGCCACTACACTCACACACGGACCAAGACACACACCCCCGTCTACGTCACAGTTAGTCAGGCAAAGGGGAAAGCCCCAAGAAGGCTGCACACATTCTGCAATACAGGTTTTAACATACAGTGCTGTAATTATAAATTGCTCAATCTGTCCGTTGACATCAACCCTTTTGACAAAGAATCACATTTTCTTATTGCACCTTCTGACATCATTTTAATGTCTAGAACACAAGAAAGATAATCCAACATGGTTAATGTCATAGTCGCCCAGGAAACCCTTATGTTGTCCATTGGGTGCAAATAAGTCAACACACTTTGTGTGACCTGGCCTGACTTTGATATGACAGGTTCAACAAGGCTTTCTATTTAACATAAGAACTACGGGAGTCATGTCTTGTCAGTCAACTCCAAAGTCCAGTTCCAAGCCCTAAAGGTTTGTTCAACTCATGAAAAAGATGTAATGCATTTCATAAAATAGATAGTAGTATGTCAATATAACAATTTTGCCGGTGCAGAGGTGGCATAAGGGTTAAAGCGCCCACACAAACCCCCCTGCAGAGGTCCATATCTAGTAGCAGTACTGGTTCTGGCTTGGTCGTGCACTTCACTGAACTCAACATGTTCAATGTGGCAAAGTGTGCAGGTGGGAAGCCAGTGAGGGATCATTATCTTGCCACTGGAGGAGCAACTCGTACTGGTTAGTCAGAGTGAGTCTGCAAAAAAGGGGAGGGCTCCGGGGATAGCATTAACTCTCAGTCACATTATGCCCTCTCAATACACCCCACTGGAGCAGGGACAAAGATGGCAAAGTGCTGGGAGGACTGATCATGTGTTATTTGAAGAAACTCAGAAATAATTGCGAAAAATTACAAATGATTTAAACATGAAAATAGATATGGACGTCCCCCACTGTCTGCCATGTCCAAGCTCCAGTGTGTAACACAACAATCCTAAATAGCATTGAGCTAAATCCTCTTTAATTATATTGTTTAATATGGAGTTATACTTTCCAACCTGGTCTTAAGTGAAAAGGGAAAGTCAGATTGTTTTGGTTAATTACATGTCCATTATCCCATGTCAGACTGTTTGTGTAGAAATGGGACATCAGAGATGCACTTAGGATGATTTGTTGTTGAGGACATATGGATGACAAATGTAAAATATACTTGAACATAACGCCTGTAAGTATGGTGATAAGAAACGCGAGGAGGCTTGGATGGCGAAGGGGACGTTTCAGAACAAACTGGTATCTGGTAGGAATATGGTAAAGTGGTACAAATTCAACCCAGTCTCCTACAAAATGATGTTCCCATACAACTGTGGGATAACTGCACTCATATACATACACTCCCATATAACTGCACTCTCAATTATGTTTTCATTGAAGCATTTTTTCCTTCTGGATTACGAACAGTTTGAAACACAAGGTTAAAGTCGTAAATTGAAAAAACGAACCAAAACAAACTGGGTTAGATTTAGTAAAAAAGACATTGTGGTTTGGCTAAAATGAGGATGAAACTGAAACAAAAACTAAAAACACAAAAGAAAACTTCTACTTTATGTTTAGTTTATGCAACACGAGTTCACACGGGGACACAGACAGCAGTCTTCCTGGGTGAAGCCCTGCGGTTGACCCATCCACCACCCCGACCTCCTCCACGCACTCATTTGAAACTGCAAACGTAATCCAAAACAAAAGATGTTTCCGTCAAAACTTAATTCACAATGCAGTTGTGTTGTATGGGAACATCATTTTGATGAGATAGGGCTGTAAAAGTAATAAGCAGCATCTGCAGGAGCAGCATGAATCATCAGTAAAGTATCTCCTTGTGACATTAGGAAGACCCCCTCATCGACGTCTTTAACTGTGACTCAGATGTTACCGACCGCGTTACTAATTTGGGTGGGAGCTGATCCTTCATTAGCTGTGGAAATCTTATCTTGCAGTGTGGCAATACTATATTAGACACTGACCTACTCTAATTATTGGTCTTCTTCTTAAAAGGTAAAAGAATAGTCATGTGGATAAAAAAAGGAGGTAGGCGGAGGGGAAGAGGAACATCTTCTCAAACTGTCCAGGAGGCTCTCAGGAAGCGACGTGTTGATGACAGTGAAAGATACGTAACGCTGTTTGTCTGTTGTTACTTTTGTGTTAATACACAGAAGTATGTTTGAAGACAGTACACATATCGAGTATGTAGTGCATAGTATGCGATTTCGGATGCAGCCTTTCTCTTCTAATGCTTTCAACTGTGTCCTCATTTAGACGGAGGCGCAGACAAGAGCAGGCCTCTCAACCTCTCTGATCAATCAGGTCTGATAACTGCCCTGTGATGTAATCCCCCAGGGACAGACTGAGAGCTTCAGGCAACACACACACACGCACACACACACACACACACACACACACACACACACACACACACACACACACACACACACACACAGACACACCACCAGACACACAGGCACCCAGATGTGCTAACTTACACATACACGTCTTGAGATACACAGACAAACGTGCTAAGCAATTACATACGAATGTTGTGTATTGAGTATCTGCACACGCACAGTCCAGACACACAAAAGCTACAGGCACAGAATAAACTGCACTGTATGAGAACGTGCTTTGGCAAACTAAAGTATGTACACAAGCATGTGTGTGTGTGTGTGTGTGTGTGAACGTCCAGTAGCTCTCACGCATACACACATCCATCTCTCTGAGAATTGGCTGCTGGTCTATAAATAGCTCCACTGGTATTACGTACACATTACAAGCCATTACATCAGATAGGAGTTACTGTGGCAGATTACAATTCTAAAAGACTATTATCCATTAAGGATACAAGCCTGTGCACACATTAGGATCCCTTACATGTGGGCAATGTAGTGAAGCAGCAAAGTCATGAGTTGTTAAACAGCAAAGAAACAATTAAAAACACAGTTATTGCCAAAAAGACAGTGTCTAGTCACACTAACTATTCATACGTAAATTCAAGCCTGATGTCATCTCTTTCTGGAATGTCAAAGCAACAAGGAATTTTTTCCACTTAACATACACAGGGGACTTTCTTGCCCTGAGTTTAGCCTTCAGGCTGAACTTCAACCATCTCTGATTGAATAAGCTTCTTGGTTGCAGCATTGCACAATATGTGAAGCAAAAAAGATTCACTCACTGTATTCGGACAGTTTATACAGTACACTCTAGAAGAAATAAAATAATGATTTAAAGCGATTGACGAGATACGGTTATTGTAAATGGTAGTTTTTTTAGCTTTATTCAAAACGACCATATAACATGAAAATGAACGGTCCCTGGGTAGAGACTTGATTGTCTGGGCAGGAAGCAGGACACATGATACAGTTTTTATTATAAAAACAGAGAAACGGAGCGTATTACATTGTTGATTTATCCAACAGAACCAAGTCAGAAAAAAAACGAGAAGCTTTCATTTTCATTGTATGGAAACATTCACAGTTGTGTGCAGCGAGGAAAACCTATATAAATGTAACACTTCTTGGTCTGGTTTGAGATGACTTCATTTGTATATTTTACAGTTGGATCTGGTGTTGCATTGCCATGGCTTAGCAGTTTCATTGCACAAGTATCTACTTGTCTTTTTATATAGAAACTTACAAAGTGCTGACTTTTAGCAGGTCATCAGTCTTGCCAAGACAAACACCTCCACTGTGACTGTATGGCTCTATCTGCTCTCTCTGTGTTTTACAAAACCCCTATTGGTGTTGCCAAAAAAGAACTGTAGCCATTGATAAGCTGATTTGGCTCACACGACCCACCCAGCGTCCTATTCTCATTAACAAGTACTCTCTTTAAAGCCTCAGCTGACCTTAATGTGGTGCTGTGTGCGGTCTCGTCCGCCCCTGGAAACCAACCTCCGGACGATGAGATGGAGATACATCGGACAATTGGCCGTCCCCGCTCAGCGCCTGCAGTCAGCAGTAGTGGGAGGCACTAGCCCAAAAAACTCTGCTGACTCATGAGGAAAGGGACGGTGAACTGTCCCTTGTCATCCAATTACCGCGTCAAATTAAGACCCAAGACACAGAGGCCTATATTGGACTCGGCGAAGCAAGAGAAGGCCCGAAAGGGATTTTGTAGGCAGGGGACAGAGGGAAGGAGGAGGGGAGGGATGGTAGAGAGAGAGATGTATGGAGAGAAAAGTAGGAGGAAAAGACTCCCAGTGCACACTGACAATACAAAGTCATGTACAGTGGCAGACTGCCATCTCTTCCACTGTGCAGCCATGCATCAAACTAAACACTTTATATTGGGTGGTTGGTTATCCCACAGAGCCTGCTCTGTATCTAAATAATGAAGTCCTAACACCTTCTCAGGGTATCAAGATTCCTCAAGTTGAAGGTTGGAAGATTTTGCTGCTGAGCTGGGTCAAATTGAATTAGCGATGCGGGTCAGGTACCACAAATTGACATCAGACCTTTGTACAGGCCATCCTAAATATTGCATGTA
>JAVDOI010000008.1:16731173-16748673 GCA_032191485.1 Leptoclinus maculatus
TGAACCAGCAGATTTCTGGCACTGCGTCATCTTTGATCTCCGCACAGTGCGGCCTGCAGAACACATCAGCGCTACAATGAGAAGCAGATCACAGACACACACACACACACACATAAACATACTGCCTAAAGCTCTCACAGATGCACACACATAAGTATCCCTGCTTGTAAAGACAAACATACAAAGACATACATTAGGCGCACGCTTACACACACAATGCACGAAACTGAACCTCCTCCCCAACACACCCTTACTTCTAAATACACACACTCGCGCACGCGCCCCACAGACGTTCCCACACCATGAAGCCAACAGTTTGGGCATCGACAGCATTCCATTCTGCTTTTCCTTTTACAGTGGAAAAATCTGCCCTTTGACCCGGAGTATTTCCAACATTGAGGAACGAGGCGGCAGCTGAGGAATGCCATGCTTCAGCGCTAACAGAGTGAGAGGGAGGGATGGATCGATGCCCATCATTTATATACCGGTTGTTTTCTACTTTTAATCCGAGTGCCTTTTGTTCAGCAACTTGAATGGCTGCTTCAAGTATTGATTGTGTAAAACTGTTTTCTTAAATTGGTAATCCATTGGTAGAAGCTAAGTTTATACTTCTCAGACATTACTAGGCAACATCCAAGTTGCCAAATCAACCTCATAATATGTCAAGTGTTGTATTTAGTATTTCACCAAAATATCAATTACTTCAGGTATATATTTGCATTTTACCCACAATGCCTCACATTTTCCCACACAGCACACAGAAGCACACATAGACTGGGAACATGTTGAAAAACCTTCCCTCATATTGTATTCAAATTTGGTTACTTATTACGTTACAGATTTCTTTCAGCTGGGGCGGACTATATGAGTGAGTGTATGCAACATTCATATTCTGCAGCATACGAGTAGCCATGATAATTATATTTGTTTGTGTCTAATCAGCAGCTTATACGATGCTGAGATGCAAAACAAGACAGTATGCCGTCTGATCGCTGCATCACACCTTCCTTGTTACTTCTTTCTCTCCAGAGTGCGTAATTGGTTGTGGTACTACCCGATTTACTACGGTTCCAGTCTTACACAAGACTGTCGCATGATTTCTACAAGCTGACATGGAGGCTGCCAACATCATGAACTCATCATTTTAAATTATACTTTGGTACAGTACAAAGATACTGTGATACTTCTTTGATAAGTGGGTGTCACAGCTTTTGAAGTCTGGCAACCTCGGCTGGAGGCACAGTAATACAGAGAGAGAGAGAGAGAGAGAGAGAGAGAGAGAGAGAGAGAGAGAGAGAGAGAGAGAGAGAGAGAGAGAGAGAGAGAGAGAGAGAGAGAGGTGAGGAAAAGTGAGATGAGGGGGAAGAGTGATCAGCATCACCATCATTAGAGCAAATGTTAATGATCCCTTCAGGGATACTGTGGCTCAGCAGATTCCAAGAATACAACCCAGAGAGCAAGTAGACAGGAAAGGATACTAAGGAAAACACAAGTAATCTCACCTGCAGAACATAATGAAAATACAGAAAGCACAGTTATTCGACACATTTATATTATATACACAGCAGTAAGTATTACAATTAAGTGATGGAAGAAACACACATAAGTCACTGCAAAGACGCACAGTTAGTATGATCCACGTTCAAAAGATGATCTCTCTACGTGTTGCTTCCATCTCGTTACTATAAATAGATGCAAAATGAAATAACCCTAAACATTTTGCATACAATGCTGAGCCAGCTCCTACTGAAGAATAATAACAAGTCATTATTTTGTTAATGCTAGTTTGCTTAAACCTGTGTGATATAAAAAAAAGCTTGTGCAACTAGGCACTGAACACCAACAGCTCATGTGCTAACATTATTAGTGCCAACCCAGCCTCCACAGCTTGTCTGGCACCATGCGCTATTTTAGGCCTCTTACTTCATCATGTGTGAATAAGAATTCATCCAGTGAGCTAATTTGTTCGAGGACACGATGCACGCTACTCATTCCTTCCTACGATCAACAGGAATGTTGGCTGAACTAAGAGTCCTGAGCAAAGGACAAAAGGATGACAGAGGAAGAGAGAGAGAGAGTTAAACACAGTCCAAGACACAACAGAAATAGACAGCCCGGTAGAAAGATAATGAAACACAGACTGGAGAGGCAGAGACAGGGCGTGGGGATCCTGCCATACCATAGAGCACAGTGAGCTACAGGACATCCAGTCCAAGTACAGTAAATCCAGCAAAATCTGGCAACCCAGTGATCAAATCAGTGTTCCCACACTAGAACGACTGGGGCAGCTATGGGAACACAGTGTCCAAGTGAGCACATAACAGCACTCTCTATTGCACTACTGAGGACAGACTGTCAAGAACCTAGACTGAGAAAATGAATGGATATACAAGCTAACTGCCTCGCATTCAAGGCTTCTTATAGGGTTTTCCATTGCACGACATAGATTATACAGGCTAAGCTCCAAGTATTTTTTTTTTAAGTGTGGCACGGTTGTAATACCTGTTTTTTTGCCCAGTCGCTTCCAAATGGAATGTATGGAGTTTTAACATTCAATCAAGCCCATGTTTTGTATTTGTAGTAATCCTTAGCAGGCACAGGAAGTCCGTTTTTCTAAGGATATGTGCCCATCTGTGCACACTTTCACACATACCACACTGGACTGGTGCCAGTGCTCATAGATGGCAGCTTCCTAGTTCGATGTTCTTAATCATCCTGCAGCTCCCACATTAACCAAATGTATTCTTTGGCACACAGACACACACACACACACACACCTGCAGTAAACCTTCGGCAGCATCAACTGGACAGTATGAACGACTACATTAAACACTGTGCTTTATTTCTATTCATTTCAAATCCCTGGACATAGCTCGTCTCTATTTCCCAGTTTCACCTTTAAGAATGTATAGCTGCAGAGAGGAGGACTAAGAGTGGGAACATGGAGAAAGACGGGAGGGTAGAGGAGAGTGGAAGAAAGTGAGGTAATTGGGAGTCATATGGCCATGTCAAACAGCTTCCCCAGTAATTCCTGACAGCCCAGCACTGCGTCCTCACGCCTCCTGCACCAGCGGCCAAGGAGTGAGGTAAGGAGGAACAGAGGGACAGAAGTATGAGAGTCTGTCAGAAAGCGCCCGAAGGTCGGAAAATTCAGTAAACTAAACACAGAAACTTCACACCGTGCAGGCTGGCTGACTGGACTGAAGGTGTGGAGGGCAGGGAGTGGGGTGAAAACAGACAGACTGACACTGAGAGACAAAGACAGATATGGTCGGAAAGATTATGGTTAGAGGTCTAGCAGAGTGGGCTGGGTCTGGGAGCAATGATTTACCTGCCCACCATCCCCACTTGTCAAACCCTTAACAGTCCACCACTCCCCCAAAAAATCTACTCAAGGGAGTGTTTGCAAGAAAGCAGTGTTACCACTGTTCCACATGCCTCCAGAGCTGGACCCCAAAAGAACATGTATGTGATGATGAGACGGCTCCGCTGGAGGAGTTTTTTTTCATTTCAACGGAAAGGTGCTGAAATGAATTTCCAACCACAGTGAGACATACTTTCCATTGCCATCAACAATGGATAGACACTGCCAATGCTGTAAATATTTTACAGAACACACAAAGACAAACAGGCAGACGCGAGCCCAAACACATGGATGGATGCACAGCAAACACACAAAGATAATTACATTTTCCACAGCTCTTTCTCAGCATTGTCTCCTCATTATGAAGGTTTGGTGGTCCGTGCAAAACAAAACCAGTAAAAACTTGGCACGTTTACATTTTTGAACAGTCTGAGCATATGTACACCGATGTTTCAATACATGATGTGAAACCTCTATTTCACACTCCACGTATATGTTCTTATTACCTAATGTGACTGACAAGATGATACAAAACAATCTCATGTAACGCAAACAAACGTCACACTATGAAATGAGCACTTCGCATGTAAGATACAATACAACAATGAATTATGGGTACACTTGAACACTTATTTTGAGGTGAAGTTTAAGTGTGAGGACATGTTTTGGTTTTGAGACAAAAGTCCTTTCATTCCTGCTCTTTAAAAGGTCTGGAAATGGGAAACATGATTGCTGTGATGTGGGGGCCACAACTGAGGTCAACGTCAGAGACAGATCTAGTAGCATAATAAAAGAGACGAGTGGCTCAAAAAAAAGCACACTTTTACAGATACTTCATCGGACTGGTCGATGACAGTAATAATTTAGATACGCCGCTAATCGCCAACACCCCTGCATCGCCTTTAATCCCCCAATCCACTTCCTGGTTTATACTGCACTCTTAACAGGCCGCATGGGAATTCAAAAACCAACAACATTCCTACCCCGAGCGGGTCTACCGGTCTAATAAATTGGTTTCTGAATATTTACCAGACACGCCTGCTTTACTTACATTGAGCCAAAGTTATGTCACGTAGAGTAATTCAATGCAGAACTCATAACCACTTAGTAAGACATTAATCTTTGACCTCTTTACCTTATGGACTGAGATTTACCATGCAGTGTTGAATTAATGCAGCAGCTAGTAGTTCAACATTCCTCCAAAGACAAAAACAACATCCCCTCGTGAAGACCAGAATGAAATCTAATATTTCAAGACTTAGTCCAGCATTAACCATTTAGAGATCTACTTATGTCACAGGTGGCAATTCAAAGCCGCAACTTCTAAACTTTTAAAGCATTTACTGGATGCCACAGGTTTATCAATTCATCCAGTGATTCATGAGCTGACGCTTGAGAAAGCAGAGCAGGTCTTATTCAACTCAGACTTCCATTTTGGCAAGAAACGACTGCAGTCTAGGGTGTCGTACCACAACCGACCAGGATCTTAGCCAGGGAGAGTATTTATGAGAAATAGTCCGCCCTCACATTACTGTAAGCTGGTATGTTACTGTAACCAGCAATGGCTGGCCCCCATGTGAAGACCATTAACAGTGACGATGGGGAGACTCAGACTTCCAGGAATAGACGGGCCAGTCTCTAAATCGTTGTCAACAAATGAACACACAAATTCAAACAGACTCAGAGAGATGCAGCCTTGTGTGCAGGTACACACACACACACACACACACACACACACACACACACACACACACACACACACACAGTCTCTGCTCCTCCACTCTTCACCCCATTCTTTTTTTCTCAAACAAAGCCGCAAACCCTCTTGAGCACACACATGATCTGTACACTAGAGTGCTATCACGTGCAAGCAATCATCATGCCTCAGATGAGCAAAAACACGGGGCAGATGTGGAGCAGGGAAAAAATTCCTAAATGCTCATGTCCAACACACTTGACCACTAAATACAGCTGATTTACGATACTCAAATAGTGCATTCTTCAAAACAAGTAACTTGAGTCACACATGTCTCAGTTATCAACATAAAAGTAAATCAAAATCAGCTGATGTCTCATATCCTGTTTTTCCAGAAGGGAAAAGCATCTGACGTGGTCTCCCATATCGCACGAAGACAATGTTTTGTATCCAATGCAACCACACCAAATTATAATGCATGGTCAAATACCAAACCCACCAGACCCCTGCTGGGAAAAAGTAAACTTTCTGAAAAGTGTGTCTTTGTGGGGTTTGACTTACATATATGCCAGTGGAGGGTTCTCCAGGAGATAGAGACCCGGGACTTAGGTCAGGGGAGTTTGCTAGACTGCAGAGCTCTGGGAAAGGGTTGGGTATGGCCGGGAGGGATGATGTCCTCAGCTGCTGCTCCTCCTCCTGCAACCTCCTGGACAAAGGACGACAGTCATATAGTCAAACACACTTCTAGTATTAGCTTGTGTTGCCACCCTGATAAAAAAATACTAAGTGAAGTCTAAGGTCGTGACCTGGAACAGCCCCTTGAAAAATGAGATGGGGAAAACTTTAAAATGAGAGCTGCTGACACATGTGAAATATGTGCAGGAAAGAGAGAGTTGGACTTCATAAAGCATTGATGTACAGTATCCAGGCTCATGTCTGTTTCCATCTGATCTACCCACAATAAAAAAATCTCCCCGCAACTGGAAATCACAGACCCCCGCAGCGTGCCAGCTAATCTGCAATATTTATCACACATCAATATTAAATCAAGACATCACTTTAAAGTCATTTTTTTAAATCAGGCACATACAGTACAGTGGAAGCTTGTGGCCTGAGAGAGAAATGATGATTTGACAGCTGATCATAAACTTTTCAGGATTCACTTTTTTTTTTTTAATGGGCAGGCCAGTGTCTGAAATTCTAGCTAGCTAGCTCAGAGAATCACTGTAGACGACTCTTTCTCTTGGTCTCTTTATCAAACTGTGTCTCTGTAGAACCCAGTGAGTTCAAAAGGAAACGGGCCTTTTGATGTTGTCCCATCTGAGCTTGAGAACAGGGTTATCCAGAGGTCAGCCCTGAATAATAAGAACTTCAGAGTCTGTGCGTTTGAAAGAGAGAGAGAGAGAGCGAGAGAGAGCTCATAAGACAGAATATTCCATTACCTGATCATCCCTTTTCTGTTTCTGTCATATACTCCAAAGGCGAATAATAGGAGCTGACACCAGCTCTGCTGTGAATGCCTTTGTGTTTGTGTGCACTGTACGCATGCAGCCATACTTCTGTTGCCTCAGTGTGTATGTGTGAGTGAGCATATCCACTTTTGAATGCATACAATAACAGCCTTAGGGAGAATATAGGGTTACTATTCTTCAAATTGAAAGAGACATTTGCACTTGGTACAAAAATAAATGAGAATCTTTACCTTTCTCTCTCCCGCTTTTGTAGTTTGAGACAAAGGGGGAGTGACAAGGAGAAACGGGTCATTCAAAGGCTACGGATAGGGAGCGGGGAGGAAACGTTATGCCCAATTATCGAGAGGGTGGTGAGGAATGATAGTGTGGAGTGAGAGGCTTCTTTTCCAATGTAGAGAGAAAAAAAGAGCTCTGCGTGTGTGTGTGTGTGTGTGTGTGTGTGTGTGTGTGTGTGTGTGTGTGTGTGTGTGTGTGTGTGTGTGAGGCTGGAAGGAGTTAACTTAAAGTTTAGTGGCATACTTCTGTTGCCCAAGTGCATGTGCATGTATGTGTGCACATGTACAATTTAAGTATTATTTCCATTTTTAACTGCTGGTATATGCGTATCTACAAGCATCTTCAATTCTGATGGTGCCTAAGTTGTGTTTGATGTCACGGTATGAATGGATACAATTTTACTGACAAACAGCGAATTCATAATTCCCTTCAACCGTGTGTTCGATACATTCAATGTCACGTGTAAAATGTCTGAATATTGTGGACATTGTCCTAAAGCCCAAGGTGACATCCAATTAAATCCTGGATGGGTAACAATGGAGAAACCAGCAAGAGTAAGCTAGAGTTTAGAAATTAGTGTTGCCAACTCTTTTCCAATGAAAGTAGCGAACAGCAATGAGCTCCAAAAGCTGTAACACTGACAGCCCACCCCATCAGGCTTTCCTCCAAAGCCACTCCCCCAACAACAAACATGGCCGTGGTTATTACTCACAGTTATCAAGCTTGTGGAGGACTCGCAATGACCAATAAGTACACATGCAGAGTGCGGTTTGTGTGAAAGGCCCATTAAGAAAGTAGACAGGCCGTCTTCATTCAGACCGAATGAAATGATTGAAAGAGTCCAACGGAGATCTTTTCCTAACCCTGAACTGTAGCTCCTGTGTGTCCGCAGACAGACCCGGCAGCGACAGCCACATATACCGGATTTTCTTTTTGTTGACGTTTTTTTTCTATATCAGAGCATTTGATTTATTGATTGCTGTCGGGATGTAAAGACAATAAAGACAATAAAATAAATGACCCAGCCTATCTTTAAATGAGGATTGATCAACTATCAAAATAGTCCCCATTGGATTTTCGGTCGACTGATTCAATGATTCATCCTTATTTATCTTTAAATTATCTTCAACATTTAAAAACTATAACTTCAGTGCTAACTGAAAATCACCTGTCACAGTTGTACTTTCGTGTTGTTATCACTAATGTTTCTGCCACACGCGTTTAGGGATGAAACTATATCCTTAGGATACAAGTAAATGAATGTATTGTTCAAGAGAGACTCACTATAAACCTCCAAACCCTGTTTGTGTCATAATAACATTCATGTGGTAGCACCTTCTTTTTTTCTATGACGTTGGTTATTTCACTGTGGCGCTCCAAAGGGTGACTCACCCGACTCACTAATGCAGCCAAATATAAGTTTATGTACATTTTTGTGAGAGCCGTGTGCCAATGCTCGTCTGGACAGTCCATCTGGGGTTCTGGCACATTTCTATTCCCTTGCCATAAAAACCCCTATGAGCTGCTGAAGAGGGGGCAGAGCAATACATCAACATCGATATCTGTATATACTGTGGGGTCACCGACCTGACAGCGAGAATGTGCATGGGTTGTGACCGTCGCAGGCTGGTTTGGGATGAGTCCGCAGACGGCTCCGGGGAGGCGTGGCTTAGCGCGTGCGAGTGCTGACCCTGCCGAGGCTGGTTGTGTTGCATGTGATGATGGTGGTGGTGGTGGTGGTGTTGGTGTGAGGAGGTCTGTCCATTGTGCAGTAGTGGGGTGGACTCTGTCTGCTGGCCACTGCAGGTGGAGTACAGGCTCTCCAGCGAAGAGTTCATATCATTCACCAGGGCCTCTAAATCCACGTCATCCTCTGGAGGAGACAGATAGAAAAGGAGCACATCACTGGCTGAATTTTCGAGAGAAACTTGGTAGTAAAATCCCTCAAATGAGGAGTGCAAGACATGCTTCTGTGAAGTAGTGGAGAGGTTTCAAAACTTGCTGCCGGTCAAGTGAGCAAGGAACAGTGTGGAGCAGAAAACACATCACGAAAGCTGGAAAAGAAAATCAAACCCCAAATGCAATAAAACACAATAAAAGAAAAATGAAAGACATATAAGCTGCTGTTTTGGTTTCAAGTTAAGTCCCTGGATATTGTTGGGACTTTCCCTTTCTTTTTCAGTTTCTCTATCATTTCATTGTGGCCTGGATTTGAACCCTTGACCTCAATTTGCCCCACCATGATTCTAAGTAATACCAACAAAAAAAAAAAGGAAAGGAAAACACTAGCATGCACAAAACACACACACACACACACACACACACACACACTGGTAACCAGTTTTGCGAGAGTGCACAATCAGCAAGACTATCTTGACTAAGTACCTTGTGCTGCTCTGGGAGCCAAATCTCCAGGGATAACAGGTACAAGCACAAACCTGTCTGTAACGCTGTTCAACTCTTACCACTGGGGTTCACAGCGAAGGCAGCGGCTCTAACTTCACCGCATGTATCAAACATTCTGCTTTTAAAAGGTCTTTTAAAGCAGGACGTGGAACTCTTCTCAGAGAGGGAATCTATCCTCAAAGCCTCTGTGAAAACCTCTCGGCCCATTTTAATTCATGATGAGAATTTTTCAACTGACTCCAGGAGCATGTTGTACCAAAGTTTGAAGTGAGCTCAATGGAAGGGAAGCGCTCTCTCTCGCTCTCTCTCTCTCTCTAATTGCTTCATGCAGTGAAAGTTTTGTCATCTGGGTAAACTGGGCGCATAACTTTGTTATAACTGTGGTGACTCATCTTATGATTAATAGATCTTGGATATGAAAAAATAAATCTGCCTCATGAATTCATCATCAAATCTCTGTTTTCAGATCCTTCTGACTGTACTGCAGGACACCTGTAAACCACCAGGGGGAGACAAACTCTAATTGTACAGGGCAGGTGCTCTCAAATGTATGGGGTTCATGTGAAGGAACCCCATTTGGATATAGGGACACAATCTCGAATTTAAATAACATTCATCATAATAATGTCCTTACACCAACGGATAGGGAACCATCTGATCAGAAACAGTTTTCATGTACAAATGTTTAAATGTACCCTGCACTGTGTGACTCGTGTAACTTCCCCACAGCTCAGGGTGCAGGACACCTGACAGCTGGATCATGCGAGGTGTTGCGAGGGTCATGCCACCCTAAAGCAGCTGAAAGTCCCACCGCTCAGCAGAAAGCTGACGTCTGCAATTTGATTGATGTAAAGTTTTAAAAGCACTGGCTTCAAAGTGAGCCCCTAATCCTGGCAAGGAATCAGTTTCCTGTGAAAGTATTCAAGATGTTTTTTTTCTTTTTTTGCTCCAGAGGCAACAACAACAACATGAGCCACAGGTTAGCAGGATAGCAAACATCCCCATCTCTTTCATGCAGCAGCAGCAGCAGCATAGCTGTGGCTGCAGCACTGATGCTAAAATCTACCTGCTGAAAATAAAGATTCGCCTTATAAGAGCTTTTTCTGAAAACGTGTCGGGTAGCTGTATCACAGGTGCCGGTGAATCGAAGGTGGTTAATCTGTGGGTATTAATAGTGACAAGTAAGCTGGGGCAGCTACTTATAGATAGCCCGGAGAGCTAAAGGGCTATATACCACAGGACACAAGGTTCATACGAGGCCAATACGCAAGACAAAGGACAGGGAAAGACACCTGTAACACCGAAAAGGAGCGATATCAACGGCAGCAGCAGCAACGGTAATTTAAAAATGAATAAATATAAAATTAGGACAACATAATCAAACAAATACATCCAAAATGCTATGAGGGTAAATCAGAAACTCCATCAAAAGTGAGCAAAACTCCAAAAATGACTTTTACCCTGAACACATCATCTGCTCAATCATCCATCATGCTCACTAGGTGCGACATGTGCCCTCAAGCTAGAGAGAGAAAATAAGTTTCCTCATGAATCTGACCTACTTTGGCCTCTGGATGGGGATTTGGCAGAGCACGAGAAACACAACCCATAAACCCACGCAGGGATGTAGGATTGGTGCGTCATTAACGGCCACGCGATTGCAATCACGTATGCATGTCACAATCAGGCAAACAAAGGCATGCGTCATGTTGCCCGGGTGTGTGGCTGACAGATTGATGACACAGACAGCATGCAGGCAGGCACGCACGATTTACACGCATGAAGATTTGGAGCAGAGAGACGACTATAGTTCTTTCTTTCACATGGAGTACAGACATTTTTTTTGCCAGACAAATTCATGTCATTTGCACATCTGGCCCTACAATATTACAGTATCAATTAGATCCTCTCGAAGTAGCACACAGAGCTACAGATGTAGACGGAGCTGTTGACAGTGGGAATGTGCAGCTGTGATGCATCACTACACACTTTGACACCAAACACTATGGATAACATCAATACACTGTGAAGATCAACGTGTCGCTGTAGCATGTGGCATAAATATGCACCCACGGTCTGAAAGCAGGTGAGAAGAAACTAAGCTCCCACTCCACACTTATGTGCCGAGCAAAGTGAGTTTAAAGGAATCAATCTTTTTAGAACTGTATCCACCGAAAAGAGGGATCTCTGACGAGCATCTCTTCCATTTGGACATGCAGCAGGTATAACGGCATCAAACGGGTATAACAAGGGTGTTACACCTCTAGAGCTGCTAATTCTGTGTAATAAATGGATACAAGACGAGGAGGCATTATTTATAAAGTACATGAATGCTTTAACATGTCACAGTGAAGACCTTTGTTTTCAAAATAGCCCAAGCTTCCTCTATTGTCTGAGCCACACATGATCGTTCACACCATTGACTCCTGGACCAACAGAGGAGGGAGCAAATGTCACAGACTTAACATCCCACATCCCACATATACAAACACACAACTAAGCATTAGCGGTTCTACTACAGCGTGGAACAGGACGTAACCGCCTCACCTCAGATATCTTAACTCTAATACACAAACATTCTGAGGTACTGGCCAAGTGAAATGACTAAATAACCTTCACAGAGTTACATTGAGATGATTTCATCTCTCCGTTTTTGACACTACTCTAAACTCATGACGGACTCTGCTGGCACCTCACATGCTGAGTTAAGTCAGAACTACAGTTCAAATAGAAGACCACATCTGAGCACCCCACCAACTCCCATTTTCTCTTGTCTTCTTTTCTTTGTCTTTTCTCCAGGACAGAACCCGGTCCAGACGTCCTGTTATCCCGAGGCACAAGATTGAGTCCCTGAACCTGGCTGAACGCTGCCTTCCTTATTCCAACTAAATACAGTAAATTAACTACTTTCTTGCCAAGGCATGATTCGCATTCTTGAAAGCCGTCTTAACCCTTAAGAACCCATGGTGACACAGTCGTCACAGACACTTTCAGAAATGTTTTCCATGTGGCCCAATTTAGTCTGTTTTATGTCCCCTATAATTTTCCTTTAAGGAAAAAATGGGTTTGGGTATTTAATTAATATATGCTTTACTGACAGGAATCTTAACACAAGGTACACTTACTAGCTTTTTCTTAGGGAGTCTGTATAAAAACACTGAACGCTGGTACTGTAAGAAGTGGAAACTTTTTCAACCAATTATCCAAACACCTTCCAGAACCAGAACAGAACCAAAAATCGAAAAAAACATTACAAAATCAAAAAAAATGAAATGGCCGTACCTACCTCCTCTGGAGTATTTCCATATTTCATATGTGGCCGTTGAGCAG
Organism: Leptoclinus maculatus; assembly: GCA_032191485.1. Classification (NCBI taxonomy): domain Eukaryota; kingdom Metazoa; phylum Chordata; class Actinopteri; order Perciformes; family Stichaeidae; genus Leptoclinus; species Leptoclinus maculatus. The sequence continues at coordinate 16,743,718 of JAVDOI010000008.1, forward strand.
AGAGCAAGTTCTATAACCCACTAGACAATGAACTCAGCTACATGACTGAAATCACTCTGGCGTGTGGTGGGGAGAAACAACAAAGAGGAGACCAGCATGTGCAGAGTACAAGCCCGTGACATCGCATCTGTGAGAGACTAGAAAGGACTCACATATAGCATGTCATGCCACGGCTCGGTACAGTGTGGCCTCGTCATTTCTTCTACTTATTTAAAGAGAGACTGCATTTCGGCCAACTATTTTGAGCTTTGCAAAAACACTTAACATCACAGTGAAATGTGCATGTGCGTGGCACAATTTACAGATAACATATTGGGAATGTCATGTGGAGCAACTTCCATTTTCAAAGATTGGCTTTGCAATCGCCACAATACGCCGCTCAACAGCGTCTCATTCCAAGCGTGTGAAATAACGTCAGTTCATGTTCCAACAAAGCCACAATGTTCCCTCCAAAATTAATAGGTTTATGACTGTTCTAGATTAATAGCAAGCGCAGCAAGAAGCTAGTGGCTCTATTTGAACCCTGTAAGAAACAAAGAGCGGGTTGACTGGAAAACAAGTTTGCCAACGTCAGCAAAGATTATAATCCCACTAATGACACAAGAGGTGCTGGGGCTCAGTTCAAAATCTCTGCTCAAATGACACCCTATTTGAGCAGCGTACGTAATACGGCTTGTGAAACACGCTGAAATAGCAAAAGTACTTAAAAGTGGTAGCTGATTTGTCACTCACTACTTAAAGAATAAAAACAATTTAAAAAAAGAGCGAGACAGGGGGAGAAGGAGATCTGACCAAAACCTAAATAGTCTGCAGCACCAGTGCTCATAAAACAGGCTCCCAACACATGTCTGGCATAAAAACCACAACAACTGGGTATCTATGTGAAATACCATTATTCAGACAGTGAAAGCAAGACTGTTACTCATTTAAAGTCATCTCCATTCTTCGGCCTCTCCGGTCCTCCTGAGTTCCCTCCATTGCGGGCTGATCCTGAAAAATGACAATGTAATTTCTGCTCCATTTATTTCCCATGCCGGGGCCAAGCGTTCTAATTCGCTCGTTTGAGTCCTCGCAGACTCTCCACCCTTACCTCCCATGCTGAGCCAATATTGTGCTTAAATCTCATGCTCCGATTGTCTTGGATGAACCCTGTATGGCACAATTAGATGGACGACGTAATTATAATGGCACCCTGTGTCCATGCAGATCACCCTTTGAACTGCTGAAATGTTTACAGCGGAAGAGACCCAAATATATATTATCCCCCTCGACCCACCCCCGGCCCAGTGGAGGATAATGAGCAGCAAGCCGCTCCCCACACTGTACTGAGACGAGGGACACACACACACACACACACACACACATACAGTCACACGCGCACAAACCCATAGTAGTAGTACCGGATTCCCAGGTAATTTCTATGACCTTTTTGTATTCTCTTACAAATGAAAATAAATGGAGAATACACAGCAAGCTTATGTTACACCAAGTCAATGTACAGTAAGTCCCAGTAGTATGCAATATCATATGACAAGTCCCACTACTATGTAAAATCATATGTAATTTGATGTCAGAGTACAACAAAGTATGCTCATCTGTGTCATAAAACACCAAAGTAACCCAGGAATATTTGACTGAATGCAAAAGCACCAGCACCAGCACACACACACACACACACACACACACCTACACACACACACACACACACACACACACACACACAAACACACACACATTTCTATTGGAGGTGGTGCACCAACCTTGATGGTTTGGAGAACTCCGATTGGCTGATTGCTGGAAGCTCGGACCAATGATGTCAGCTTGCCTGTGATTGGAGGACCGGTCCATATTGTCTTGCTGTGGGAGAGAGAAGCAAGAACATTTTGTCACCCTACTGGGAACTTTGTTGTTGAAAGAGGCTGCTTTGCCCACAATGTTTGCTGAATCTCATTTATCTACGAGATCATGTGAACAATAAGGACTTCTAAAGGTAGTCTCACATGCTTGATCCAAAATTCTCCACGTGGGCTGGAAGCATGTAGTTTATCATTACATCATCTTAACATGTTTATCTTATATCATTCTTTTGACACGTTTCCCATTTGGAATGCTACAAGTACGTTTAAATAGGCTTCAGAAAGTACAACAAATACAATGAAAAAGTTGAACTCTTTCGACACTGCCTGTGTGGAAACACTGCTACTTCCCACAAACAGTGTGTGAACATGGCCAGGTGTGTATCAGAGAGCAAAAGATCAGCAGTATAAGATACCATTTAATGACAATGTCCTCATTTGACCTTTCTATTTCCATCATATTTCCACGTGACTACGAAGCTGTTCAATAAGGAAAAGAAAAGGTTGTTTCTTAACATATCTGATTGAGGAGTGGGAGCAGCACGCACTGGGGCAGACGACTGTGTACTTCTTCTGATGCTGTAATAAAAGCGGTGTCCTAACTTTATCGACAATCGTTACCAAAAAAAGAATGAAACAAACTTAAAGCATTGTAAATAACAGCTACTTTCAATTGCATTTAGAAGGTTTTAGATGAAGTTAGATGTGTGTCTCTTTGCAACAAACTGCTTAAAAGACGTTCCTGAACGAACCACTTTTTCAATGCAAATCTCAAATTGTCGACAACATTTTCATTTTTTAGAGCTCAAATTAAAATACTTTTTAAAGTCATATATATTTAAAATAACTTTACTTACAAGACTTAATGAGCAGTTGGAAGAGAATTGACCACTGTGAGAATAAAGCTTGGAGGTAGAATTCCACTCTGATGACTCGATTCTTCAAAATAAGGGCTCAGTTGGATAGTTTGGAAATATATAATCCATGATTTGAAGTTATTAGTGTTCCTCTCTGGTGTCTACGCTGGTGCCTACGTTCAGACTAAACTGGATCTAATTGGAAGTTCAACGTCAGCATATGTGTCCGTCCACCACCACCCCCAACCGCTCTTCTATACCAACTAACCCAAACGCATCCAGTCATTACATTGCATTGTTCCGTCTTTGTATTGTCTTGTGTTCCAGCTGTCTTGGTTGGATCGAAAAAAAGAGATTTTGGAGCGTAATGGGTCTAACCTGCTTTTGTAATAAAAAAAATAGAGTAACCACCGCATCCCCCCATTTGTTCCCATCACATAGCAAACCCCGTCATCATCACACATCGTGTGGGGGTCCAGCTACCAGACTGTGACTGATCCCTACCCAGTCACCCAAACAGCACTGGGACGCTGGGATGGTACAGCACAGCGTTACAGTGTGTGTGTGTGTGTGTGTGTGTGTGTGTGTGTGTGTGTGTATTCAGGACAGGATGGTCATGGTTCAGCTCCACTGAGGAAAAACGTAGGGACTCTTTCTCACCATATACTGGTCTTGAATGCTGTTTTGCATGGCTGTCTGGGGGTAAATTAGTTAACACACACACACACACACACACACACACACACACACACACACACACACACACACACACACACACACACACACACACACTCTAAAGGACTAAAGGGCTCTTAAAGCACACCTTGATCTTTTTTGTGGATCTTACCAACAAAAATCCAAACCCAGACAGCCTTTGATGCCTCAATAGATAATTGACAGAATGCTAACTTGGGGATTTAATCCGATATATACTGTCCATTTAGCATATTCCTCAGCCATGCCATTGCCCTACTCTGCATTTGGTTATAGGTTTATTGAAGCCCATAAGGCTGAGACTACAAAGAGGGGAGAAAATAAAGAAAATAAAAGCCAACATTTCATCTTTTTCGTCTGCTGATGAAAAAACACAGAATCTGTCACACTGTCTTTTATATTGTATTTTCTCATCCTGATTCTCTGCCTCTCTCACACTTATTATTTTACACAAACGCAAAGGCATGCACACACACACACACACACACACACGTTGCTCTTAGAGCGGGGTCAAAACAGGACTGAGGGTAGGCCAAGTTTTGACAAGTAGCATGTAGGGAATCTTTCATATCGATGTAGTTGAAAGCAAATCCAAATAGGAGTCAGTGGGCCCAGGGTTCAGCGTTTTAAAAGGGGTCAGCGTAAGGCCAGAGACAAGCTTACGGCACTGAAAGCAGGACAGACACAAAGGTCTGAAAATTAGGCCTCAAACAAGAAGGAAAAGACTGAGACGCATGTCAAAGCTATGCCTTCAGAAGAGGTCAGAATAATGTTAAATGTTACGACCAGGAATTGAATATGAATCAATAGTTGGCTCACTGAGAGGCTTTTAGCTCAGAAAGAGCACGAGGGCCCGTCATAACAGCGTGCACGTCACCCCTGCAGCTGAGAATAGACTGGATCCAGAACAACGTTTCAAGTCTATGAATATACATTTCCATCATGTTTTGATTTACCTAGAACTAAATATTATCAGAAAGCTTTAAAGATGTGAAAACTTCATACTCAAGAGTCCGAGACTTGTTTCTGGCAGACCATTTACGACATACATGAACAACTAGACATGAAGTGGAAATCCCTTCTTAGATAATTAACCAGAATGAGATCAGGAGGTCTCACTAATGTCTGCTCTAGTGCTTCGTTTATCTGTTTGATTATATTTTAGGAACGCAGCTGTAGCTGCTGTCACAGCACGGCTGAGCCGCTGACAAGCAGAGCTCAAGCAGAACATCGGCCGATTTAGTTTTTTAATCATCTTTTCTTCCTAATTCAAATGAATCAATTAAAACATTACCGCACTATCATGTTAGCTATGTTGGTGAAGCCTTTATAATAGTTGTTATTGTTTCATTGGTATCACTAAGACAATTTGACGGGTCTATGGGAGTTCCGTAGAATTAGGAATGTTTTGAAAGACACAGCTGCATTAGTGGCCCTACTTATTGAAATATTCACTGGCTGTTTAGCGTCACAAACCCACAATATATGTTATAAGCACAAATAAAATATATGTATCAGAACATCCCATA
>JAVDOI010000008.1:16753673-16833673 GCA_032191485.1 Leptoclinus maculatus
ACAGCCTTGACTGTAAAGGGCCGAGTTACGCATGAACTGAAGTAGTCCATCGGACCGCATTGGAAAGCAAAAGTGTTTATAGTTACAGAAATTGTCAAATGTAATATTGATGCCGTAAAGGGTGTTAACCCCTTGAGACTGTAAGGCAGAACATTTAGGCAGAGATCTAATTGAAACATCTACTTAAGCGTTAATGTGCTACAATAAAAATAATAGTCTAACTGTCTCCTGACAATCCTGCAAAAATGGAAATACCGGCAACCAGGTCGACAATCCTATCAAATCACTACATCGTTCAAAATATTGTTCATTGTCTCAGAAAGAAATGAACTTTATTTAGGGTGCCAGAAGTCCTGCCGTTTACCGTCTATCACAAGAAGAATGTCATACTGAAAAATGTGTCAGCTGATGAGATGAATAAATCATAAGTCATTAGAGCGCTCCCTTTCAAATTTGTTTTTAATAACTAAAAAGTGTTTTAAACCTCCAAAATCTGGCTTGCTAATAATGACCAGACTATGAATGCATTCTAAACAAAGAGCCTGGCACCACGATCACTAAGGCCGCTGAAAGGGCTCGCTTGTAATGAGTGTGTGTGTGTGTGTGCGTGTGTGTGTGTGTGTGTGTGTGTTATTATGTCAGTCCGTGTGTGTGGCCTGGCCGGCTGGCATGCAAGGTCAGCTCGCCCATTGACACATTATTTACAGACACACAGTTTACAACAAAAACAAAACAAATTGACATCACCCTGTCCGAGCAGTCCCTCATTAGGCTCCACACACCGGCTGACCACAGTAGCTGAGGCTGAACTGTATCTGTATTAGATTTCAGGAGTCAGGAGGTTGTGTAAGACGGACGGCAGCAGACTTCAACTAAATACATTCAAGTTTAAACAAAACTGGCTGTGCCAAAAACTGCCACTTTTATTTCACGAGGATTAAATACATTACATTAAATACCACTGAATTAAACGTACGGCCTTTCAACACCACCGGTATAAATTCTGCTTCTTCTGTGCGTGCTAAAACATGGGGGAAAGCTCAGGCGTTCCACGTAGCATTAAAATACCTTGGAAGCCAAGTATCAAAGTGCTCATACGTGCCAGAGTGACTCTTGGTGACTGATATATTGACCAAACACACACGCACCTATGCTTAATTGCTCCCTGACACAATCAAAGCCATTCCAGTGCAGGGATTAGACCCTCTCAAGAGTCCTTTGATTCGATTCCTTCCACTCGAACAGTGTACTGAAACCTAACCATCTCTGACCCCGACAGTGTCTCCGCAGTAGAAAGGGTGACTTTGGGGTTTGGGCGGCTGTACCCAGCGGTGAGGTGACTGCATCTGGATTAATTAAAGTGATTTTTGCTCAAACTTGCATGAGGGAGAATGTTAGCTGCATGGACTTCAAACGCAATAATGGCTATCACGCATCATAAATCCTTTTCCAGAACTATCCTGGGTGAGACTTCACAGCCAATACACAACACTCTACTGAAGGTGTTCTGCACCTGGTGGTGTGGGAAATGTTTAGTGGGCAGCTTATTTCATTTTAAAATGTCCATACTGGTGGTTTGGGCCCATTGTTTTTTAAATATATGTATCTTTCTAAGTTAGGAAACATATGCAAACATGATCTTTGTGAAAAAGGGAGAATTATTCTCCAATGCCAACGCTCCAAGTGTCACATGCCTGCATTTCACACAAACACACTTTCAAGACTGATTCTAACTTTTTTGACCTCATGATGATTACGTACATTTAACAAAACAGGATCATAATGTGTACTGTGATGTCAAGATCAGTCGTTCATTCAACAAACATACAGGCTTTAGAAAACAGTCGGCAGCAGGGCTTTACTCGCTCAAAAGTCTGTTTCATTCAACTGTAACTGTGTGAGTGCATATATGAAACTATACGATACATTATATCAAATTGGTAGGAGAAAGAAATTCACTCATTGTGGTGAAACGCCACTACTGCAGTTTGACCTCTGAGTGGATGTTACAACACATAAACGATGAGTCATATTGAAACTAAACATAAGTTTGAGGAGAATATTTGTCCTCTGCGTATTTTCACTAAAGTCAACACATGCTGCACTTGAACATGTCCTGGTGGGATAGCATGCTTGGTCACTCTTGGGGTTAATGTGCTGATATACATGCTTACATCTCAAAAAGGTCCAGCTTTAACATCCCCAGGTGATAAGCCCCGTGGAGAAGCCAAAGGCGAGGCCTAAGGATCACCAGAACCCTGGGCTATTTAAAGTAAAGCCTAATTGAAACAGTAGAAACTCTTTTACATGGTGGTGGTGGATCAGTGGCTGACCAGCTCACCAGACCAAAGATGGGTGTTAAGAGGACTTTAGAGGCTGAAGGACTGTGCCTCTGCTTTGCGACCAACACCAAGAGGGTAAATATGGGATACGACGCAAATGTTCGGATCCAAAAAGGGGTGAGGGGTTGCAGAGCGAAAAACAAACTTTCAGACACACGTTTGAAAGAATATTTTTTCTTTGCAAATGATAAAATATACAATTAGAATTGCGTATATCAAATCTCATTATGGTTTTAAATAGACTTATTTATTTAGGCCACAGCTTCCACACATATTAAATAACAGGTTATTAGGTTTTTCCCTTCCACAAGCCTTTCCAAGGAGTCCAATAAAAATGCCTAGTGTGGAAAATGGAAATATTAAACTTTTAACCTCACATACTGTGTGTAGGCCAACCCCGAGACAAACGAGTGTCTTGTGAGCTGAGCAAACATAAGTTGTAAACTAAGGAGTCAGTTTGATTTTTGATTTTTTTTTGTCTGCCTGCCTGCTGGTCTGGTTTGCCTGTCTTAAAGGTCAAACTGTCTGTCTGGTTTGTATTGCTGCCTGCCTGCCTGTCTGCTTTCCTGCTTGGTTTTTTGTCAGTCTGTTCATTTTACCTCTCTGTTTACTTGTCTGTGTATATACATATTGTCTACAGACGGTCTACCTGCATGCCAGCCTCTGTACATTTCTGTGAGGCGTTCTTTCCTCTACGTATTTTACCGTCCTTTCCTTACTGGGAAAACATTCCAAATAGTTTGGGTTATTTATAGCGGGACATCCAGAAACTTACTGTTGCATAAACTCGTGCAGTGTACAAGTGAGTCAGATGCTAAAAGAGCTCTGTTAAAGTTCCCGAAAGCTTACATTTTTGTAATGTTTAAAAGTTCTCCAACTTTAAAACTTCATTCAGTGTTCAGAATAAAATCAAATACATGCCATGTGCCTTAAGTATTAGAGGACCGTGTGTAAATTCACGACAGCCATTCTGCTTTTGCCAAAGCTTTTATTGAACCGAGGCAGTGTTACTTTGGAACAATGGAAACACGGTATTACAGCGTCTGTATCTTGTAACTTGTTGGAACATAATTGTTTAAATTCAACCAAACAGGCCTTCAAATATACAGCCTGCTATGTTACTGTAAGTATGCATGGACGGTATTACTTGCAGAAGCATTTGAACCCCTCACTAATGTGACCTTACCGATAGGGATACTGGTGTCATGTGTCTCCAGTCTGGGCCTTTTAGCAAAAATAGCACAGGTCAGAGTGATGAGGCATTCATTGCCACATCAGACAATTCAGGGGGTAGTTTAGTTTTTTATTAAAACATATCAAATCTGTAACACAATAACCCTTCAAATAGCCTTCCTAGTTACATTTAAACCCCCCACAGCTCAATGTCAGCATCTGTACAGTTCAGCTGTGCAACTTTCCCCGTGTATATTATTGTCAAATATGTTCGTCCCAATCAACTTGACTTCAGCTGATTGGACTGGACACAGCTTAACACGGAGCTCTTCAGCTCGGCAGTGTCAAAAAAACGTGCAACACAGTGAACCCCGACCTCGCGAAATGGATTGATTTGTGGCCCAGCCAGGGATAGTGTGGATGGTGTTGAAAAAAAGGCGAGGACCATATGGCAGAACGTGTGTGTGTGTGTGTGTACGTAACATAATAGCAACACACACTGATTGTAAGCCTTTTACTTAGGTATCATGAGGTCAAAAGGGCACTTTTTTATGCTTCTAGGGGTCAGCTTGTGTCATGGAACAAAGCGTTTTATCTCCTACACCCTGGGGTAGAGGTCTGCACAGGTCTGTTTTTTCTATCTGACACCCAACTGCTCCTGCAGGATTTCCGACCATTACGGTCCCGCTCATGCAGATGCACCATCCCACCGGCTCCTGCAGGGAGTCTGATCCCTCCCTGATCCCTCTCTGATCACTTGTGTTCTATTGAAAATCTATCATGCAACATTTGTGCAAACCTCAGCAGACTTTTTTTTTATGAGAAAAGCTAGCAGGTGCTCAGCTTGCTACTGAGCTATGTTGATAAGTGCTGATCATTAAAAGTAAAAATGTCTAGCTTCTGTAATTTCCTTGATGCACATGAGTTCCTGGAAGGTTGTATATGGTTTAGTGGAAGACGGTGCATTTATATACAAGGTTAGGCCTAATAATAAACATGCTCTCATATTTTCAGGTATGAAATTTCATCCTGTGATAATGATGCTGACTACACAAGAATGAACATGTCCTAATCTTGTGTGTTGGGTCCTGTGTTATCTGTGGAATCCCACTGCAGCTCGGGGGCATCACTGAGACAGACAGTACAGCTGAAACAAGCTTGACATCACTTTAGATCAAATGGAAGTGTCAAAGGCCTCGGGAGAAAGAGAGCCACTGTTACACTCAGAGGGAGCTGAGAGTGTACAAGCATGTGCGTTCCAGTATCTGTGTGTACACAAGTGTGAATGCATTCAACTGTGATTCATAGTAGATCTAAACCTACTACAGGTTTGTCATTTAACAGTTTCTCTTGGCAGTGAGCAAAAAACAAAAGAAGATCACCCCTTCTATTGAGGAGTGTCCTACTGTCCAACTCCAGGAGGTTCCCTACATTTCTGAGTGGTCAAACTGGTGAGAGAAAGCAGGTTAAGGAATGTTTGCGGCAGTCAGAAGAATTGAACTGAAATAAGAAGAATTAACAGTTGTATTTAATGCTACTTGCTCAGTTCAAACAAAAGACTGGCACCACATCCAACTCCATTTGTTATATGTTTTTAAGTATCCATTGTTTGATTCTTTCTGTGTGTATGACAGTGGCGGGCGGTGGATTTTATACCTGAGCCTTCAGTGCTGTCCTACTACAGTTGAATTACCTCCTAATAACCTCATTATGACACATCAATCCAGCAAACCTGCAGCGGATCCACGCATTCCACCACACGAGAGCACGAGCCATTCAAATATTATTCATAAAAGCGACACGATAGACAAACGAACAGTAGTAACGTTACTATGTAAACTAACACACGCAGTTTGTCACTTACCGAAACTTAAAGAGTTTAATCCCAGTACATCGTTTCAGTTCCAGTAAGAAGTCCTTCTCGATTCATGGGCGCCAGTGATGACAGTCGAGCCTCCCCAGTTGTATTTCGCCAGTCTGCTGCGGCAGGTTGGCAGCTGGGCCGGGTCCCCTCCTCCGCCGGGGCACCGGCCGGCGCAGACCGCACGCCGGGCCGCGGATGTGGAGCTGTTTCCCTGCGAATGTGTTCGTTGAGTTGTAGATCCACTCGAGTCTCTCCAAAAGTTTTCAAAAGCACCGTAGCTTGTGTCCTGCCGTGCTATGGCGTCCTCAGGTTAGCGTAGCATAGCTCCAAACACCAGGAGCTCGGTTAAAATGAAACACATTCCCAGCCATAAAATGTGCAACGCTTCTCCGACGCTGTCAGCCAGAAATACCGTTCATACAAATCCTTTTCCTGGCTGAGTCAGGGCTGCTAGCTGTGGGGTTGACTGACCATTTCTTACGATGTCCAGCTTTTCCTGAAATGTCCTTCTTTCTTGAGAAAGGTGTTATCAGTAACTCCGCCACTAAATCCGTTTCTCTTCAGCCATTGAGTGTTCAAAAAACAAAGCTAGGTAAAAAATAAAATAAACTACACCAAGCAAAACCCTACAAATGTTATAATTTCTTCCATATCTTTCAATTTGAACTCTCACTACTCAGACTAAGCTCTGCTGGCAAGTTAAGTTTCATTTCACTTTAGTCACGTGCTCGCCCACTCGACCAATCACAGCACACTCTGCACCTCTCGGCAGAGCTGCACCTGGACTCTGAGCTGCACGTAATGCTGACGTAGTTGTAGGCCGGCTAGCGGGTGCTGACACTCAAAGAATACGCCCAACATGTCAAACTAAAGATCTAATTGGTTGAACACGATGACAATCAACAATATCGTCCCCATTCACTTAAACTGCACATGGAGGCACTTGTGAGTCTGCAGGCCTGGGGCCTCTCTTCTTACCTAGAGACACAGAGGTGAAATCTGATTGGATAAAAGCTCTACTTAAAACAAGCTGCACTGGAAGCAGAGCAACTGAGGAAGACAGTAGCTGTGCAATGAGAAAATAAGATAATGGGAAAAATATTTTGATAAATTATGATACATGTAGTGTATTTAAGAAAAATTATAAAATTATAAAATAGCTATAACTTTGTGATTCTGTTTAGGCCAGCAGAGAAGGCTTTGCAGGCCCTGACGGCCTACCACTTGTGTATGATACAAGTAGAGAAAATATAATCTATATTTGTACGGAAATATTTCGATTTTTACAGGTATATTAAAATTATTCTTTTCAAACTGTGAAATACACTGTATTTACAGGGGTATACATATGTCATACCGCGTCCCAAGTCTATATTCTGAATTCCTATCAGAACTTTCAGAGTTCTTATCAAGTTTTGTCCTCAAAACAGATAAAGTAATTATTGTAGGTGATTTCAATATTCATGTGGATGTCGTTAATGATAGCCTTAGTACTGCGTTAATCTCATTATTAGATCTGATTGGCTTCTGTCAGAGTGTACAGAAACCCACAAACTGTTTTACCACACCCTCGACCTTGTTCTGGCATATGGCATTGAAATAAAAACTATAATAGTCTTTCCACAGAACCCTCTTTTATCAGACCATTACCTAATAACTTTAATACTTAATACCAGAGTATACGCCATCAGGCAAAAGTTTCTACACTAAATGTCTATCTGATAGTGCTGTAGCTAAATTTAAAAGAAGCGATTTAATCTGCATTTATGTCAATATCATGTCTCAATATAACAGGACTGCTAACTGTAGTCTGTCCTATATTGTTTATCTTGTCGATAGTGCTACAGGCTCACTCCGAATGGCACGAGACTCTATTGCCCCTCTAAAAAAGAAGATAATAAAACAAAGGAAGTTCACTCCATGGTATAACCCTCAAACCTGCAAATTATTGCAAACATAGCGAAAACTTTAAAGGATATGTTGTTCCACTAATTTTTCCTTGTAATTAAACCTCTTCTTAAGAAGCCCCATCTTGATCCAGAGGTGTTGGCTAACTAATCTCTAACATTCCCTTCCTCTCTAAGATCTTTGAGAAGGCAGTCACAAATCAAAGTTTATTTAAGGAATTTCAGCCAGGATTTAGATTGTATCATAGCACAGAGACAGCACTGTTGAAAATTACAAATTACCTTAATTGCTTTAGACAAAGGACTTGTCTCTGTGCTTGTCTTGTTAGACCTTAGTACTGCATCAACACCATTGACCATCACATCCTATTACAGGGACTAGAACATTTGACATTCACAAGGTTCTGTTCTTGGACTAATTGTATTCACCTTATCTATGCTTCCATTAAGCAATATTATTCGAAAACACTCCTTAAACTTTCAATGTTATGCAGATGATACCCAATTATATCTATAGATCAAGCCAGACGAAACCAACCAGTTCGCTAATCTTCAAGCATGTCTTAAGGATATAAAAACCTGGACGGCTTGCAACTTCCTGATGTTAAACTCAGACAAAACTGAAGTTATTCTACTAGGCCCAGAACACCCCCGAAATCAATTATCTAATGATACAGTTATTCTAGATGGCATTGCACTGGCATCCAGCACCACCGTAAATAATCTCTGAGTTATCTTTGATCAGTATATTTCCTTTAACTACAGCATAAAACAAATTTCAAGGACTGCCTTTTTTCATCGTCATCCTGTCTCAAAGCGATGCAGAAAAATGTGTTGATGCATTAGTTATATTTAGACTAGATTACTGCAATTCCTTATTATCAGGCTGGACTAATAAATCTACTAAATCTCTCCAGCTGATTCAGAATGATGCGGCATGAGTACCAACAAAAACTAAGAAAAGCGATCTTATTACTCCTGTATTAGATCCTCTGCACTGGCTCCCTGTAAAATCAAGAATTGAATTTAAAATCCTACTCCTCACCTACAAAGCCCTAATTGGCCAGGCACCATCATATCTTAAATAACCTATTGTACCCTATTACCAGAGAGCTGCACTACCAGAATACAGGGTTGTAGTTCCTAGAGTCTTAAAAGGTAGGATGGTAGCCAGAGCCTTCAGTTATCAAGCTCCTCTTCTGTGGAACCAGCTTCCAGTTTCAGTCCGGGGGGCAGACACACTCACAACATTTAAGAGTAGGCTTAAGACTTTCCTTTTTGACAATGCTTATAGTTAGGGCTGGCTCAGGTTTGCCTTGGACCAGCCCCTAGATAAGCTGCTATAGGCCTAGACTGCCAGGGGACTTCCTATGATACACTGAGCTCTCTCCTCTTCTCTATCTCGGCCTATATGAATTCATGCCCCATTAATGCACATTAATAACTTTGCTTCTTCCTCGAAGTCTTTGTGCTTTCTCACCTTGCAGGTTTCCATCATGGATTGTGGCTATACCTTTGCTGTGGTCGTGCCTCCTGCCTGACACCCACTGCTACTACTATTAATAATATTAGTCACATTTATATTAATATTACTGATACCATTAATGCTTTTTTTATCATTATTCTATTACAACCACTGCTGCTATTATTATTCGTAGTCGTAAGTTTTCCATCCTTATTCTGCTTACTACTCTCATTATACGAATCATTCATGTCATTATGCATTGAATGTGTTTTAACTCTACTATGTTGTCTATTCTGTACACATGACATCTATTGCACTTCTGTCCATCCTGGGGGAGGAATCCCTCCTCTGTTGCTCTCCTTAAGGTTTCTTCCTTTTTTTTACTTCCTTCCGTTAAAGGTTTTTTGGGGGGAGTTTTTCCTGTTCCAATGCGAGGGTCCTGGGACAGGATGTCATATGTTCTACAGATTATGAAGCCGTCTGAGGCAAATGTGTGATTTTGGGCTACACAAAATAAATTTACTTGAATTTAACTACTTGAGAAAGAGGAAACTGTGTTGATTAAAAAAGGGGTTGAGGTAGATATATCTAAATTAAGCAGATGGCTATTTAGCTAGCCGTAGGTGCTTATATGACCCTATGCAACTCTAGCTATGAATTTGATACATTTGTTGTCACACAGCCAGTTGAGAGCAGCCTGTCCTATAATCTCAGCAGACCAAACACAGGTGAAATGAGTCATTGAGAGATGATACAGGATAGCCAGGGTGACAAAACAAAGCCATACATGTCATGGTTCATCGTCTTATACTATGTCTTGTTTTTGAAAAAACTATATTATATTTAAAGCTGCTCACATCAACATTTTTACGTTAACAATTCACCCAGGACTCTGAAACTGGTCACATCTCTCTCTTAAGTATCACTCCCACAAGCCTCCCTTCCCCCTGATTCCCACTGTAAACCCATGCTTCACTGTAACGCATAAGCTACCTCCCTCTCCTCCAAACCCTTGCCCAGCCCCAGCCCTCCCCGATTCGACCCCTACCCTCATCCTGCACCGCTCCAGTTCGGAACATAAACAGCATCTTAATTCAAGAAATGGCAAAGATCCAACTTGGTGTCTGGGGACTTGTGGAGAGCCCATTGAAGTGAATGTACTGACCGTAACAACCCCGAGAGAGGGGAGGTCAATTATTCTACTGTATATGTTTTAACTCGCCAGACGCCTTATGTGAGAATATTTAGCCCGACGCTGTGGGTTATCAAAACTTGTGCTGTTGTGAGACAGGGAGTGCTGTGGGTGGAAAGATACGCTGCCTGCTCGACTGTATTGTTTTGCTGTGGGCCAGCGATTCGCACCAGCCTTTAGCTCTGTAGGCAACCATTAAAAGGTATGTATTTTTAAACAGACAACTGATAAATCCTTTTGAACTTTTGAGCATAAAATAGTTTAGTCAAGTCATTAGATTACACTAAAGAATCACATTTCAAATTCACTGTAGGCACTGCATGGCATTACACGAACAAACACTGACCACTGACTCAAACTTTTGGTATTCCATGTAAGTCTTAAAATTACAAATAAGTCTAATTATAAGCGTCTCAAATGAGTATGAGTGTGTGTGTGTGTGGTTGTGTGTGAGGGTTGGCTGTTGTTTCTGCAGCAATGCAACACTGAAGACAGGAGAAAGAGTCGAACAGAGCATCTCTGTCTCCTGTTTTAATCAGCAGATTAGATGGTAGTCACTCCTCACTGGATGTGCTTGTTGCACATGTTGATTAGTCATTAATTGGCAGCTTTCATTATTTGAGAGCAGCAGCGTAAAGTGGGGCTATAAGAGAGGGCCTGATGTCATGCCGGTGGAGGCTGAATAGCACCAGTCTATGAGAGAAAGGCCTTTTGGGAACATGGACAGTGCCTAATTGGATGAGGATTTCATTGGGCTGCTTGGGAGCACTGGTCTTATGCAATGGCATAGATGAATGGACGGAGCTTGGGAGCAATTGTGCTTGTGCACAAGTTGGCTGTAATGGTGGCCCCCAGAGGGCTGCGTTAGATGGATTTGCATTCTCATGACGCCATCTTTACTACACCTGCTGGTAGCACATAACCTCTTTCAATGACTGATGCTGGGAAATACAAAGAACTGTTGCATTAAACCTCCTCTTAGTCAAGAACGTAAAGCTTTGTTGTGGCATGGCGTCATTATCATCTACGACAAAAGGAAACATCAAACCCAAATGAAACTGACCTTGTCGGTAAAACATTTAACTGGTTTCAGAAAAGAGCTGGAGTTCTATGTGACCCCTTGAAGAGAAAGGGGAACAGGATTTATTTGGCTTACTTACTCTAAGGAATGCTAACAAACTTGGCTAGCTGAAAATCATATTAAAAAGGGCTTAACGAAAGTCCTGTTCCTAAGTACCTAAGTACACCAGTCTAAGCCCTGACCGCTTCTAAATCTGGGTATAATACTAGAAAACCAAAGGGCAGAAAATGCAATTATGTACAACAAAATACATGCATACATGGTCAGAAGTGCTGTATTTGGAGCGTGAGAGGGAATCAGAATTAGCTTTAGGACAGTGCTATAATTCAAGAACAGAAACATGCCTGTGTTGTCGCTATGGGAATTATTTCTGGGGGGAAAAAAAAGGCTTTTTTGTTTTTAACGGTACGGTACATCTACCAAAGCCAACTAGCCATGGTTTGTTTTGATTTGGCATTGCAGATTCCAGCTGGTGAGGTGAGACGGACAGACAATCGGGCAGACAGAGGGACAAAGAGACAAAGATAAACTAAGGGACGACAGATATGTAGAGATAAAGACAACAGAACACAAGAGCAAGGGTAAAAATTCCCAATAGTCTTTATATATCCATCATGAGGAGAGCGAATCTGTGCGTAAATGAACGTTCCTGACCATTTTTACCTTAAAAATTGGACATACCGTCATTCTTTTAATTTCCTGTCATCGGTGAAACAAACGCTAGCCTTTCACATCAGATAAAATATTAGGCTATAATTATAACAGTACGAATGTTCAGGCTCCCTCATGTGGCTGCAGATATACATGTTAAATAAAACACTGGAAGAAATTCTGCCAATTTATTTGGCAAACCAAATAAAATCTCCTGCGTCTTTGGGACTGGCGGCGTTAATGAGATGATTTCGTCTGGCACATCACCGTGCCTCCACACCACATTACCTGTGGCCACCCCGAGCATGTGGTCCCTCAGGTGTTCAGTTACCTACAGAATGAAGGCAACATTCTTGCCTCTCACGCAGGCTTGGGTTTCAGCCACATTTGGACTAACACCAGACGGTGAGAAACCCAATCCACTGTAAACTTTGGTGGTTTGACAAGCGAGCATTGCATCACCTTTGGTCACAAGTGAAAGCGGGGAGAATCGGGTCTGTATAGATCCATATTTACGGTACGGAGGGGGGAGGATGAATAATAATACCACAAAGTGTTCCTCTGGCAAGGATTTCACTTCTTAGAAATGAGTCCTTACGAAGCAGGACATGATTACTCAGCAGTTACACTTGAGATACCAAGAACATAAAACATGAATTGGCCTGTGATGTCAACAATAAGTGGTCACATGAGTCTTAAGAACTGTTAACTTGTGGGTTGAAACAATCAAAAAAAAAAAACATGTTGTAGCATGCTTTAAGGCCAAGAATGTGGTAGGCCAAACATTTTAACTGAAGAGAGAGGAGTATTTCTAGAAATTAAAACTTAAGTTTGTATTGTTTATGCAACAATACAAACTTAACCTTAACTTTAGCCAAAATACAAATAGCAGTCCCTCACTTCGGTGGTTTACTGTTTGACCACTGACAGCCAGCTGAGCGTTTTGGTACAGATGGTGAAGTGGCTCTGCTTTCCAGCCGGAGTCAGTCGGCTGACATGAACTGTGCTGCGGTCCCACAAGCAGGCTTGGGTTAATGGTGTCATGACATCAGGGAGGGGGTATTAACAGTGTATAAGCCTAGACTAACTACTGCTGAATGACTGCTGGCTCACGCAAGACCCAATGGAATGCTGCCTGGAGCACGACCACAAGCTCTTATACCGCCAGTACCAGCTGAAAGGATATCTCTGCCACTTTACCCCATAGACGGCAGCTGAAACTATAGGCATACAAGCGAGGGCGACCAACCTTATGTGCATCAAGAAAAAAGTGCTTACGTTGAAAACGAGGTTCAGGTTTTTGGTTATGCAACAAATCTCAGGAGTGATCACTGCCAAGCACACAGTATTTCAATCGAAAACCGCTGGAGTATACGAGCAGCAGCAGCAGCAGCAGCAACAGACTTTCTCGAAAGACAAAACAGACAGGCCTGAATCCTCGAGCGAGTTGAGTATAGCTCATTGTAAGTATAATTATGTGCAATAAGTGCAGTCAGCAGCCCGTTGGCAGCCTGCAGTCTCGCAGAGTTCATGCCCCGTCATGCCTGTGCTTACTGAGCATGGACTTGAAATAGCAGGACTGGTGCTGAGAGAGAGAGGGGGGGGGGTGGTGAAAGAAGCCACAGCAAGAGCGGTTGCCATGTGCACGGAGATGTGACCACAACATAATTAAAACGAAATAAATAATTGGGAAGGGGCAAGGAAAAGAGGGATCCTCTTTAGCTATAAATGGGAGCGAGTCGGAAAAATTGCACGCTTGAAATGACACAACTATGGCATGTTTTATACTGTGTGTAGCAGCGGCCGCATGATCAAACTACTCCATATATAACCACACTTTAGAGGTTAACACGCAGGCAGGACCGCGCTTGTGTGCAGTAAAGTGCTCCAGTGTTTGCTGCCCAGTTGAGTGGCGTATATCAGCGGTGGGCCAGAGTGTGTGTTTCAAAAGCAAAGTTGCTCAGTGAGCTCCTTCATCGTGAAACGTAAGTTGAGGTTACATTGAAGACATACTAATACATTTAAGTACATAGGGTTTTTAATAGCCCAATAGCAATCAAGCCAGTAAGTGTTGAATGACTGCATGCACTCAAAATCACCAATATCAAGACATGGTTCCAGCTTGGTCTTGGTCCCTAACCACAGAGGTCCCGCCTATGGAAATGAGAGATCAATAGCTCTGCCTGTTGAGCTGACAAACTCAAATTTAATGTAACCCACAACTTGAAAACTCAGAGAGACTGTTTTTCCCCTGAAAATGTGCCCTGACAGAACAGATTCGGGATGCATCCCCTAAAAAAATCTTACCACGTGCATCAGTCCCTACACGAATCCTTCAAAATCCACATTCCCAGCGAGAGCCCTGATCTGCATTGTGAACACACGGGGCAACATCGATAGTTCCCAGAATAATAAATTGTGTTGGTTATGCAACTTTCTGCCGAGACCACTTGCAGCCAATAAAGAGATTGATTTGGAAGGGTGCCTAAATGACAGGGCAGATTAGAGCACGCATCTACGAGTTTCTCTGTCAAAACCTTTACACATACAGCTGGATTAGATAATGATCTCTCTCATCCATGAACGCGTTCTTATTAGTATTACCATAATTTTAAACAGGTTTCCTCACAGTATCGTACAGCTGAGGAATAATATTGCATCGTTGACTTAAAATGAAGTCGGCTTTTGTTGCAAATATCACGACCAAAGAACAGGAGAGTGGTGCACCTACAGCCTTCGGTGTGCATTCACGGTATTTGGGCAAAAGCTGAATTTAGTGAAAGGCTTTAAGGTGAATCAGTACGCCAATGATTCCTAAAGATTTTCACGTCAAGCCACTCACATCATGGAGTTCAATATGAGAAAACTTCACAACACACTCCCTCTGGGAGTGCTCTTGAAGTCATATATTGATTCAGTACTCCAGACCTGCCTAACAAGTGCACTGATAACGCTTATTACAGTCCGCTCGGTAATTAAAAACGTTTTTTTTCTCGAATTGTGTTAAACTGTGATTGTTTTCTAAACTGATTCAACTCAACAATTCCTCACTTTGCTGGGGACCCCCTGGGGGACCCCGGAGCCCACTTTGGGAACCACTGCAGTAAGGCTGCATGAGTATTCCTGGGAAAACGCCCCCCCCCCAAAAGCAAATGCTGCCAAAAGGATAAGGCGATAAAAGGAGACTGGCGAAACTCTCACAGAACTGAGTGGGGTGGGGTGGGGTGGTGTGGGGGGGGGGGGGTAACGCGGGGAGCTGGAGTCCTACTGGATAGAAAGTAGGCTATGGGCCAATGTAGACTGCTGTTACGCAATCGTAAACAAGACAGGCTGTTTGTATCCAAATATTGTTCCCCAAGAGACACTCCTCGCCGTAAAGGTGCAGAAAAGTGCACGTGATTCTGAAGCGTATCGGCACGCGTTACCAGTCTACGGTGGAAGCGTCCCACTAGCAGGAACACGGTGAAGTGAATAAAGTCGAATGAATTAGGAATACACTTGTTTTCAAAGTTCAATGACAGGACGGGTTTTTTTTTAGGGAGGAGAGCGTCGACCCGGGGTCCCGCTAAGGCGGTTGCGCGCAGTGCCAGTGCCGCACATGTGTTCCGACCCGAAAAAACAGTGCGTGTCATCACAACAGCGCGTTCAAACTTTTTTTTTATTACAGGCGCTCACTGTCCACTCTCAGCGGACTTTTTATTCCCACCCCCCCACCCCACAACAAGGAACATAAGAACAGCGTCTTCATCCGGTAACATGCACTCACCTAACAGCCAGATCAGTTGAGGCAGTCTACGACCCTCAGAGAGAGAGACGCGGAGGGGCGGTCAGGAGATGAGGGGGGACACTCAGGCGGCGTTGGATCAGACCACGGTGGTCAACATTCCCGGACTGGACAGATACACACAGTGGCAAGAAGAGGAGGAGGCGATAACTGTGGCCGCAAAGACTGCAGGCAGCTCATCTCATGCTGGATACACACACACACACACACACACACAAACGCACGCATGCACGCAGACGCACACACGTGCACAACACGCTTGCAAACAACACCTCCCCCCTTGAGAGTAGACCACGCCCACAAGTGAGGAGCGATTAATGCGGCGTTCACGTCTTCTGGGAGTAATGGCGTTGTTCGGAGGGTACCGCTGTTGTGTTTGAGGCGCTGTCTTCACGGGCGTTTTGAGTTGAGTGTGCGCCGTTTACGACACACGCAATGGCTGCACCTTTACAAACAAAGCGAATGAAAGAGGGCGTCGTACAGCGTGCGTATGCACGATATTTTTAAGTTGCGTGTACAAATTGTTGAGTTGTTTTGACAAACTATATGTTTTTGTTTATTGTTGCTCAATACCAAATGTTTACTCTCTGACTTTTCTCGTACACCAAGGTGTTGCAATCCCCTCCTCTGTATAGAAAATAAATTTAAAGTCTCCTCCATCAATCTTAAAAACAGTTAGGTATTAAAAATCTGATGTATAGATGTAGTGACACTGATAATTCCCGTCTTCCTTTGTTCATTTTATGAACACCCTTTAAAAAGTGCATCAAATAACTCAATCAGCTCTTAACGGCTCTAACACAAGTAGGCTACTATAACATTTATATTGCTATATTTCATACCTTAGTGTCCCATACAGCAGATCTAAGGGACAGGTTACTTAAATATACTTAATAGTAAGCAGTTAAACCCTTTGGACACTGATTTAGGGGATCCCACAAAACATGAGCTTGACTTTGGTCCGCCCTGGTTTAAATTACCTTGTTAAATTTTCATTTTCATTTTCCCTTTACTTTACTGAAGAAGGACATAAGTGATATGAACGTAAGATGGGAGATATAGTGCTAATATAGTGATATATTGTTTTCTTAAAATGGGAGTGTTGGATGTTCAGTGGAAATCTACCGCTGTTTAATGAGGACCATGTGAATAAATATGACTCAAACAAAGTTGTTAGGACAATTGATGAACAGTAAATGTTTTCATAAACTGGGTAAATTTGTATGTTAACTGGCTGTAGCAAAGGGGCAAATGTTCCTGTATTTATACGTCAGTGTTACAGATTATCACCTAACAATAACTTTTCAGGACTAAAGTTGATGACCAAGGTGGTCACATGTCGAGAATGAAGTATGATACACCATGAGACTAAAGTTAAGGTCAACACTCCACTTTTAACTAAAAGTCCTGCTCGGACAAGCACAATCACATATCAAAACACTTGTAGCTGTGAGGTATGTCGATTGCACAACTGGGGGTCTGGTGCAAACCTCATTGCACCAGAGTTACCTTCCTGGCACTGTTGTGTTTTGATCCTTTTTAGCCTTGTAAGGGCGTTGCATAAGACCTTCGGATGTGTATATGACCGACAGCAACAGGTGTAAATTCAGCTCATGTGTTATTGGAATTCAGACTGGTAACTACAGTCGAAAACATATCGAGATAAATAAAACATTTAGGAGTGACACGCACCGAAGGCAATGACTTGAATTGAAGCCCACAGCATTGTCGGATAAAGCTGTGCCTCAGGCTTAAGTGACACCAGTGATAACCCACTGTAACCCCCTTTTATTTGTCATGCATGTGATATTTCAGACTTGGATTAGCTTGAAGTGATGAGAACACACCATGGGAGTCTTCACTGCCAAAGGTCATCATTCCCTGATATGTGTGTACGAGTCTGGATCAGGACAACAGGGGGCTCACACTGTGTCCCCTCAGTGTGTAAACACATACACACACACACACACATTCAGAGAGCAGACATTGTGCAGCCATTGCATCACACATACAAACACACATCATCATGTCACTCATATTCAGGGTGCCACCGTGCGACAAAGCATTCTTCTTGCGAGACTGGCGAGGAGACGTAAACTAAACACACATTATGTTGATTTGGCCTCATCAGACATTCAGCATCGCGCAGGGCCTTTTGTTGGAATTGATTGATCAGATACAAAGTAGACTACCCAACATCAGAAAACAAAGTCAACACAAACCCCTGCTGATGGTCGGTGTCGCTGTGTCCATCACTCATAAGGCCGGCCAGTCAAGACTAACAAAGCTGTGTAATATAAGCCGAGGCAGTGGGGGGAACAGCTTTCTCTAAAGTGGCCTGCCTTAGGCCCAAAAAATGTGAAACCGTTATGGCAACAAACTAACCAATAAGGTTGGCAAAAGGCGTAACCAAAGCCAAACCTAAATTGAATAATTTCTCTTCTACAATGTGGTGTGATCTTCTGGTAATCCTTGATCCAGATGTTGTTTACGTTGCCGGTATGGTCAAAATGGTTTGGAACTGTAACACAAGGCACAAACTCGAACACACGCACATACTCCCAACGAAAATATCACTCACACCCACCCACACACACGGAGACATCCACCCACCCGTATACGCCCTTCAGAGGTTTGTAACGCAGATTAGAACGACTGTAGAGTTTTGACCCACAAAAGGAGCCTGTGGTCCTGCAGGAATTCACAGCTCTCTCCGGGCCAACGCAGCACAAGATCGCCCTTACACAACGACTTATTCCACTGCTGGAATTCACTTAACATCCCTGGAAACCAAAGACATTAAATGGCAGTAATTCACATTGTATCTGGTAACACCTTTGCGGTCAAAAGAAGATAGTTCTTTAAAGATAAGTATTTGTTTCTCACACACATTGCCAGCCAATGAGATGATTGGAAAGGGATGATTTTAACCAACGGACTAATGACATCTGAGATTTCTCCACCTGTGTATCTGCACCGTGTATTTCCGTGTGGTTTTGCAACTTATGTGGATATTTGCATCATTCAGTTGCTTCTGGGGGGGAAGCTGGAGGGGCACAATGAATAGTTTTTCGGGAATCAGGAATGCAGGTTTGGTTGAAGTTCTGTGAGAGTCATTTCGTGTGACCACATAGTGATGAGTCAGGGTCATGAGCTGCTGCCTGGAATAGTAGCTCTTCTGTGGTGTGGCAAAGAGAGAGAGAGAGAGAGAGAGAGAGAGAGAGAGGTTGCAATATAATTCATAAAGGACAGCAGGATGACCACAGTCTGCATCCGCGGTGCACGGGAATGGCACAGGCACATCAGAACGAAGCTTTCCACAGCAAGGTTCATATCTAACGTTTGTCCAACTGCTACTTGAGAGGGGAAAGAAACAAACATGCAAATTCTTCTCATATAGAATGGAATGTCAGTTTTCACTTGATTGCAAAAATTGTTTATTGAATCAAAAAAATGTAAGGTAGGCAAAAAATGTGCAACCTTCCCCGAAAAACAATGTGCACTTAAAACTTAAAAAGCAATAGCTTATAAAAGGTTCACACTATCAGTGAAATGGCTCTCTATCAAAGATTTCATCAAATCTTTTCACGGCGGCGATCTCTTTAGTGTACAAAATATACAATGCTACAACGTGCTGTAGGCTATTGCGTGTAGATGAAACCATCTAGCAGA
Source organism: Leptoclinus maculatus (assembly GCA_032191485.1). Classification (NCBI taxonomy): domain Eukaryota; kingdom Metazoa; phylum Chordata; class Actinopteri; order Perciformes; family Stichaeidae; genus Leptoclinus; species Leptoclinus maculatus. The sequence continues at coordinate 16,772,805 of JAVDOI010000008.1, forward strand.
AATAAAATAGTCCCTTCTACTTAGAGAGAAAAACAACAACAACAAAAAGCTCTTTAGGCTTTTACTCTCGTGTTAAAACATAAAATAGTAAAAGTATTTTTGAGCTTTGAAACTGAGCATGAATTAACATTAATCTCTATAAAATTAAGACTTCAACTCCCTTTGCTCAGATTTATCTCACAATCCACAGCAGCAAGCATTTACACCTGAATATGGACGCTCTAGTTCTTTCTTCATTCTACAGATGATTCAGCATCCTTCTTTATCCACAGTGATACCATTTAATGGCTGTGGTCCACTCTCCCTCCATCAACCACAGCTACTACATACTGTAAACTTCACCTACAGCGGAGCACAATGGAATACAAAAACACTGAATCAAAGCCATAGATAACCTAAAACTACGGCTTTCCTACGACTGGTGGTTCGTATTACAAACCATCACATACTAGCAGTGACTTGTTGATTACTTAAAGTGATGTCTTTGCTCACGGTGACGCCCACCGTTGATAGACGTCAATAACAGTGCTTCAAAAATGTTGAAATGTCAAGGAAAGGCAAGGTTCATCTTAGTTTCTCTAACACATCTAGTTACAGCACAGGCACGGTCAGTCATGTCGCTACTGTACAAGTACACGTTTCTGCAGGGGCACTGACCATGTAGGACAATGTCTTTAGAGTTTAAACAGCAGCACAAAGGTTAGAAGCTAGAACAGGAAGTATATTGAGCTGAAAGGCACTCGTCAGTCACCACCATCTTACTCCTCCTCAGAGCCAAGAAGTGTAGAAGTTGGCATCATGGACCAGATCCGGATCAAATACACTTTTACACAATAAAATCAAACATTGTGAATCTATTTTAAGTGTACTTAAGTTTTCAGTCATCGTCATTTCTTAAACAAATATTAAGTCGTTCAAATCTGGAAAAAATATCATCAGATCCAACTTATTGCACCCCCTATAGAATTTTTATACATAAATACATAATATACATAACACTGACTGAGCAACAGTATAAGGCATCCATAACTTAACTGTGATAAAAAAAATGAAAAATAAACCGATCAGAACTAAAAAAAAAAAAAAAAAGATCTGAAAGTAGCATAAACCATTTCAATTAGCTTTCATTGGCACACAGTTTGTACAACGTTCCAGTTAAAACTACTGAATTCAAACACAGATGGCACGATTTATGAACGGCGATTATGTTATCAAGATGGACACAAACCTTTTCCAAAGCTATTGTTAGAAGCTAACTGAGAGATCTGATAATATGAGAGGAATTACCTGCAAAGCTTTCACCTGTAACACCTTCATCAGACAGATGTTAGTGGTGTTTGGAGAGCAACATACAGGCAGAAAAGTGTTTAAATCATTCCCTGTTATGCTAACTTCTTTGAGCATTAGTGCATCAGTTTAAGTAAGAGCGGTGAAGCCCTATTTCTATAATCTAGTTTACCTAGATGGTATGTAGAAATTACTCTTTATTCTTATATTATTTATTATTCGTGTCACGCATCATATAATATAAAGTTCACTCAATCTAGTTTGCCAAATGTCTGTTGCAAAAGCACAATGACAAAAAAAAAAAAGAGAAACTGAAATGAATCGATAATAACTATAAATGTTTTCCTTGTTGCGGTCATGTCGGCTTCCCCTGCTTATTGCCTCGGGAGCGTTGAGGAGGTTGCTTGGATTGTTCCCAGTCTGCCGTTCACTTGGACTGTCTTTGTGGGCGCAGCGACCTAGTTAAAGGAGACACAACATGTCATGTTTGTAATTCCCCCACTTTGGCAATGACAGGGGGGGTAATAGATCACGGCAAGCAAGGAAAGAATACATCAGGTTCTGTGGTTTAGAAACAATTTACTAAACTTAAAAGATTTTCATGAGTGAATGTTTACCTCATCAAATCTGAGAGATGTGATTATTTTCACACGCTTCATTCTTTGCTGTTGTTCCTGTCTGATTTAAACGACGGATGAAATCGTTTCTTTTCAACTCAAATTTTTTGCACGACTGCTGACCTGAAATTGAACTTTATCTCCTTGGAAATACTCACACAGCGGTGCAGCATGGCTGTCAGATGACTCTGTGTGAACGTGTTTCAATCTGCGATTCATTTACAAGAGAGCTTTGTTTCGGTTTCTTCGTTTTTTCTCCCTCCTTCTCTTCTTTAATAAGAGTCTCTGTGGGTGAAATGATGCCATCTTCTGCAAGATATTCATCCCTTGCTGTGCTAATGCTACATTTATATTTGCTTAGGCTGTCTTTGTTTTGTTCATTTTTTCCCTCTTCTCGCAGACAGATAGAGATTTGGAAACCAGCAGCCGCTAATGTCATTTAAATGTTTAAGTGTAACTCTATACCCTCATCACTGCGTTTTCATGAAGCAGCTGTATAATTAACAGCACTAATGCAGACTAGATAAAGGATGTTGGAGAGTTCTGCGACAACATTTACTCAGTGGTGTAAATAAATGCTGTATATTTCTGTATTTGTACCTTTTTTAGCCTCTCAGAAGCAGATCCAGAGCGAATGGCCTCCAGCATAGCGTCCCTGGCCAAGGCAGGGTTCGCGGAGGTGTTAGCACCTGGATGTGCCACGGTGCTAGGCTTACCCTGGGGCAAGGCAGGGGGAGGAGGTGGAGGTGCAACAATGGGTGGTGGTGGCGGCGGTGGTGGTGGTGGAGTAAAGACATGAGGAGAAGTGCCAGTGAAAGAGGGAGGAGAGTGAGAAGGAGGGGGGCCTGCAGCTCTCTCAGAGGTCACTTTCTTGAGCTTCACAAGCTCGTCAGCCGCCTCAGATTTGGTCTGTGGGACACAAAGGAGTGAGACGATGGTAACTCCAGACACACGAACACAGACAGGAGCTGTCACATGTGTACATTCACACTCATGGCCGAACACACCAGGGCCTCCAACGTCAACCTCTGACACATATACAGATACACTTTTTTTATTTTAAGCTAATTGTTTTCTGTTCTGCTCCTCCTGCATTTTTTATGCTTTTTTAAATTCATAGTTTGAGTTTGTCGTTTATTTTAGTAACTCCATTGCACATAATTATCCAATTTTCTTTATTCAATCACTTTTTCTGGATGCATTTTTGACTCTGATTTAGTCATGCAGCATTCCAGAGAATCCAACCTCTGGCGAGGAACCTCCAGAATAGAACTGCAGATGTTTCAGCTCCAGCAGCGCGTTTTCATTCCGCATGGATTGTTACATGACAGCGAGCCACAGCTCACACAGTCCACACAGACAGATGGAAATAGACACTCGTGCTTGCTTAACTTGGTTCATGCGATGTGAGCCGCTAACTAGCTAACAATACAGAACAAGAGTTTAGCATTCACATTCTCTAATAAAGATACTTCCTATTCTCAATGTAAGTGCAATAAAGTGTGTTCTCTTTTAAGCACAGCAAGGCTATATACACCCACTAGTATATAGCCACACTAGCGGCTCTGTGAGGCTGCACTTAATGCTTTTTAGTAAGAAGTATTTTACCTTCCTCAGCCTTCCGGAGCTGCTCTGGGCTCTAATGGCAGTCAGAAGAGCAGACCTCTCATTCTCCTCCTCAACATAAGAGGATTTCTCCATGCTGCTGAGACCAGAAGTGGTTATCTAATAATGGAATAAACAGAGGAAAATCAATACACCGTTACCTTTCTTGTCTTGTTAAGACTATAGTGTTTCCATTACTGGCAGATGGGTAAATGATACCCCGTAGTTTTCTTCCAAGTTGGCATTATAACGACACTCTCGTTATCATCAACACAGCCATCCATCCCTCCCTACACTGTGCTACGTTTATCTCACCTTCTTGAGCCTGTCTCTGCCTCCGCCTGTCTGGATTGCCTCCATCAGGCTGCCGTGGAGAGACGTGTCTTTATTAACAGACCTAGAGATCACCGGTCTGAACTTTTGAACCGGCCCAAACAAGGTTACTGGCGGAGGAGGCCCAGGTGTCACACCTCTGACAGAAGGTTGTGGTTTTGCATCAGGTGTCAGATGGGTGGCTGCCTTGGTCGTGTCGCTCGTGTTCTGAAGATGGAGATGTGGAGAATTGAGTACATTGTAATTCACGGTGACAGTTAACACGATATATTTTTCTAATACAGGTTTTACTCACACTTGTCCGGCCTTGGGATACAGTCTCGGGAGCTGTGGCTGGTCTGGCAGATGAGTGTAGAGGGCTGCTTTGTGCAGGGCTGGGGCTTCTGAGCCGAATTTGTTTAACATCAGTGCTGTCATTCCTGGCGATCGTGTTTTTTTGGGCGGGGCCGGCAGACCGAGTGTACTTATTCACGGCTGTTTCTGTTTCCAGCGTATTAGAGCTTCCTTTGGTGGATCCAATACAACTTCCAAATCTTCCCCTGTCCGATCTCACTTCTCCAAAATCGCTCTGGATATCTGAAACACACTCCGGGTAGCTCATAGACCTCTGAGGATAAGGCGGGTTGGATTTAGAAGCCGAGTCATTCTCCTTATTGTCTGACAAAGACGACTGGGACGATTGCTGTGGATTCACTGTCATGGACCGACCTGATCTCTGGAAGCCGATAGCCTGTGATGATTTCAAGGAAGCAGAGGAGTCATGTACATTAGGGATAGAGTTGGGTTTAGCGGAGGGGTGTATTTGGTGCTTTGGGGTGTATTTAGTGATGGCAGACGCCACGTATTGGCTTGAGGTTCGCCTGGACGGTTTGAGAAAGGACAGGTCTTTTTTCAGGTCCGGAAGGAAAGGAGGGGGAAGGGCAGGTTTCTTACTTGGCTGTTGGACGTTTTTGGACACTGAGATCTTGCTCTCGACCTCTACCCGCTCTTCTTTTGCAACTGTGACGGCTCTCACTGGTTCTTTGACCACCTCTTTCGGCTGGGCTCTCTCTGCGTGTTTATAGAATGAATTTTGCCTCATTTTTAGGTCCTCGGCGTCACTGCTTTTCAAAGCTGTAACTGCGATTGCAGAGGGAGTACTTTTCAGGCCATCTGTGCTCTCTTTAGCCTTATCGATGAGATCTTTGCTGCGGGGCACAGAACTTTCTTGTCTCTCATTTGAGCTCCAGAAAGCTTTGGCTTTTCCAAGAAGAGGAGACCCCTCACTGGAATTCATTCCAGACTCTGATGAACCACCAGCTCTGCTCCGTGAGATATCCCCCGTCACCATGTTTCCTTGATCGTCAATCTTAATGGCACCGACAGTTAATTTGACAGCTGGCTCTCCCGTAGCAGCATGCATGGCGGCGGGTTTGGGAGGGACCACGGTGAAGGTTTTCATACCGAAGCGGGATGTGACGTTACGGGTGATTTTACCATGTGTAGTGTTTGGGCTGGAGTTGTTCTGGTAAGCCCCGTGCATCTCTTCATCTCTCTCCGCAGACACCGATCTCTGACTGGTCGGTGGAAGAACGGATTTCTTCTCTTGAAAGGATTGCGCGGTACTTTTCACAGGATCAGGTCTGATCTCAGCGCCCTTGCTGTGTTTCCGAAGGTCAACGTTAGGTTTCACCGCCGACGTTGCTCTATGCTCCTTCACACTGTTGGTGTTAGTGGTGCTCATCTCTTTCATTTTTGTTCCCAGCATCTTTTTTTCCTTTTTGTCGGCTATAGACTTGTTCTCCGGGGACTTCCTGTGCTGTTCGGGTTGAGACGGCTGCTTAGCGCTTGCACTGCTGCTTTTATTACTGTCAGCAGCTGTACAAGCATTGTTGTTTTGGTTCTGTGGCTCCACACTGGACTGGTGACAAAAGCCCGGACCTGTGATAAGTTAGGGGAAGAAAAAGTCAAAATATAATTACAACACATAACTGTTTTCTAACTGTATATTGTATCGATACCACTGAGCCTGAATAAAGGCACAACATGTCAACAACGCGATTAAAAGCACTCGTGTCTTTGTGGTCGTTGTCATATTTTTCATCGTACCCTTTCTGCCAGCTGGCTCAATCCTGGTTAGTGACGCCGTCTCGTTTTCTACAACGTGACGTTCATAGTCCTCCAGTACTTCATCTATGGCTGTGACTGGCACATCCATGTCCACTACAGACACAGGCACCTCGTTACTATCTGTCGACATGGTGTAGGGGGTATCCCTCGATGACACGACATCGATGTGATCTGGAAAAGGGGAACATGTCAAGGAGTTAATACATACTACTTTTGTACTTTGGGCACATTTTGATTTTGAAGAAGATTACCATGGCTAGTACTTATCAAGATAAACTGAGTTTGGAATAGTCACGTGTCGACATTGTGGAGTACAGTCATGTCAAACTGCATATTTGTAAGATTACTTCATCGATATGACAAATGTGGAATGTTAAGATGGTCAACAGGTTTAATCCTTTACTGAACCGCAGTATACATTGACTTGTTGAAGGCATGTACGCCACAACTGCCAGGACACCTCCATGAAAATAAATGATAAATCCAGACAGTTTAGGATTATAGGTGGACTGTTGCTTATGTCATTGACCCTCACCTGCAAGGTGTGCTTCAAAATCAGCCATAGTCTGATGGAGCTGGGCTGTGAGCTCCGGGTCATCTGCATAGCTGTCTTTTAACCTGCCGGACTTTGCCTGTGGGCTAACGTCATTGTGTCTGAGGATGGCACACAAAAAACATGTGTCACAAACACATCTGCACACACACACACACAGTCCCCAAAACATTTGAAATGTAATAAAGGGATTGGTAAGTAGAAGCAGCCATGATACAGCACTCCCCATGACTCTATCATTCTTATGAACAATTCTTATTAGTAGAAGAAAGAAAATAAATGTGAGTTTTAAATATTTTTTGCTTGTTCAAAGTTGAATTGTATTTATATTAGAGCCTGTTGGCTTAGAAACATGTAGCTGTAAAGATATTATTGCCACAGTTTGGACTTCCTTCACTCTCTTCAAGGGTTCAACAGAGCAGTCTCATGACTTACTGGCATATTAGCTATAACAAATTGCAACAAGAAGTCCAAACCAAATAGAAGAGACTTGGATTGGTCCTCTTCCTCAACGATTCTGAGAAAACAGGGTCATAGTGCTTTCCTGGAATACCGAGGAGCCAGCAGCATCAGGCCAGGCCGTGGATTCACAAAGTCTCTCTGAGAAATCAATCCAGGATCCCTGGTCTGGGCATATCACCATACACATTCCACAACAACTAGAAGGTGAAAAGTGATCTGGGGCAGCATTTGAATAAGGGCCTAGAAGCATAACTATGAAAGCCCGGCGGTTGAGGGTGCCAGCAACTCAAATATAACACATGGCGGGGTTTTATGACTACTGGCACAGTTAAAAAATGTAGAGAGACTTCCAATGTCAGCTGAAACAGTGATGTACTCTTCAGATGAAAATACAGGTGCAAAACTACACTGAGTAAATGCAAGAATCTAACCAATCTTTTGTTTTTGCAGGTATTAATCAGATCAACAGCAAGGTGACTGGCACATGTACAATACATTCTTCCCTTCCAGGAAACCAGGATTTATTCAAATGAACTTAAAAATAAAAGGTGACAGCAATGGGAAAGATTCAAGCATTCTTAATACGCCTCACCATCTTAAATGAGACCTCCCAAATATCACAAATTGGATATAAATACAGATTTACATTATGTGCTAGTCAACATCATTCTACTTTCCTCCCTCCCTCCTGCTAACCCCTACTTCCACGCCTCCTCCTCCTGTGATTTTCATGACTTCCTCTCTACCTGTGTCTTGATCCCCAGGTGGCACATCCCTCGTCGCTGTCACTGGAATTGTCCCGCACCGGTCCCAGCAGTCTCTCTCCTCCGCTGCTTCCGTCCAGAGACAAACTCCCATCTGGGGATGTGGGTTGGGTGTCAGACGGAGAGCTGACCATGCCCGAGTCCTCGCCCTCTACCATGCCCTCAGAGGCGGCGTAACCCTGGTCGGGCAGGCTGCTGCCACCGCTGGTGCTGCTGCCCAAAGACACGGTCTCCTCCTCGGGGGTTTCGGTTTCCGGTTTCCGGCAACTGGCTGCGGAGCTTTGCATGGAGTGGAGCCAAGCTGGGAGAGGATAGAGATATATGGGCTGTTATATGGGCCTCATTTCTATTTCTCAAAGCCACAAACCGTAAAGACTTTTCTTACCTGGGAAAACACTAAGAAAAAACGGCACAGCAAATCATGAGGACATTTGTTTGAAAAGAAGCGCAGGATGCAGAGCGAGCAAGAAGTGCAGGAGATGGAAGAAGACAGGAAGTATTTACGTTAGTTTCAACATTCATTCTAACACCACACACAAACCAGAAAACACAGGCCAAATATACAAACACTAGCACAGAGCACAGCCACCTGTGGCTTGATAAAACAACTTTAATGATGTGTGGGTGGAATTACTGTAAACAAACCCTTTTAATTAGATTTTTATAGTACTGTTTTAGGTTCCAGTGAAAGATAGTATTGCTTCATACCCTCTCATCTCTTTAGTACAGTCACGCTCCGGTCTGCACCGCAGGATTTGGGGAACGTATTTAGTCTGTTACTGATCTCATTGAACTCTGGGCCAAGAGAATAAAAAAATCAATGTACCATTCGTTTTTCAGCAGCCCAGCCAGCCAGCATGCACAGCACTGGGAACTCAACAGGGGATTCTTCAAAATGGGTTCAACAGTTAGCAACCTTGTTTGTAATACCAGGTGTCTGAGAGTGTGTGCATGCATTTGGGCATGCATTGTGCTCCAATACGTCTCCCTGTGTGTGTGTGTGTGGGTGTGTGTGTGTGTGTGTGTGTGTGTACTAGGCCTGTCAGTTTTGGACCCGGTCCTAATGGTGTGGAGAGAACAGTCAGTTCCAGGACATGTGGTGATGACTCACAGGGCTGTCCTCCCAGCTCCTTCCCAGCAACAGCTTAGTCATGCCAGCTACAGCCACAATCAGCTCACACACACACACACACACACACACACACACACACACACACACACACACACACACACATGCACACATAGTTCTCAGACTTCCAACTTAATATGACCGTAGGCACACACTTCAGTTAAAGCCAAACAAAAAGTGCTGCAAAAATCAATACTGTGACGTGTTACTTGTCCAAATCAAACCATGGCAATCCATGCACGATCCCAAACCAAAGTCCTCCAATCTCGATCCAGTCTTCAACTGTTTAATTGAAAAAGAAATGTCTTTCAAACACATGTTCTGTTTTTCCCGATCACAACAGAGATTGCCTTTACAGATAAATGTGTGTTCATTGTCACAACTCTCCAGGCTCAACGAGTACACGTGCCCTCACTAGGCTAAACATTTGCACCACAACTCAAAGGCTTAGCACTTGCAGAGGACAAATCATATTCATACATGAACTGATTAGGATTTGTGACACCACAATGGTTGCATTGGTATGGTAACAGAACAAGTCTTATGATAAAAAACAAGGGCTCCCTTCCCTTAACACTGTTACTACACATTTTTTAACATGAAGGCTATCTAATAATATAGAGCTTAAAGATGAACACGCACTGTTAGGATGATGCGGTCTTCCCTTAAAGCCAGGTGTCTTTTTTTTTTTTGACTTTGGATCCCTACCAATCATTTAAAAACAAACCGTGAAGCATTCATGCAGCTACAAGCCTCCACACTACTACTAACAAAGGTCCTACAGCAAATCAGTGTGTAGTGTCATTCTCTTTTCTAAGAGGACTGATGTGAGTTCTCCTTGGGGAAAAGGTCTTTCATCTCATACACTTATCTTTAAAATGCATGAGGCACCACGACCTAAAAGCAACATGTCATTGATCGATTACCCTTTCCATAATGTTGCCAAAAGCAGCACACATTCAGGGCGTACGATTTCTAAACCAGGCCACAGCACACACACACACACACACAGAGAGAAACATACACTGTCCAACTATTGATCTGCAGATATCGCATGACCAAAATATTGGCTGATAGATATCGCATGGCCTTGCCTCATAGCCTCATTTGAGCATGTCGCTCATCAATCACGCTGTAACCGATACATCCCGGGTTTAGCTCATCTGCCATATCGTCTTCTGACCACATTGTGTGTGTGTCCACTTTGAACTCAGCCCTGATCTCATGCATAATCAATAACAACCTGCCAATGAAGTTGAAATACAAAACCCACCAACGGTATATATATATATACATACATTTGTGTAAAAAACAAAAAACAAAAAGCAGAAAAAAAGGAGCATTGTTTTAAGAGTGAAATTGGAGAGCACTACTTGCTTTCACTTGCTGCATTTTAATGTCCTCAACAGAAGCAAATCCAAACCATCACAAGGACAGAGACGCAGTTCAGGTTACTGCAAAGGACTGTGACACCAAGTGAAAGCAAGTACAAGAAACGAGGACGATTAAAATAGTGGCTAGCAGCAAGACCACGACAACATATACAAGAGTACAGAAGACACAGTAGAACAGGAGGGAAGAGGAGGGTGGCGAACATCAGAGGGAGGTCCTCGGCAGAAATAAGAAGGGGCCGGGAAGAAGCAGAGGGAACTGATTGGATTGTCAGATGATGAGAGGGTCAAAGCCAGAGAGAGACTTCAGGAGTGTTTGGAGCGCAGACGTACAGGCCCACAGCAGTACACTGTAGAGCAGGGGGGGGGGGGGGGAGTAAAGAAAAGAACAGGTGAGATTTGAGATGGATAGAACTTTAACATTGCATTTGACGGGGATGGCGATGAAGGCAGCATCCAGAGCAAAAACCTAATCAGAAGGAAAGAAATTGACGGCAACTAAAAACGATAGTGTTTTTTGTCCATTTCGCCTGGTCATGCCAAGAGGAACACATACAGAATCATAAGGAGGCGTACATTAGGCTCGGCATCACTCAACAATGTCTTCCATTATGCATCTAATATCCTCCAATGTACTGGATAAATGCAACACAAAAGGCACTCAAGTTGATTGTTGTTGACCCCAGCCCTGACCTTTTGGACCCAGAAGGCATAACAGGTTGACATCTATACATATGAAGCACCTTGACCTCACATGGACCCACTATCACTTAACAACTCAGCGGCCCGGGCTGCTGATGAAGAGATGGAAAAGCATGTGAGGACAAAGTGCAGTATACACATACACACACACACACACACACGCAAACAAAAAGGTTTAGCAGTAAAGGATATGTGCAAAAACACAAACTGTGATTGTGACGAATGAAATAGAAGTTAGGGAAACCAGAAGAGCAGCTTCTAGGAAAAGAAAGAGATAGACGAAGAGGAAAGGAAAGGGAGAGGCCGTCCATCTGGGACCTACACTGGGGAGCTGCTTCCTCCGCCTCCACGGGAGTCTGCGGGGCGTTGCTTTCTGTGGGCTCAATGGGAGGGGAGGACAGAGTGGGGGGTAGGACAAGCTGTGCTGGTTCCTGCGCCGTGGTGCGACGAGGTTTGGGTGGCGCTGGTTGATCAGCGGCTCCTGTGGGAGAAACAGCATGAAAGGCAGGGCAGGCAACTTGATGGTCATGTGGGTAATAAAAAAAAAAGAGGAATGTGGCACAAACATATTCTCAAACTGAAAAGCAGCACAGAAAACATGATGTAATCATCAAGATCTTTGTTTTTCATGTATTCTGGCAACGTCTTGGCTGTGTTTTTGTGCTCCACTTCTTTAAGTGACTGCTTGTTGATCAAACAGTTTCCTTCATCCTCTGATTTTTTTGGGTGATGAAGTTCCTTTTGTCTGCACCTTTAACACTGAGGTTATCAGAGTTAAAGGTGCAGTAAGCTGCTCTTGTGTTAACAGCACATTCATCTGTAATGTTTTGCCATTGCTCCTTTGCTTGACTACTGTCTGTAGTGGAGGGACAAACCTTGGCAACAAAGGCCTGTTGAATATTTCAGGAGAAGTGACGGCAACAGCAGGTTTGTAGCTACCTTTCAGTTTAGATAAATCCTGTAAGAACTTGAATATGAATAAATGTGTGCCAGGAGCGGTTTTATTTCTTTGCTGCATACTAACGCCGTTACCAATCAGAGTCAATATGACATTTAGAATTTATACATTTAAAAAAATTCTGGCAGATTTGGCTTTATCGGAATGTAACTGCAGAGCTTACCGTAGTCAAGAGGCGGCACAGCTACAGGTGATGACAGGCAGTGATAGAAAGTAGCATTATGTGGATGTTCAAATGTCACATGTGATTATTACTGAAGGGGTAAATCCTACATTTAGTTTTAGCATTCAATAGCACTCACACACCCCAATACTCCCTCTCTATTTCATGCAGGCTACTAATTGACTTGATTAAAAAAAGCAACATTGCTGCTAACGTAAGAAGAGGAAGTAAAGAGGACGTGAATACGGATGTGTAATATGTGCAGACTACGATACGCAAAGCTGACGCGAACAGAAAAGTGTAGACTGACGAATGGGACAAAGTCAATCTAGGTAACATGTTGGGTTTGAGCGGGAAAAGCACAATTACTGTAAAACAGCATTGTTGAAATATATCTACCTTAATGTCCTTATAAGGCTAGCGATGCATCAGCGCGCCGTGTCTTAGTCAGCAGGCGCTGTCGGTTTGCTACTTTATCTGTTTACTCTGCTGTCGACCAATCGGAAGGAACTGAAACAGCAACGCTGGATCTCACACACGATCGAATCCTCTGTTCCTGTTCATTAAACTCCAGAAATTACCCGGAGATCATTTTTCAAGCAATTTGATCTCTGTTTTTTCCCCCCCCTGCATATCATTGTTGCTGTGATTACATGTTTCTTATGAACACACACTGCACCGATGCCGTTGGTGCTCCACTAAATAGCCGCATGATTAATGTGGACAACGTCTGGAAGACACAAGCACTACATCAAATTGTCAATATCAACCAGCGGAGGAAGCACTCATTTACATTCACCCTGACTTTCCTACTTCAAGCGGTAGTGAAAAGAATATTTGCAATTTCTACAGAAGCACGTTTTAATACAATTTACATTTTAAGTTCTACACTACAAGAGAGTTTGAAGAGCTGAGGCAAATACAATGAACTAATATCAGACACTAGAAGCCAACAATAGTATGAAACCAAGCTCTAAATGATTAGCAAAGAGTATTGCTATATTAAAGCATTACTTTTAGTTGAATAGTGTGAAGCTCCGCCCCTATTTATTTACAGTTTACAGCTTGACATACGCATTACATTTTGCTAAAATGAAAGGTGAAATGAATACATAAATAAGAGACTGAATCAAACCTACATGAAAGAAACTGAAACCTGACAAATGAACTGTGTACATTTCTATCTCTGCCTACACAAGCACGAGGGCACCACCCTACACTGTACGTGCAGGGTGTAGCCTTTCTACCAGCTATTCATCCGCTGCCAAATATGTACTGTTTATGTACAACTGAGAACATCTAGTTTATAGTCACTGCATTTGAAAAGTTTGATGTTGAGGTTGTGTGCAGGACTAAATGGACTGTTGGAGAGACGGTGGCTTTGGGAATGAAACTATTTTTTTTTTTTACGACAAATAGCCATTTGAACTCTGAATGAGTACTTTCTCTCACATTGTAAAGGGAAGGGAGAGTCAAAGAAAAGAAAAGAGAGAAGGTGTTTGCACGGTCAGCAGAAGCTCGGTCTCTAGATGTATTAATGATCCTCGTGCTGCCTGTTCTCTCCTGACAAATGCAATAACCTCCTCATACTTTCATCTGCCTGTCCATCATCTCCTCTCCTTAAACCCTCTCTAGTCCCCTGGTTTCTACCTCGCTATACGCAGTCAAAACCTTCCCATGCTCCTTTCTCTGAACTCCATTCTGGTACCCTCACCTTCCTCATCCCCCTTTTTCTTCCTGAGGTCTACTAACTCTCTCATCTCTGCCCCAGAGAAAGATCGAGGTTGTAGTAAGATCAATACAAGGCCAGCCATAGTTCAAGTAGATCTTGCTTAAATCTATGATGGATCCGTCTGTCTTTGCATCTGCCAGCTTTGAAGGTTTGTTTGACTGGCTGCATGCAATACGAGAGAGAGGGAGAAATAAAGAGGGGGATAGAGAAAGAGAGAGAGAGAGAGAGAGAAAGAAGAAAAAAAGAGAGGAAGATAAGAAGAACCTGAGGGATTGATAAGTGCAGGCAAGAGACAAGGACTGTATTGTCTCATAGGCTATGATGAAAACCAGCTCCACTAGTTCCTGTACCTCAACCATGACACACACACACACACACACACACACACAAAGTCTTTCACCAGGTTATGTGTACGTCATTCTTGACAGCTTAAGTTTCAGACGTTGCAGCAACGTGACAGCTCATTTTTCCCAGAGCAGACAATCACTCACTTTCTCGGTAAAATAAACTTCTACAGGCAACTTCAGACTGTTTCTCTTCTGCAACACACTGAGAACGTGTTCAAGCGTCACTGTGCTCAACAGCCAGGTTCACCTCCATTGCTTTTTAAACTCTGTGTCAGGTGCTAGTTTTTGTGAGTGTCTGTTATGCCGTTGTGTAGATAGTTACCCATTGCGCTGTGTCTGTTGTTCTCAACGTCATCCGGTTTCAGGTTTAGGGTCAACTCGGTCTCCGACCCGGAGCTGCTGGCTGAGGTCGCCTCCTGATTTAATTTGGCAGCTGTGCTGCTGGCCTTTACCGATTCCTCCACCCTGTGGCTGGAGCTTTTCACAGCGGGCTGGACCCGCACAGACCCGCTCGCCGTGCTGCTGCTGGTGAGGGTGCTGCAGTAAGAAGCAGCCTGGTCGAGGTCAGCGTCCGAGTCGTCGAGGCTGTGGCTGAGTTCAGAGCTGGAATCCTGGACAGACAGGCTCTCGGTGGTGCTGCTGCTTGGTGTCGGGGAACTGGGGGTCGGGCTGGCAGCGCACACAGGTGAAGGGTTTACTGTTGTTTTCGAGGGGACTGGTTTCACCGTTTGCGCTACCACAGCGGCGGCAGAGACGGTGTTTGACTGAATCGCCTTGTTACGGAAGGCTGGGGTGGGTGTTTCGGTAGCGGGGCTATCAGGGGTGGAAGAGGCAGAGGTCGAAGTGTCGTCAGGTTCTGGGGAGATGGAAGCTGGGGCGGGAGGAGGGGCCGGGGCCTTTCTTTTCCTCTGCTGGCTTTCTGAGCCGAGGCCCGTCTGATGGAAAATAAATAAAGGAAATGGAGAGAGACGGTAGAAAGTTAATTTATCTGAGCACCTTGTGCATTTGTCTGTGTGTTCGTGTGTGTGTGTGGTCCAACCATAAATCAGTCTGTCAACCAGAACTGAAGTTGAGGTTACTACTGAGTAATTAAATCAAGTGGAGCTATGGCAGGCGTCCCTCAAAGTGCCAAAATTCCTTTTAAATTATCCTACAAGACATAAAACATTATTTTGATGCCGAGGTGTTGCGATAGTAGATATTGAAACTTTATGTGTATATTATACTGTGGTGTTTCTCAAAATACTTCAAATAGACAATCAACCATTATTCAGATGTCATTACTGAATTACCGGTACTCGTAAAAACTGAATCCCTGATCACTTCAGGGGTGAAGTGACAGCTCAGCTATTAGCAAAATGATGCAATTTCTTCCGTGTGCAAACACAAAAGAAAAACATTGAGAAACTCTGTCTCTTCTTGTTCTCCAACACTCAGTCAATTCAGGTCAAACACGATCGCTGGCGTGACACAACTTGAGCCACTGAGGCAAGAAGTCAATGATCGGGGAAAATACAAAAATGACATCAAGTGACATTTGGCTCAGTGGGAACAAGTTCAATGGAAACCTGCCAATGGGTGTTTCAAAACGTTAACACTGCTTTCTGTTCTTCACAATTATTGTGGATGATTTTTAAGAGATAAAAAAGGTGCAGATAGGATAAAACTGCGACTCATTAAGAAACTAAAAAGTGGAAAATTATTCTGTTTTACTTATTCCATGGGGAGATGAGACCATTAACAATGGACAGGTTCCAACAGTAAAGATGGTCTTGTGTTTTAAGAAATCCCAATTACTGCTGCTCAATTTAACTCATCTTCACTCTGAAACTCAACAGAGAACATGCTGAGTGTAGCGTTGCATTATGCAGCAGGACAAGAGAGAGAGAGAGAGAGAGAGAGAGAGAGAGAGAGAGAGAGATCAGGCCACCTTGCCTCACGCATGTGAACTCAATGAACTCACTGCATGACATGCTATGGAAATCTAAATGGCCCCCCAACTGGTTGTCTTTCACTTCCTTGGTCTCCCGCTTCTCTCTCCGTCTCTAGCATTCATACGTACATGAATACAGACATACCAGTGGATGTGGGCCAAAGTTGAAGCTGAAATGGATGACTGACTTGCCTATGAAGATGGATGTGTGTGTGTGCGCACGTGTGTGTGTGTGTGTGTGTGTGAGAATGTTTATGTGTGTGTTCCCTGCAGAGTGAAACATAAGACTGAAGCCAAGACCTGCCATGAAAAGAGGAGAGCTTCAAAACGCATGCACACTTTTCTATATGATTGTAGGAGCACATATACTCTCTTGCATATGCACACAAGTGCACACACACACACACACACACACACACACACACACATGAGAAGGAACAGCATATCTCATATCTCCGGCTGTATGGATTTGGGAGTTGTTAGGGGTCGCGGGGTTAAGCGTGTGCTGCTCTCATGGTCCTGATTGGCGCCATGCCTGGGAACATAGCATGTACTTAAGATTGTTAGAGCCTCAAGACTGTATTATACCACATTCAAGGTCACACTATACATTAGGTTAAGCTAACTATGTAATATTATTATGTATACACTGTGTTACAGAGGAGAATAGGTGTCTATCGTCAGGAAACATGGTCTTTTTCAGTGTTTGAGTCTTTTTTCTTAAGATCTGGCCACTTGTGCTCGTGTCTCAAGTCAACCTTGTGTCACAACAGAGCAAAGGATAGCCAAAGTGTCGAGTGGATTCTCGGGGCCTGACGCTCTCAGTACGGCGGAGTCGTGTTGCATCAAGTCACAAGCAGACACAATGTCAAATGAAATCAATGCAAATCTGTGGAGGTGAGGGATGAGTTCCCTGTGCAGCAGTTATTTCACATTATACTGTGAAAGACACAGTATAATAGTTAAAGATGGTGGAGCGATATAATCCATCATGTGAAGACACAGAGATGCTAAACACCTCTTTCCATTCCCATTCACTGGCTTTGAAATTGATTCATCATTTAGTCGACTTTATTGAGGCAGAATATTGAGACAAAGAGGTTCTTCGTCATCACGAGGAGCCAGATTCATGGATGATCCTCTGTTTGTATTAAAATAGCTACAGGGATGCAAATAAATGAAGACCGTCCTCGCCGTTTATCTTAATACACAATCAACACGTCACCAGGAGTCCACTGATTTCTGATGATTGACAAAGGCTGGAGGGACGTCTTTGTTTCCATGCCAATGTGATTGTGTTTGTTCTACAGGAACTCAACTAACAAGAGGAAAAATAGATTATAGAATAGATATTCAAAGCTTTCCTGTTTTTGTCTCAATAAACTGTGCTCGGACTGAAGACTGCTTGGGTCTATTATTGTCGGGGATGAGCTCTGCAGTGTAAATGCGGTCGTCTTTTTTTAAAAAACTTTTTTCATTATGCTAACTAAAACGTTAGCATAACGAAAATGTAGTGGAGAGAATTAAGCCAGAGTCTCCCCCACCAATCACAAGCGGACAGGACAGAGCGCTGCACCAATTAACGTGCACACCATGAACAAACGGTTATTATCTACCAACATACTTCTTTGCTTGAACTCTTCTTGTCTGGTTTTGTGTCAGCTCTGATTAAAGAACGATACGACACGGCATATGTGGCCATGGGGTCTTTCGAAGGGAATGCGTCTTAACACAAAAGGCCATAGAGGGTAATGCAAGGACAGTCTGGTGTGTCCATTAAATTTTCCACTATATGGTTTTTGAGAGGCCCCATGTTGGAGCATGTTGATCAGATAGGGCCACCCATGGAGGCTTCAACCTGGTGGCGTGACCATTCATCAGTTGTTTCGAAGGACTCTTGATGGGTGAGGGGCTTTGTTACAGGGCAACATTACCACGCCAATGTGGAATGCAGTATGTGTGTGTGTGTGTGTGTGTGTGTGTGTGTGTGTGTGTGGGAGAGAGGGGGTCAAACTGTATTTGTGGGTGCTTGTGCATGTCAAGTACATTCATATCTATCTATATGTATGAGCGTGTCAGGGATTATAATAGCGGCTGAAATGTCTCACCATTGAGGGCACAGAGGTCAACAACATCCTAACAGAAGACTGGAAGACAGTTAGTGTGTGTGTGTGTGTGTGTGTGTGTGTGTGTGTGTGTGTGTCATAATGAACATGTGTGGGATGTATGATGAAAAGAGTTTCATGTTAAATGTCTTAACAATGTGTGTGTGGAAGGGGGGGGGCATAGAAGAGGCTACCTAAAGATAAGGAGACACATGGCTGACCCAGTTCCATTGTCGTCTACTTTGTCCTACTAACCCACATAAATTGAATGTTTAGAAGTTAGGTTAGAGGAATCACAGTATGTAACATATTGGCAGTAGCAAGTACTTACATTTTAATGTTTGTAATTTTTCCTTGACAAATGACTTAAATGATTAATCAACAATCAACCCAAAGCAACAAAAGGCAGACAAAGGGTATTCACTCACTGCTTTCTACATCTGTACGACAGAGGCCAAATTCAATAACAGCACAAGAGAAAATGAGGTAAAAACACTAATGTACAATAATTCAGATTTCTGTTTTCCATGCAAATCTTGTGTATATTCTGACTAAAATCAGAATATATAAGATGTAATACAACATGTGTTATATTAGATCTTTTTGTCATTACATCAAGGCCCTTTTGACGATGTATGTAACATGTACATTGCCCTACGAGAGCCAGAGCACCTGCTGTTTTCAACTGTAGCACAAATGAACAAAAACAGCAGTTCTATAGGAAGGATGAAGGAGTAGGATAAGAGATGAGCAGAGGAAGGGCTGCTCCCAACTGATCCAGATAAAAAAAAAGAAATGTTGTTCCTGCAGAATACGTGGAGAGATAAAAACTACTACTACTTTCCTTCTTTCCGTCTTTGCTCTCTTGTTCTCTCACAGATTCTTATTTGAACGAAGCTTTAACCTATCCAACCACAAATAAAACAGGCACGAGCAGCGATAAAAACCAGCAGCTGACCTTCTTCCGTGATGATGTTAAGTGGGGGGAGGTCGTGAACTCATTGGCTGAAGCTGTGAAACAGTCGACAAGTGTTGTAAAAGAGACAAAACAGAGGGTGCGCAGCAGGAGAAAAGCTCATATGGAGGGGTAATAATATAAAGAAAAGACAGATGGATGACAAAACAAAGAAGAAAAACAGACGCAGAGAAAGGAAAATCCATTACAGGAACACTCGTTACCGAACACAGATCCAGGAGCAACTTGTGTTTTGTCTGGCTGATTAAACCAGAGCTGTGCACTAGAGCAGATTAAAGTTAGCTACCGTTGTAGACAATTATGTGACTGATGGATGGCTGTGAAAAACAAGCCTCCCTCCGCTGCCAACTCTCTACTTTCACACAGTGACAGATCATCAGGAAGAAGAAGAAGAAAAAAAAGAAAAAAAAAGCTAGACCAGCTCGATCAATCAAGAAGCCACACAGACACGGGCAGGAATGCAGCACGAACAAAAACAAATCCATGCAAACGCAGGAAACTCTGAGGACAGTAACGGGCAGAATGCTTTGTTTGACACACACGCACAACTGAGTACATACAATGCATGACACGGATGCACACACACACACACACATGTCCAGACAGCCGTAGTTTAGACTCAACAGAGCGCTTATTGATTAAAATACTGGAACTATACTTCTGTCTCCCGCAGTTAAGGCAAACAGCCATCAGTCAGATCTGATCAGCAATCACATGGTGTCAGAGCGGCCCTTGGGTAAACCTTTGTCAGATCTGACAGCTGGATTTCCCTCGAGAAATGTCAGCGCAAAGAATTGTAACAGTGCAACTGAACCAGCATGGTTCATTTGTGTTCTTCCGAGTGAGAAACATTTTTAATTCCCCACATCCTGGTTTCACAGCAAACAGATGTGATGAGATTTCGTCTGGCTCGGTTCTCCCTCTCCTGGCTTTAGGTTTGCGCGATAAAACAAGAGATGTTTCTGTATTAAAAATCCATTGAAAAGCTTTTTGTTCCAGCTCTATAAACATGTAATACTGCCGATTACCTAATTTCTGGGCAGTCCAGGGAGATTAGTCCAGTGAGTGTTGTACAAAGGCAAGTTCAATTTGCTTTGTCATTCGGTGACAGGAGTTCAAAAATGTCGGTTAAATGAAATATGGGAGCAGAGAAAAGTGAAAGTTTATAATAAGCTGCAGGCTAAACATTTGTAAACTTCTCTCACTGGCTGCCTGCTTACTGCCACTGATCTTACTACTACTTCACCCTCTGAACTTCCAACGCCTGTTCGTTCCCTGTTGAACTTTTCTCCCATCGTGTCCCGAAGGTGAGGGTGGTGCTCGGGGCACGCCAACCCCATTTCATGCACTACTGCATTTTGGAAATATGATCCCAAAGCTTATACATAGTTAATGTTGCACAGCTAGAATAAACTCACCCTTATAAGACCTGATGTTACCTTACTTTGACTCTCTGTGACCCTCCAAGTCACTCAGTTTCTCTCTTTTGGGTCTGCATCGCTCTCTCTCATTCTCTGTCTTTATCTTTCTGTCTCCCTGCACACACAACACACACACAAGTGCACTCAGGAAGCACCTTCTGTTACTGAGCATTGAAGCAGAAAGCTCAGAATTCCTCTGAACTCCTTTTTCACAAGAGGCAAAGTTAGACACGGCTTTCTTTCCAAACCACAATATCAGATTGCCTATCACCGCTGGAAAAAACAAGGTTGTGTTTCTCTGCACTCGATGTTCCAAAACATCATTTAAATCAGTGCTGCTCGCATAAAGACAGACACAGATTGTTGTTTGCGAAAGCCCGGAGCAACAAAACTGTAAAAGCTCTCTTGACTCCGGCATGAGGAAACATCCGATTCTCCTGCGGTCGAAAGATGGCGGTACGCTCTTCCTGGAACGCTGCGTCATCAGTTTTTAGTGCCATTAGTGCTATTCACATTCTCATTACTGTATAAAGCAAGCCGGTCCCTCAGACATCAAGAAGGTCAAACGATCTACTTCCATTACTGCAAATGAAATAAGAGCGTAAATAGAGACGGTCAAGTTTTTTGTTTCAACGCCCTGAAAGCAATCCATATTGCGCAACAAATGTGATAACTACCACGTATGAATGTATAAAATACAATGCTGTGACTGTAATGGTCACTCACTCTGGTTAGTAATAAATATATATACACACACACACAAATACTGTGGAACATGTGCAACGACACCAACATAACATGTTAATCTCATCCAAACTACTCAAGTAAGTATTTAAGGAAATCAAACATGAGCCCACCAACATATGGAAAATGAAAGCAAAGACCGCAAGAGTGAAACGTTATATATAGCAAAAAGAAAATCTTAAATTGATCATTTGTGATCCGCAGGCGACCATAAAGAGATTTGTTAGAGAATGTTGATTCTAACCATGATTTAAATGACTGCCCCGAGTATTCTCTGCTTCTCCAAAAGTCCATCTGAAGCATTTAGCTTCATTATAACAATCTCATCACCCTCATAGCTCATAATATGATGTCGATGTCTATTACTGGCTCTTGTAAGTCACGATTAGTTGACCACCTAGCTGGTTCGGCTCAGAGGGGAGGTCCACAATGAGGACGGCCCTCATGGAGAGCCGTCCTCAAGGGATCTGCTATCATGAGCCTAACCCGGCTCTATCACACACACACACACACACATTCTCTCAGCACACCTGTGCATCTATTAAACTATTAAATCATAAACATGTAGCTCGACATGATGTGATTTATTGGACGTGTATAATTGCTCCACAGATCCGAGTCACGCAGAGCTGTTGAATGCCAATGCCCCTGACGAACCGTCCTGAGAGGACCTGGCTGCTGTAATTCTCCTCACTCTCATGAAACTAAATCCTTTTTATTCACAAACACAGGCCAGGCACGCTGCCAACACCTCACACCTCTGTGCTGTCCTCGGATCACACTGGCTAATCACAGACTCCCTTCCTGTGAAACGACATCAAACCATCAATCAATCATTTTTCTCTTTCCATCCATTAAACAGACATGTTCGGTTGTTCTTGTATATAAGATATATATACGCTACGTGTGACTTGTTGACTATATAAGGCTGAACTGTTGATGAGACCAGCGGGACGCATCGGCAGCCTGTCTTCAATCTCTCAAGCCGAGGTATGGCACCGCAGTATGGCCACGCATGAATATACATGAGACAGACAGGGACATGGAGAAATCTATTATTAGAGCAGTCATTAAGTCCTCAGATGACCTTCCCTACTGTGAAGCTGCTCTTGTGAGACAGTGGTGTCTCAGTACTTGTGCTCTGGTGTCTATCATCTGGTGGACGGATGAAGTATCTGCACAGCTACAATCAGCCGTACTACAAACAATCACGGCAGCTATAAGGAGCGTCTTCATAGAGTCACAACGCACTGCAACAAGAAAAGACCAAACAATCTACAATTTAGTTGAAATGAATCCCATAAAGCAGGGGTCACCAATAGGCCGGACCCAGACGCCGGTTGTATCTGGACCCTGGACTTATAACCGATAGATATTTGGGAATCTAAAGATTTGACGGAGTGTTTCTATTTTAACCGGCGCCGCTTTTTTCACGAAGTGACATCACTTCACACCTGAATGAACTGAATTTAAAGCTGCAGGACAATTCAGTTAAATTCAAGTTCAAAGTACTTTATGTTAAGCTTTCTGTTATGAATTTTTTTAATTTTGAAATCCAGTCCTTATTGTAATTGAAATGAGAGAAGAACATTTATTTATTATTAAGAGTATTTATTATTTATAATTCATCCAGTTCAATTTGAAAACTGACGATGAATATTGTTGAGGTATGATTCAATTGAACTTTCTTTATTTGATTTGACAGTCAGTTGTTGACTACATACAGATGTTAATACAACTGTTGGCTACTTCAGTAATTATGGAACTAAATCACAGAGCAAGTTAGACATTATTGTGATGTTCCGGACCTTTGCATGAGGACATTCTCTGTAACTGGACCTCGTTGAATAAAGGAAAGACACATTCAGAATTTCGGCTGACAATCAAAACTAGCCATATTCATACTTTTCTGAAATACTCTACCATTACCAAGTTCAGCGGGCGGACAATGGAATATTTTGTGATTCAGCTGAAGTTCACCCAAATTAGATTAAAGATCGCCTCTTTAGGAATACACTCGGACTGAAATGAATTATGATCCGTGTGCTTTTGTGGCATTATTGAATTACTGTCTACTTATTAAGAACAAAAGATCCGATCATCCAAGCTTGTTTTTGCACTTTCATCGATTTACTATTCTCACCATAAATGTCTCAGAAGGTTTTCCTGCTCCTCCGTTCAGTTTCGTTAATGAAGCTGAGGAGAACAACACCGTGCTCCCTGCCGTCGTGAGAACTAAATTTCCTCTCGATAACATCCAGCAATAACACTTCGCTTCTCGAAAAAAACAAAGCTTATTATCGGAGGGATGGAGGAAGGATGTTGGTTGCTAAACAACATTTCCCAGCATGCTGCCATAACACTATAATGAGACTGCAGGGAGCCCTTCCTTTAATGCAGACGATACAGGTCACTCTGACCGTGAGGAGCTGATCAGGTCAAAACACCCGAAGGAAAAACTGCGTCAAACAGATTGCAGCTTTCAGATTTACTACTTCGGGTCACTCCTGAGAGCGGAGGGGTTTTGGTATTTTACATAACTGAAGTAG
Organism: Leptoclinus maculatus; assembly: GCA_032191485.1. Lineage (NCBI taxonomy): Eukaryota > Metazoa > Chordata > Actinopteri > Perciformes > Stichaeidae > Leptoclinus > Leptoclinus maculatus. The sequence continues at coordinate 16,796,685 of JAVDOI010000008.1, forward strand.
AAAAATGAAAGAATGTGTCGTTATTATAATCCCAATTACACATTGTTTGAGAGTGTATGAAGAAGGTCTTCATACAATAATCCATTTATTTCTGTATGTCTTTTCTTGTTTGTGAGATTTTGTGCTCGTCCTGCAGGTGTGAATCAGTGTTTTCACCGCACTGGATGTACTGTATATAAGGTTTTACACGCAATTTAGAACCCGGCTTTATGTTATGACGTCAAGCACTGAAATAATCCACGAAGGCTCCGTCAGTAGTATGCATCATCTCATCAATGTGTCTGAATCTGACCAACACACAGCTCTTTAAATCTCCTCACCTCATAGCCCTCGAAGCTAGCGTGTCCCATGGTGGGTGTTGGGGCTCCGGGTAGCGCTGGGGCCCTCCTCTTCTTGGCCTCAGCCTTGGGAGACATCCTGGGTAGGTTCATGACGGACTGAGACTGGCCTAAGGTGCTGGGCCGGTCTTCTACGCTGGGGACCCCTGACGCGGTGGACAGACCCTGTGGGTGATGTCAAAATAAAGAGGGCGAGGTAAGTCTGACAAATAAGTGTACACATGAAGAAACATGTAAATGTAGGAGATTTAAGGACACTTCGCTTCCAATCTCAAGTGAGTCAGACACATGACCACTGAGCTATAGGCGTATGAATTGGTCATGTGCCACCCATAACTGAAATGCCTTGAAGGATTCCCCTTAGTGATCTCTGCCTCTCCAAAGGCTTTGTTATAACAATATCATTATCCTTATAGCTTATGTTATGATGTCAATCATATTATATATCAATTACTATGTCTTGTAACTCACAATAATGCTAAAAAACAAAAAGAATACAGATCAGAAGCCCAACAAAATGCATACATGCACATGTACTATGCATGCGATCAACATTTCTGAAGGAGGTCTAATCCATTCTGTAGTCACAACAATTATTGCAACTTATTTGACAAAGTTGAAAGTGCATCCGCATTTTCAAAGGGTGGCTGCTTCTGACCAAAATATCGGAAACAAAATAAAAAAAAAATGGTTTTCAATAACTGATCAAAGAGAGCCCAAAGTGCTCCTGAAAATCTTGAATGTCCCCGTGGCTCAGCTTGGTACAGAGCTTTGGCACAACGGGGGAACCAAACCATGACTCACACCCCCGTGATCTAAGAAAAGAACCGTGTTTAAAAGCAGATTAATTGATGCGTTCAGACAATGCCTGGATAAGGCAAAGAAAGGAGAGCAAAATAAAAGTTCAGGTCATTAGAATTAATTGGACCCAAGGTTAGTACATCTCACAGTGGGGAGCAATGGGAAACGAACAGGGAAAAAAGGCCTGAAGTAGAGCAGCAGGCGTGTCTGCAGCTTTTTTTCACATTGGGGACATTTCACATACAGTATGTACAAATATCTTTGTATTTTCATTGTTACAGCATCAAAATAATATTCTGGTGTAGTGTTGCCTTGCACTGAACTTAAAGAGATAGTGTAGCAACATATGTTCGTACTGTTGAGCAAGGAGACCACATTCACCAGATAAATCTCACCTCTAACCATTTGAGAAAATGCAAAATATCAAAATATCCAAACACTATGGCCCTTGTGTTAAAAACTTAAAGTGACTATAACACCTAGTATATCTGTGATTATACAAAAACAAACAGTACAGAAACAAATGGCTCAAAAAAATACATTCAAGCACATTAACACAGTACAACTTAAGCTTACAGAAGAAAAAATAAAAGTATTAACCGTCAGCTCTTCCCTGTGCCGTGTGACAGAGGTAAGAGCAGGGTAACGAGGAGGTGAGCTAGATGGCAGACGGGGACCGACTGAACAAAAGAAGAGTCGTTGAAGGACGTGACGGATTGATGTGATTTCTATTTGGAATCCTAAAAGAAGAGGAGCTTGCTTTCACCTTTACCAAAAATCTAACGTTTCAAAGCAGAAAATTCACATGAACCCTGTGTGACTTGTTCACCTGCTCTCTTCTACTCCTTCTACTTCCTTCCCTCTGGTAAACAATCTGAAATCTGTCAAAACAGTGGGAGAGGAAAAGGGAGCTGTAAAAAAACATACAGCAGCAAATTCACAGAGTCCTCCTCATAATTACAAAGCGCATATTTTTCAAACGAGCGTGTTGAACTTCTGCAGAACTTGCAAACGGTATTTCTGGGGAATGCTTTTTAGTGCTTATATGACTGATCCTACTACAAACCACACATGCAAATGGTAAAAAATCTCTAGCGGTTTATAAAAATACCAGAATCACTCCCTACTAATCAGAGTTAATCTAACTTCAGCGTAGAGGAGAAGTTCTCCTACAAGCAGACTTACAGGCTGAGCTAAATACAAAATATAAACACAGAAAAGATCAACATTTCTGGTCTTTGACAAGTTGCTTCAGGAACAACTCCTGACTGAAAAGCAATGTTTCACTGCCCTCTGTGGTTGAAAGTTGAAAGTCTGTTTCACTCCTGATGGGTGTGGTCAGAAGTGTGAACCTGTAACCACACCCAACAGTGATGTCATGGTGTCAAAGGACCACTGGAAGTCATCAAAGACAAGACTTCCAGTCAAGTTACTTTTCAAACACAAGCACATAAATACATATACGGTAGTACTACAAAGACGCATAAACATATGACGGTTCACCTGCTTTATGTGTGAATTGTAAGAGCACATTTTAAATGTGGGATCTGCACCGTGGTGTAGTGTCTAGCATTGTCGCCTCACAGCACATTTTGTAATTGCATGTCATTGCTGTGATGGGAGGATGAGGAGGTTGGAGCAGATAGGATGAACACAAATTGTTCAACTCAAACACCTAAAAGTTGGCCCACATCCCTGCCTCTTTGAGAATGTTGGTTATAGCCAATATGCTACTCTGAGATACTTGATAAGTATGGGCCGATCAAAAGTAAACTAATATAATCAGCAAAGAAACTAGAAAAAAGCACATTTTCCCTTTATAAGTGAGCTTGGTTCAGAACCAGCACTGCCCCATAACATGATGCTATCTAAACACATTAGTGTTTTAAGACCACACACACACACACACACACACACACACACACACACACACACACACACACAGCAGTTTAGCCCCTAATGAACAATTAGAGATAAGAGGCTGGGCTTTTCGTGCTAATGTAGCCAAGGTAGGGTAATCTGATGCCTTTAGGCTGATAACACTCTACATGTGTGTGTGTGTGTGTGTGTGTGTGTGTGTGTGTGTGTGTGTGTGTGTTTGTGTCCGTGTGTGTTTGCTTGTGTGCACGAATGCATGTGTGTGGTCTGATAACAGTCCCTGGCTGAGAAACAATCATACCAGAGAGAAAAAGCTGCGTTACAGCCCACTGGAAGTGGCTGAGAAATAGCAATATTAATAAATATAAATTAGCTCCCACTGTCTTATACATTTCAGTTTTTTAAATTACATTTCACATGAAAGCAAATGCCCCATACTCTGTCTAATAATTCATGCTCGGCTATGGTATTTTCTATGGTCTTCCTTTATTGTTGTTTCTTTCAAAAGGAAAATGTGTCTACAGAAGTATCTGATGTAGACATTAAAAGAGAGGATGAGGGAAACCCAAAAGAAAGCTTAGATCTCGAGGAAGAGGATGATGATGGCGACGACGAAAACAACTCAATGTTGACGAGACATATGCTCGATGTGGAAGGAAACGCTGAGAACAAAGAGGAGGTGGAAGGGTGGAGTCGTCCCTTCCAGGAGCTTTGTGCTTGGGCCGGACAGAGAAGTGAACCAGAGTGAGCCGGCCGCTGTTTTTTCCAGCTAATGTAATCAAACGCCATATTGATCTGAGGTGAACCACAGATGGCTGCTGCTGACCTGAAGTTCATGGCTTCAAAAATCAAATTAACGTGATTAAGTTACAGATCTGACAGAGCTGCTCGACGCAGCGTCTAAACGTGCGTCTGCTTTAACATGGATGTAAACGCCACACACACACACACACACACACACACACTCTGGAGTGGTTGTAGGGAGATTATATTGCGGCTCCAGTTTGTTGAGAATCTCCCCAAAGCTGGCCAACACCAGTCATATGGGCCGCCTCTTGGTCCTTGAGCACAGACTGTACTCTCCCTCATAAACATCACGACCTAACACTTTTCCCTTTCATTATGCAGTACTTATTTGTGGGACAGAAAAGTAAGTGGGAGCTCCTCTTTGGACGCGAGAGTGCGAACACACCGCTGACTAATCAAAGGAGGCCCTTTGCTGCCCTCTGGAGGACATCAGTGCACATAACCACACCTCAATAAACATGAGCAATCAGCAGACAATCAGCAGACAATTCTGGAGGCCATATTCTGTAAAGATTGCCCTGAGCGTGAAGAAATATTTCAACCTGGCCATATTTCCCATAAATGTGGCTATTGCGACTCTACAGCTGACACTAACTTTTGCAGCTGCCACCTGCAGCTTTCGAAACATACATAGTTTTTATCATTTCAAACAATTCCTGTAGTTCCTGCTACAGTAGGTGTGTCTCCAGTAACACATTTTGCCATGCTTAGCCACACACAGACTCACAAGGTCGAAACAATACCAGCACCGTTGGCTGGTAATACCAAGGTGATGCGTATAAATGACTTAATAATAACAATAATAAAAAGGACATTTAAACTGCAGCCAAGAAGCCAGAGCCTTCAGGATCATACTTGTGAAGCTAGTTCACCTTTTTTCTTACTGGTGTGTTGCAAAAAACATCACTGACCAGCAAGGAATGTGACTACATTTACACTAAAGTAATAAGCTTCGATGATGTCGGCATTGTCAACCAGCACTGGTGCCACCTTCCTCACCCGATCAACATTTCTCAACAGTTCAATAAACAGAGCATCTCTAATGTGCCGTCTTTTAGTGTTTCTTCACAATCTACCATGATGTTGAATATAACAAGCTTTTAAACATATGAAAGTATCAGCAGCCATACAAGAAATGGACACAACCCCCCCCACACCATGTGATGAAACCCAATACTACTGACCTGCAATAGTGAGTACTACTTTGAGGAGTTTGACCAACTTCTGTTGCGAGTGCCACAAAAGTGTTGATCCAACCCTGTGTTAGTGTTTGTGGTTTGTATAATACTGTACAGGTGTTCCTGTTATTCCGTCCACATTATATGATTGGAATGCTTCAGACACGAGTTCACCCAAATCCCACTTTGAGTCGACTCATCACACCTGGACGCCGTCAGATGTGTACTTACGTTAGATTGAGTGTCTGTTATTTGGATAACGTTATCATCACAGTCATCCATGTCCATAGATGTTGTGTCAGTCTGCAAACGGAAGGCACAGCCAACATGTAGCATTCAACTGTTCAGCAATGCAGTTAGCCAGTTAGCCTCGCCTAATCAATCTGAGCAAGTATGAATGGCATGCACCACTCAAGGTTAGCTGGTTAATTATTACACAACAATATATTTCTCACGAGACTCGTGCAAATGAGTCATGCTAAACTTAGTGGACAGTTACGACGACATTAGAGGGGCTGTTCATTCTATCAATCCAATGCATCATTGTGAATGTAATAAAACATAATTAAACTGCTAAAAGAGAAATTCTTAAAGAAGGAGAAGAATACTAAAACATGAACAAATTGCCAAAAAAAAAAGCAGCAACAGAGATCTGGAGTCTTACCTTGGTTTTCCTCCTGCTGAATTGGAAGATACCCAAGAGGCCTTTCTTCTCTACTCTGTTCAAACTGGTAGTACTGGAGCGGATGGAGTCTATGAAAAAGAGGAGGAGGAGGAGGAGGAGGAGGAGGAGGAGGACATGATAGTGTAAGTGACTCATAAAAAGCAAAAAAGTCACGTTCAGTCTGAGAAAAAGTCTGTGAGGAATTTAGTAGAAATGAGTGCCTCATGATCACAGCATGCATGGGTTAATTAGATAACAAGAGAATTCAGAGTGGGATTGCCCAGACAGTGATACTGTGATTCATACGATATCCAATATATGTGCTTTGCTTTATCTGCATGCTCTTTAATTGGCTGTTTTAAAACGTTTTGGAATGGTCTGCATTACTCCACCTGTTTTTATTCACACAGAACTGAACAGAACAATCTTCTGAGTTTCCTCAGCAGAGGGCGCCATAGCTTTATTCTTCTCAGAGACCACCTCTGTCTAACCTTCACAGTCCACAAAGCAGTGAGTAAGAATGTGCCGTGATAACACTGTTGACTTGAGGGCAGGTAAACTAATTAAATCAATCACAGAGCTATAGTACTGGGTTATTTGGATTCGGAAAAAAAGCAAACTAAGTCAACAGTGAATCATTTCAAATTGACCGGCATAGATGATGTTTACACAAGTATCAAAATGAAAACATTAAAACTAAAATTGTTTCTTTGAGACGGGTGGCTAGCAAAGCAAACGTGCATGTCCAACGTGGTAAAAAAGCAGGGTTAATAAGCAAGCGGCAGTAGGTTGGGTTAAACAGCTACGCGGTTGGAACCAGCTAGACTTAAGACGTATCATGACTTATACCTGAGTAGTTAAGAGCTGGAGCAGAAGCCCGTTTAGGCTGGAGAACTGGAAAACATAACAAGCTTTAAAAACACAGGAAGTCATTTGTTGGATAACTGACCTGCATCAAAAAGAATCAATCGATCTGATGTATTTGCACTTTTGTAGCACCGCAGCACAGCTGGTAGTGTTTTACCAGTCAGTGCATTCAAACACATCATGACACAAAACACTTGTATATTTCACACGATAAACTAGGCTCCATGTCCTTCATGATAACAAGAGAACGGTGGAATAACACAATATAACCGTCACGTAACACTATTTGACCATAAAAATTGAGTAATGTTCGAAATGTTCTTGCTCGTGTCCGTCACGACCATAAACCCCGAGCTTTTCCTCTGTGATCACTCTCTGTGACAACAACAGTATCTGGAATTTTGGGTGTGACTGTTACCATGGTAATGACCCACGATATCAGATCTTAGACCATAATTCAACGTACTATTAGATAAAGAACACAATATTATAGTTATCGTACCCCCGAGGGACACACTGTATTTACCAAGGTTCGTTTAGATGAAAATATTATAAGAAACACAAAACAAGCTTATATATATATATATATTTATATGCTCTGTCGTTCCGGCTGCGGGTTAAACAAATATTGACAGCTTTAAGATAAAGCTGTCGAATTTGTAGCAGAGTTAAAACCTTCCTAATTTGACTCAATATGTATCTTTTGCTTGTAAATGCATTTATACATTTGTACAAAGATATTGTGATTCACTAATAGCATATGCTACAGTAATTGCCTTGGGGATGATACGCAGTCACATTAACGTCAGATAATATGACATAATAGCCGGACAAGCCAAGGCACCTATCAGTATCCATGATGACGTCTTTAATCTGCTTTAAATAGCTATCGGTCACCAAGAGGGGCTCTATTCATGTTTAATTCACTGAATCAAACTAAACAAAATGTCTTTAACATCATTATTTAAAGTGGCTATAATGATTTTTTTTTTTGCTTTAACTTATTATAAAGTAAATATTGATAGCTACTGAATAATGACACCATTAGTGTTCAGATTGGTTCCCTGGAAACCTCGCTTTCACTCTGCAGTTCTGTCTGCCACCGGGTTCCATCTCCTGGGGAAATGGCATTGTTAACCATTGCTCAACCTTTTGTTTTACCCGGTAGCTATCCCCAGTTACCAAAGAGTATCAATGTCTCTGAAGTTACTATCCCCAGTAGCGTATGTGAACAATCCTAGTAACTGTGGGGGAGAGTGAGTCCTACTCCTGTGTGGTTGGTTGTTGCCAAGTTCTGAGGAAAATGGAAAGCGATCCGGTTGTTTTTTTGCGACAGAAGCACCAACTATAATACCACTTTGGAAACTATTATGTAATCTAAAAAGAGACTGAACCCCCCAAAAAGAAAACCGAAATAGACAGAATCAAGTCATCAAGGTTTACCTAGACTCTGATTGTGTACGTAGAGCTCCTTGATCCCCAGCTCTGTCAGAGATTTGTCCAGCGGCAACTCGTGGCGACTGATGCTGTCCTTCAGCAGCAGGACATGTGCAGGCTCGAACTCGCACTTGTCACAGATGACTGGTACCAGAGCCTGTAGTGGTACAAACGGGTTGACCCGTACCACTGCCTTCTGGCTGCCGTGGTAGTTCACCATCAAACGCACCGTTTTCTGATGAAGAGAAGGGGAGAATGGTGGGAACAGAAATTGGAGAAATGGATGAAATAAAAAAGGCTAATTAGGGCTCACTGTTGTGACTATTGGAGGCATTTTCAGATTCTGCAGTCACAGAACAGGGATTTGAACCAGTAGGATGACAAGAGTGTAAAAAGATAAACAAAGTGAAGGTCCTCTGTTGACTACATCTCTACTAAAGAAAAAAGGAAGTAGGTCGGCCTAGATGGAAGAAATAAGACAAAAAGAATCAAAGCTCAAAGAGCAGACAGCACAGGTAAACTGAATGAGTTGCTGTCTGAAGGTATTATAGAGTAAGAACAAAACGCCAAAAACATGTGGAAAGGAAAGATGGAGAAAGTAAAGACACTTGAACAATGAGTAACTTGAGCTTAGACTTTGGTTGCTGACAGAAAGAAAAGGAGCATTTAATAGACCAAAGATGATGATATCTGTGTGCATGTGTGTTCTTTGATGTGTGTGTGTGTGTGTGTGTGTGTGTGTGTGTGTGTGTGTGTAAACCTACACATTACATAGTGTTCTATTATGGAGACAGAAGGGCCACTCTGTGCGACGGTCTTTATCACTAAGTGGTTCACATCAGCCTCTATAAAAACATTCTCCAGTCAAGTGCCTGAAATATTCTTCTTGCGCAGGCTTCTGCCAGAAGGTAATGAACGTTCCCAGTAAGACATCAGTGTCACGGTCAAAACTGTCACAAAAGATGACAGAATAGTAGATAGTAGAGGGGTACAGGGGTCCTTCGGTTATCTTAAAGTAGGGTGAGGTGGTTGGTGTTGCTGGACGATAGTGGTGGACATTTTTCTAAAAGTTTTTTTTACTTTTGAGGAATGTGTGCGGTGCCGAAATCGTCCGTTTATCTCACTGGTAGTTCTCCAGGTGTTGGTCCTCAGACAAATGAACAAACAGAGGCAGGCAATCCCAGTAACACAGTACAGATGTGTTTTTAGGGTCCGATGGCATCAACCTTGTATTGCATGTCATTGAAATGCCTTTTCCTACATTTTGTCCACCCCATTTATGTCGATGAGGGTAGATTTTACATTAGAATCACCTCTAAATGTCATATTAGACTGCATTGATTGGTGTAGACAGATAAAACAGTGTCTGGAATAGCGTCAGTGTCTGGCCTGAGGCCAGGCGGGGGTCAAAGAGAGAGAGAGAGAGCAACCAGCGAGCCCTGAGAAGAGCAGAGAAATAATGCATGGTAACTAAAGGTAAGGCACTCATCAAATATTCAAACTGTAGGAGGAGAGCAGAGAAAAAAGGGGCAGACAAACGCTCAGTCGAAATAACTTCAGATAGGCAAGTGAGTTGTAAAAAAAAAAAACTGATGGCAACAAGACCGGTGATAAAGATGAAAAAAGGCACACTTAAGACTGAAACACCAGTGTATAAGAACCGACTCCAATGTCATGCTCGGCCAGTTAATCCCAATTGGCGTCCTACCTTAGCATGGGCCCTTACAGGTTTCCCTGGCCTTGCTTTCTGCCGGCCGTCAGAGGTAAAAGGTAGAGAGAGGAGGGACGGACATTACAGAGGGCGACAGGGTAAGGAGCTATGCACACTGCACTATCATATAAAGGGCTATTCCACTGCCATTCTAGACAAAAACATAGATATCTTTGGGGTATTCTTTTTATTTCTAGTTAACCAAACCTAATTTCAGCAGCTTTTATATCTGCTGTGACCTGTATAAAATCCTAAAAGAACAAACATACAACACCGTCAGGCTCCGCTGTAACTCACCTCTGGCACTTTGGGCGCCGGTCTGCGCACCACTCTCTCCTCCCAGACTTTCTCCTTGATGAGGACAGAGGCCACGTCGAGGGAGCCCAGCAGAGCGTTGGGCTTGAACCCCAAAGAGTGGCCCTCGGGCGACAGCAGCTCCAGGGTGTGCAGCGCTGGATTCAGATGGTGGCGGCTACACAACTCGACCAGCAGGTCCATCAGCGCCTTACTGAGAGAGGAGAGGGAGGGAGGGAGGGAGGGAGACAGAAAGTGAAAGAGAGGAGGGGGGGGGGGGGGGAGTTTGGAAGAAAGAACCACAGGAGGAGACGGGGAGCGAGAGGGAGAATAAGAGGGAGGCAGGAGAGAAGATTGGGTTACGAAGCCTAACTTAGTTTTAGCTCTGCTAAAGGGAAGAGTCACTCACAACTGATGCACTCAGGAGGAAGAATGGCTAGTTGAGAGACAAAATACGATGCATGCTGTAGATTGGATGGCCATAGCACTGATTTCGACCTGAACAAATTAACAATTCCTCCTGTGTTCATATTTATTGGTCATGTACCAAACCATTGGGAAAACCCATCAAATCCATATGAGAAGAGAAGTTTTATCATTTAGAAGAGGTATGGTAACGTCTACATTACTTGACAAAAATGTTGTGTGAAGTGGGAGTAACAGCTGAACACGAGCCTAAAACCACATTTCGAAGAACTGTTCTTTGAAATGCACAAGAGAAATGTAATATTACGGTTTTCTTCGTCTATCTTTAGCAGGAGAATTAAAAACAAACAGAAACTGTTGTAGATTTAATCTGTGCGGTTTAATCTCGACAGAAACTCTGAAAAGAGCCTCCAACAAATAAAAAGGCAGCGACAAAACATGGTGGCATAGAGAAATAATGACAGGGTACTCGTTGACATGACTACTTAATGTCCATTTAAGCCACAAGAGAAGCTCTGCAGTCTGCTGCGCTGCTTTGTGTGTCTGCTGCAGCTGATGAGGAGGCCTGCAGTACTACCTGTCAATCCTCAGATAAAAGAAACCAAGAGACAGTCTCCAATGTTTTCTGGGAACAGCCAGATCAGATGACAGAAGTGAGAGAGCTACCGCCACAAAGGACGCCATTGACAATCAGTAGAACCACAATCAACAGACCCAGTGTGCTGTGTTACTACGTGCTCCTTTAAGATAACCTGGTAACCACAATGGTTATGTAGCCCAGCGTTTACCTGAAATCTGCATCATGTGATTCATCGCATGGAGTATAAATTGTCTCCTAAATTTTGGTGTAATACTATAATCAGATCTGCACATTACAGTGTTAGCATCAATCCTTCAACAGAGCTAAACAAATGTGCAAGTTTTGAACCATAAACCATTCTGAACTTTAATCAAACATTAACACTGTTTACTGTCTTTACATTATATATTTTGAAGGAGATATTGTTATCTTATTTTGCCTTGTTTGATTGCCAAGCGCGTACAATAAAGTAATTACAGTAATGGTTGGGGCTTGTGCTAGTCAGTAGCAGATATTTATGACACATCTGCGTGTTTATGACACCTTTGCCTTTATCTTATGAGGAATTTATGAGGAAGAGGGTGAGCTGTAAACACACCCCCTTTGTAGCTAAAATGTAATATCATACATTCCTTTCCCCAAAATGATCTACAATAAGGCTGCGATGCTAACCGCTACCTTTTGAAACAGTTTTAACAGGCAGTTGGCAAAGTTCCACATGTTGAAGTAAAGAAATTATAAAATTAATATGATAAAACTATACTAATTACTTACTTTTACTTCTAGTCAGAGGTAGCACATTGGCGTCTACTAGCCTAACGTTTGCACATGTTTATCCTAAGAGCACCATGTTGTTCTGTACTAAGGAGGCATCGCTGATTTTCTGCCCCAAACCTCATTAGGGACAGAGGGCACCAGCAGGACAGCCTTCATTTGGCAACTCTCTGGGACAAAGCTTGTGCTGAGAACGGGACCCCTTGACAAGGCCCCACTGGCACAGCAACGAGTCGCACGCTGTTTGTCTGGTCAGCGTACAGTAAAAACCAATTGTTCAGCTAAGATAATCTATAGATTTACATACTTCCACGTAGCTATGGATGGATGGACATTTTGCTGTCAAACAACAGTATCGACCACAAAACCCTTGTAGAAGGGGCGATACACCGAGATTCAATTTGTGCCCCGTGTGCCCCTCTCTGCCCCTCTCACCTGCCATCCTCAGTTACTGCCGTCTGGTTCCCCTGTGGCAGGGTTAGCTGTAAATCCACCGTGGGCCTCAGCATGTTCTCCTTGGCGTCCACGCCTGACGTGCCTCCCCCGTCAGGTACAGCGTTTCTAAAGATGTGGCGCGGGGCGGGTAGAGGGACCTGCGGCGGAGGTGGGGCGCGTGCCTTCATTCTCTTCCTGGGACACGGCAAAGATACACAGAGGATATAATATTATGAACTCTTATGAACTTATGACTTTAGTAGAGTATGTTTAAAAAAATAAATTAAAAAAGCTGTATTTAGTTCACATGTTGTACATCAATCTGTTTCATAGAGGACACAAGATGTTTCGATTAAGTCAAGAAAGCAATGAATCGTTCCTTTGTTTCCACACTCTGAGTCACGTGTATTCATTCTCATTAACAAATGAAATGATGTCGATTGTTTTAGTTTGTCTTGAGTCCAGTCTTAGTGACACAGCACAACAGCAAACCCACCGCGGCGCTACTCAGGGAGCAGCCTGAATACCAACGACTTGGTTTCCGTTCGTGACTCAACCTTTCTCTTCACTTCCATTACGAAACGGCCTGCAGATGTGCTGAGCTGATGCTTTTGGTTGTCAAGATGACGATCCGCCCATGAGCAGCTGCTCATTCAATCTGTTCCTAAATCTAAATAATAATAGAATAATTCATAATAACACCCTCTCTAATATCACTCCTAGGCACTCATAGTTTAAGGAAATACCGTAGTGTCATATGTCTGCTCTTAAAAAAAAGCTTTCTCAAGGAAAAGTATTAACAGCCTCAATGTAACACAAACAACATCCCTCATCAGATCTTTGAAAGCAGCAATATTTAGAGGGTCATAAGGTATTTGATTGGCTCAGGTGCATTCCATGATTAATTAGTCTGCTGAACAATAGCTCTATAAAAACCACAACTCCTACGGGTGGAGCTGTGTCAGATGTCAATGACATGCTCTCTGGCCATTTGACCTCGGCTCAAACATCGACTGCACTTCGCCTGACAAGACGCAGCTGATTAGACAGAAAATCAAGCACTTCATTCCGCTAACGGTGACAAAACCGCTTTTCTACAGCACACATCTCAGCACGCACTCCCCTCTCGGGCCTTTCGCAGCACAAATATTAGCCCTAGATAACGAAAAGAAAAACATCCCACTCACGTCACAAACAGTCCTCTGTGTTGATTAAGTGTTCCACAAGGGTTTGTGTATTACGTCGGGCTGTTTATAAATCCAGCTCCAAGGACGAGGCGCACTCTCCGAGAGAACGCGCTAACGGCTAAATCCAGTGGCGTATTATCCAGGATCCTTCATGGTGCTCCTGCCCAGTGTAAAAAGGCAAAGGAGGGCACAGTGAAGGAAGAATGCATGTGAACATAGCACAGTGAGCGGACTCTAACCTGGCCGGAGTTAACCATTAACAGCTGAGTCGGATATCATCTAACTCTCACCCCCACGACCCGTAGTGTCATTGACTCATTATGCAATGTAGAAAGTGTTGTTCGTGGGAGTGACAGACCTCACTTCGCGGTTTGACGGCATTGATCGTAGTGTAAACACGCTGCAGATCATTTCTAGTCACTAACTGCAAGGTGCTCTGACTGAAAGTGCATTTAGAAAACGAGCAGAGGACGAAATGAGCGGCTTGGAGACCTGTCAATGTGTGAAATGTTGGTATTTTTCCGGTCGGTCTTTGAAGGTAAACAGAACTGGGCTCTGTGAAGCTGTGGGACTGGGCCCCGGCCAAGCTTAACACAGTCAGCTAGTATCCTTCTCTCCCTTTAGCCTGTCTCACCATAGCATTGCTCTCTCTCTCTCCCTCTCTTTCCCTCTCTCTAACTCGCACAAAGACTTCTTTCGGAAAAGCCTCGTCTCCCACAGAGTAAGGATGAGCGAGCGTAAACAGAGAGAGAGAGAGAGAGAGAGAGAGAGAGAGAGAGAGAGAGTGAGGGAGTAAAGGAGAAGCAGGGAGCGAAGGCAGGAAACCCTGCTCCGGCACGGGGGGGCAGTAAGTGCTGAGCTGCTACAAGGACTGAGTTACAAATGAGCTAACTCTCTCACACACTCACTCACACACACACACACACACACACACACACACACACACACACACACACACACACACACACACACACACACACGGTTACTAATGGACCTTTCAAAACCACTCCGTTCTTTTCGCTTGACTAAACAGCATTAACGCGGATATATTTCTGTCACTATCCTCTTTTAAATCGCTTTAGACTCAAAGTGTTTATGGTGCTGAAATGTAATGTTTCTGAACGTTTCAAAAGTAAGGGTCGAAAAACAAATAGATGCTGAATTCATCTCAAACTGCCAAAGGGGCAGTAAAGTGAACAGAGAACACCTAGCTGGAATATGGAGGCAGGTTACACAGCCAACATTTACCTTGTATTTGGATGGCGGCCATTACTGTACATAATAACATAGTGTTGATGGTGGAGATATAATCTACGATGTCATTCTTAATAGCATAAACTACAGCTCAATCCTCCAAAACCCTGTGTGTGTCGTAAGAGTTACGTAAACACACTCTGGCTGGTAATTATAAGTGAGGAGAGTTTGAGGCCGTCTTAACCCAAACAGACATTTCTGACTAAATTAATAACATCAGACGAGGCAATATTTGATCAAACACTGAGTAAACAAGATCAATAATCTGACCGCGTGTTTGGTGAACTTTTGCTTACCTTTGTAGGTAGACGTGGGCCTATATGCAGCCGACCAGGCATCCTATTTTGCTGTCTGTCTGGTAGCCTCTTTAACAGATTAGCCTGAGTGTCTGTGTGTGTGTGTGTGTGTGTGTGTGTGTGTGTGTGTGTGTGTGTGTGTGTGTGTGTGTGTGTGTGTGTGTGTGTGTGTGTGTGTGTGTGTGAGGCTGCCTCCTTCCTGACCCAAATACAACCTCGCTCACTCCTGATCAAGTCACTTGGGATAAATCAAGCCTGGATGTGAGAGTAGGACCGTGTTTGTGCAAAGACACAGATCAAGGTGAATATAGGACAAAATGAAGACGTTTGAAACTGTCCCACTTCGATGGAAAAAAAAAGGTGTCGGATGATTGCAGGGTGTTAGCAGAAAAATTAAATGCCCCTCAAATTACAGGCTCGGCCAAAGAGCCCTGCAAACACAGCGCCACAGCGAGCACAATGCAAATCCATGAACGTCACAGTCAGATTACTGTTGTTAGTCGACAAGTTCAATTACATAACACTGCTCAGACACACCGGAGACCTTAAGGATTTTTGCCGGGGAGGGGGGGGGGGAAGCAACCGTCAGTAACTTTATTTATTGAAGCCATAGAAACAGTTCCCACTCCTGAAGGTCTCGTAAAAATAATGGAATATATTAGTTTATGCTCTGAAATGTGCTCTGTCAGCATCATTCCCACCAAAACAAATTCCATTTACAAGTGGGCGGCTTCTTTGTTGAAATTTCCTTTCTGCTAAGTCCACTGCTCTCTTGAGCCTTACAACTAATGACATAGATAACCTTTAATTAGTATGTGTTTTATGATATTTCATTAAGCAAAACCAACATGGTAAAATGGTCAGTCAGTCTGTTGCTGATACCTACAATGCAATGGTACAGAATGCTACACACGAGACAGACAGACGTGTCCCCAGTCAGAGACATGGACGTCCAGTCAGACAAGGGTCTCTTTAGTGTCAGACAATACGATCACTACAACAATGAGCCACCGTCCTCAAACGAAGACAACCAAAAAACACAGCGCAGACTGACCTACATCCCCCTCTGACACACTTTTTTTTTGCATTCTGAGAATATAAACAATGGATAAAACCAAAGCTCTGTGGCATGTAATAAAGGATTGATGTAAAAGAATGCATACAATGTTTGAGTAACATTAACACTGTGTAGGAGAACATTTCTACTGTACTGACTGTACTGACTGTACTGAAGGAACGGGCAGCAGGAGCTTGGTTGGTAGAGGAGGTTGGCTATCAATAGCAAGGTTGATGGTTTGATGGCAGCAATGCTGGTTTGATCCCTGACCTCTGACCCTGAGCAAGACATGGAACATAAAAGTTCAATAATAAGAAATGTCAAAGTATATCAATCTGCAACTCAGAGAGTGAAACGTATTCAAAGCAATACTGCAAAATCAACTTGATTTGAAAAGATTAAAGCTCCATTCTGTAATATTGCTGACTGATTACAAAAATGTCCTCAGTTCATGATCATACCTTCAAAACATGGAATATTATTTGGGAGACACACCAGTAGAAACATCAACAAAGTAAGTGTGTTTTATCCCAGAGTGCCACTTCAAGACCACGCCCAGCACTTGAGTGTTAAACCTCCCATGATGCATCGGACACAGTGTGAATGCTACACATCCTGGACCCAGAGTCACTTCCCTGACACTCACAGCATACCCCTCTGGTGTCACGGTGTGCCCATGGCAACCTATATTTATACTACTTGAGTGCGTAAGAGTGCAGACCTCAGTTTAGTAGCAGCTGTCAATTTTGGGGGGAATGCACACAGTGATCCAGAGAAAAGAGGAGCAGAAATGACACACACGAACCAAGGGAGGTACAGAAAGAGTGTGAAAGAGTATTGTGTGCTGTGTTGGGAGTATTGGAGACATATGAGCCCAGTAAAGCGTTTGTCTACAGTTGCTAGGTAATCAACTTCCTTATTCAGCATATGCCTTGTTGCTCGTATTACCAGCCATGTGGTTAAAAAAAAAAACACACCCCACTGCAATGCAGAGCAAAGAGGCTCAATGATAGTGTGGCCCTCTGTGTTCACACTGCAGAGGTGGTCCACCACAAACACCAATAGTTTTAACATAACTCAGCACATGATTCTCTGAAGCTGCAGTTCCTCATATGGCCACTTGAGGCTGGCTCCAAAAGCGAGTCCATCTCCATAGACCCCCATGTTAAAACACCCAACTTTAAAGAAGAGATAAACATGTTTACAGCCTGGTATAAACAACTATGTTATGTCTCTATAGCCAATACCCCTGTTCAAAACAACTGTGCAGGAGGTGTATTTTTATACAACTCATCCATTTAAATTATATTCAGCTTTAAAGTTATGCATAATTAAGGGCGTGGCCGCTTTGGGTGACAGGTGGGTGCCTTTCTAAAGCCTATTTTTGTATACTCCTGTGTGAGTTAAATACTTACTCTCATTCAAGGGCTTTAGTGCAAAATGAGCAAAACTGTTTCAAGTGAAATTATATTCAAGTGAAATTATAAAAATTTTATAAAGAAAAAATATATATATTTCCATATGCCACATTTGTTAATCGCTTTGAACTGAGGGGTAATAGAAAGTGTGATGTAAAAACAAAACAGCAATCTTCAAATACGTTCCCTCAAAATATTTCAAGTGCTCGTTGTTGTCAATTTAGACGACGTAGTTGTGTATCACAATATCTCAATATATCATTTCATCACGATATGACTCCATTGAAAGACAATAAGTTATCATATTGACGTATCGCCCAGCGCTACTGCCATGTTGACAGTAAGGTCCCAGCATTTAAAATAAGAATAAAGCAGGTTGCCTGTTACCTGGTTTACCTGATTACAAAGTGATGACTTCTCTACGACTATTCAAACAACCAGGTTAGAGCTCAGGACAATGTGTTCTACAGCAGTGCGGAGTCAGTAACAGTAACATAATAACCCAAGGGAGATGAAAGAAGACAACACCACACCTCAGGTGCTTAATGAATTGTTACTCGTTGGGATCAATTAGGTTGCCTCCACTCCTTCCTGTTCTCTGAAGGCTTTACGTTGATGCATTGCAATGACCTCGGATTAGGTCAGCCACCGCTGATCCACTAGTATCTGTTTCACACCTACTTAAAGGAGAGAAATCCACTTGCTGCACACAGCACTCCAAACATCCTCTCCTGACACACGTGTAGTCATGTTGTCGTCTTGTGACCAGTGACACAGAGATGCACGCTGTGGCAGTTTAATACCAGACATATTCCAAAGACAACAATAATCCTCCAAAAATAGAAACAGGAAGCCCGGCATGCCTCTCTGTCTGAACAGCTGGAGACAAATCATGTCTATCTTTCCTTTGGAGAGCTTACTTCACCAAAAAGTATTCCCCTTCTATCCTTAGCATTCAAGACATTTAGCCTATTCCATCTCCCCCAGCTATCCTTCAATGACTGTGGCAATATCCCGGCGGTTTCCTAATCGATACATGTATTCTACTCACATATGGAGGGATGAATAAATGAATGATCGAGTCACATAAGCATTTACAGGGCACGTATTGGTTGTTTTTTGAGATTGTGCACTGCGCACCAGCTCAAGCAGACATAAAGTTTGCGGATTGGCCCACAGCCGAGGAGCAGCAGAGGGAAGAGGGAAGGAGCGATAATGAACGTCGGTGTGAGGGAGGAATGAGAGGATCTCAGGTGGCACAAAAAGCCCCACATGGCTGGAGAGCGACAAGAAACGGGGAATAGAAGAGGAAAGATGGGCGGAGTCCAACATCAGAGAAGAAAGGAAGGAGAGGTGGAATGTAGAGGCTGAACAGCAGGAAATAATAATTAGTCTGTTCACTATTCCCTAAGCTGCATGTTCAATTAGAGAGAGAGAGAGAGAGAGAGAGAGAGCTGCTGCTGGAGGAACAAGGAGAAAAACACGAGTGTTACAGATACACAGCTTAGAAGAAGCACCCCGGGATCCTTTGATTAGAAGACAATACAAATCGGTTGAAAAGCTACACAGGAAAAGGTCGAAAGTATCTCGAATGAGGTCTTAACTACAGCAGAAAAGGGCTGCAAATGAAGGTTTTCTTCTGCAAGTCAGAGGCTTGCTCTATTACCAAACCATCAGGTAATGGGAAGATATGTTCAGTGCTTATTGATGCTCTTTTCATAGAAAGACAACGCTTTAATAAGAAAGCCAGGCCACACCTTGTTGCTGAATACCGACATGGCGGCAGTGTTTAAACTAAATATAAAATATAAAATCAAGATAGCAGCGACGTTAAAAAAAGGGTCAAACGCGAGCAAAACCCATCACAACTTGTGCAGGAGAACGTTTTCACTCCTCCTTATCAGGCGATACCGCGGCTGTGGCACGTCAGCTGGCGTTAGAAGAGTCCGTCCAGTCCGAGCGTGCTCACACACACACACACACACACACACACACACACACACACACACACTACGTACAGTCCGTCTGTCTTCCTCTCGGACAAACCCACATACCACAATGGCTAACATATGACTGCAGGCTTCCTGAAATAAATCCCAGCAGCCCATAACAGCTGCATAACAGCAGGGACAGACACAGATACATAGAGTGTGTGATGCACACAGGCATACTTTGTTGTTAAGGGTGTCTGCCAAAGCTTTCTTTCACCAAGGACAGAGGTTGGCAGATAGCAGAAGAAAAAAAAAAAAAAAAAGGTGAGACACTGGTGGTGGAGCCTGAGGAGAAACAACAATCTATAAATACCGCCAGTCTAGATGTCTCAAATGTTTCCGATGTATCACGGCATGGCTTTGGAGCGAATGCATGCAGAGAGCACAGAGCAGGGATCCATTATTTAATCCTACTGTGCCAGTCCTTATAATAAACTCCCACTTAGAGCATGAACCACACTCGACTTTGCTGTAATTGTTAATTGCACACACACACACACACAGAGGGTCTGTTCTTATGAATACGGGTGGCACTCTCAGCCGTTAATTCAAAAGAAGTGGACTACTTTATCTCATGTGTTCAGAGGAATAAATCATAGAACCCAGTCCGTCTATATTTCTACCAGACACACTGACTCCCTATTGAACCCATGAATTAAACAAAGGTCATACGGTGTGCTTTTTTGATCTCAGCGTGTACTTCGGTCAAGCTTCTATCCGCACAGAACAAGCTTGTAGCAGCATTGCATCCACACCCTCTCTATTTATAACAGGGATGATAGACATAGCAGATATTACCAGATACATATTCAACACGTAGCCTCAAATACTCTCTCTCTCTCTCTCTCGCCCATCTCGGTTTTCACAGGAGTTAAATTTAAACAATCCTAAGAATAACCCTAGACATCCAGATGTGACCACACACACTAAAAACATGTCCCTCTTTTCCAAACGTAAATACAGTAAAGCCTTCATGTAAGAGAGAGAGAGAGAGAGAGAGAGAGGAAAACAAAGATGGAGCTCCCTTAGTCAGCAGGGCTGAGCTCGTGGCGGACCACATGAACTGTAATCTTCTAATGGAGATGTTTTTGTGTGAAAGATAGGGTGGGGGAGCCTGCCTCAAAATCTCCCATCATCTGAGAGCCCGGCAGGAAAAAAGAAACAGCACCAAAGGGTCACATTATCTTACAATACCTCGTCTCTCTCTGTGAGTATTTTAGGAAACGCTGTATGGACTGACGGACACACATGGCGTTCACATGCTAAGGCTGAGACTGACATTTCAGTCCAGTGGGCACAGCTTCAAATGAATTGAGCCGTTTACAGTGCAGCTAGCAACTGGTGTTGATACACAGCGCCCATGAGTGCACACGAGCAAACGGGACAATAATTATCTCTGGGCGTGTGCTGAGCTGAGGACAGTTATTTGTAATCCCATACTGTATTTATCTGTAACAGTCGGGCCAGCCTGGTCTTCCTGTGGGTAAAACTGAATGGAGACAGTAGTGATGCTGACACAAACAACAGATGCATTTCAAATAAAAAATGTGCGAGCTATACCAACAGCGAAGGCAGCAGACGGCAGCGCAGAAATCCGGATGTAGAGAGCGGTGAGGCTTTTTTTTTTTATTCTCTAGTCTTCGCACTTCATGAGGCACTTTAAAAAGGAAAATCTAGAGATAAGAAACGCGCCCCAGTCTGCTTGGTGACAAATGGCAACAAATGTGTCCGTCAGTAAACTCACGCTGAACACAAGGTTCAGGCGTCACACATGGTTGTGTCTCCAGAAAAAAGGACAAACAGGAAAAACAGAAAAAGGTCCATTAAGCTTCGTAAAAAAATACTTTGAAAAGTGAGTGATGCTGTGAAGAGTTTATCAGAGCAGCTCCCTCTTAATTCTCCCACCGTGGAGATCTGTTGCTTCCTTGTCGCTCCTGTGGGAGAGGATACTAAAATTAAGAGCATTTAACAAAACCACATTAATCAGAGGCTTCCGGACTGAAGCTCCCTCAGCGCACAAACAAGCACTGAGGCAGACGCACATAAACACCAGGTCCAGACATGGAGCACAAGACTGTTGAGTACTTTAAGAGAGAGGAATACAAACTACTACTGCACTGACCAGACAAGATGCTCACACCCACACAAAGGACCAGACACGGAATCAGGTTCAAGTCAGAGGCATTCATGCGCCATGAATGTTTTCTAAGTAAAAAGAAAAAGGGGGTTACGGTAAAGTATTTTGATGACATTCATTTGGAGGCCAGCTGCCAGACCTTGGGCCAGATTTTGGATAATCTTGATCTCAATACACTCATGTATTCTCTGGGAGGTGTTTGTTTTCCATGCTTAATAAGAGGCTTATAAAGCTCAAAGCTAAAAGCTTAATTCCTAATTCCTTTCCACCACTCCTCAAGTACGCACTCAGGCTTTCCAAACACACACACACACACACACACACACACACACACACACACACACACACACACACACAACTCAGAAGAGCAGTTTCTTCCCTCCTCAATGGTCTGCTTAATGACCACGCTCTGTGTGTGTGTGTGTGTGTGTGTGTGTGTGTGTGTGTGTGTGTTCCTGTAGGTTTTATGAGCCGTGTTTCATTAAGGCCGGGCTGTGTAGTGGAGGAGCTGCTCCCCGTGTGATGACGAAAGAGAGATCTCCACACAAAGGGAGTTGTCATGGTAATTTATATGGACAGAAATGTCACACACTGATGTATTTTGGGTCCACTGCCAGCTGACTCTGTGACCAGTCGACTTTGTTATTTGGCCAAAAGGCTCCTGAGTGTCTGAAATCACAGTGTTTAGGAGTATCTGGTTAAAGGGACCTTTACTTGAAAGATCAGAGGAGAAACAGGCCGAACCTTAATTTAACTCATCAACACTGTTTCACACACTACTCTTGTTGCCGCTGGAGAACGCCCATCTCTTACCGTCTATCAGGTGCTGTTTAGCCTTCACCACACACACACACACACACACACACACACATACAGTACAGATGGGGTAGTTTAGAGCGTCCCGAGGAGCTGATGCCTGATGGTTAAGAAGGTGTGAGGAAACAGACAATAATTACAAGGCGGACTGAAGAATCGATGATGTCAGCAACTTGTGGCTCTATGGTACACAGCTATTATCAGAAGTAGCACATCATAATGCTGATGCAGGATCATACCTGGTCAGTGAACTACTCACTAAGACAATGAAACTCTACCTTGAATTAGTTGTAAAAAGAAAATCCAGATGAGCCCATTGCAATAACAAATTAATTCATAAAACAAAGGGCCATGGGAGGCTAGAGTGCTTATCTCATACCCTTCTATCAATGAGAAATTATGAATGAAAATATCAGATAAGTTAAGAAATTCTTTACTCATATTTAATGAAGACTTGCACAAACACCTTACATCAACTGATCTGTATCACGATGACATCTGAAAGGCCAGGAGCTGTTTACCTCCAACACAATAACTACAATGAATGAGTAGTAACCTACTTTATGGACACTGTTCGGATGAAAGGTTATTTTTTGTTGTTGTGATCAAGTTATGTTTCTCCATACAATCCCCACAGCATGTAATAACAAATAAATACATATCACTGTACTGTCCTCACAGTGCTGAAACAAAACAACACCATTTAAAGCACATTGTGCACGGCACTAGTTACTGTGCTCAGCTCCAGAGCTGTTGGTGCTGATTGTCTGTGAGTGGCAGAGAGACAGCAGGCTGGTCCGGCTGCTGGAACCCTCTCTGTGTTGTCAGTACTGACCAAACAAATGGCTTTCAAGTGTTTGTCATGGGGCAGCTACTCAATGAAGCACCAAATAGCCTCATTCCTCAGTGGCTTTATTATACTGGCATTACCGTTATCAAGAAAACACCTCATGGTTACTGATAAAAAAAACAAGAAACTTAGTGTTGAGAACTCTGGAATAGGGATACATATTGTTTCTGGGCTGATGTGATGAACTGCACACTATTTATAAAAGACATAATTCAAAGGAGACACATGTTCCGTTTTATTTGCGCATATATTTTAGAGGCCAAACCTTTTTTCTTTCTTTTTTTTTACCAAGCTAAAATAAGAGTAATTATCGAGAAAGTTATACAAAAGTCAGAGGAAGAATATAAAGGTTGAAGTGCTGTGGTTAGTCTGTAATGTTTTGTTTTGAAGGACTTACCCTGAAGGCGGTTTGGAGGACTCGGTCATTGCAGTGATTACGATCCACTAGAGGTGATAGCGGTGCTCGAGCTCCGAAGATCCGCTGTTGCTCCTAAACCCGTTGGATGTCCATTATGCCAACACCTGTGAGTTAGCACACCAAACTGACATTTATTTTCGCTGCGGTGAGGGTTTTCTAACATATCTCTAACAATAAAACGACATTTTGGAAATAACAAAACAACTTTGTATTTTCTATTTCAGGTCCAACAAGTGACAGAGATGACAGTCCAGCTGGACCCGAAGCACAAAGACCGCAAAGTGAATGCTAACTACGACACAATAATCGATCAAATGTTCAGTATTTTAGGTCCAACTTACTTTAGTGAGTCAAAACTGTCTTACTGACTCATTATCATGGACTGAGTTACTTGTCAAATCCACTTGATATAATCTTCGCCGTCCCTCCGGCTGATTTACCCTCGAGCATTGTCAAGTCAACGGAATTATTAAATTACACTTCCGGTGTGACATTTCAAAATAAGAGTTCATAGAGGTAACCGCATTTAACAAGGGTTCTCCCCCCCCCCCCCCCCCCCCCCACCCCCATTTTACCTCTTGTATATTAGACAACCCTGTATACAGTACGTATGAGTATACAAATGATTAAAAGGCACACTGATCGGTTTTGGATTACGTATGCAGTTGGGCTGTCGTACTGCCTCTGTAACGCCACTGAGAGCGTCCTCTCTTATATTTGGAAGGCAATGCTACACAACTTCCTGTATTTTGCTGCTGCGTCTGTCTAACTTAGCGCAGCTCTCTCTCTCCAGACCGCCTTCGTCAGCAAATCGCACGTCAGTCGTCCTCATTGGGAATTCACTGAGCGCCAGCTGGAGAGCGACGGCCTGATATATACGGTCTGCGATAAAGACACAAAAATAAAGTCAATAAAACTAGGCATCAGAGTGGACAACATAGTTATACACTTCTAGGTTAAGAGACATTGCTGTCGTTATTGCTAGAATTATTATTAGTAATATACATAGGCAGTAGTATAAACAGCATCATCATCATCGTCGTTGTTGTACGTTAGGTCCTATGAGATAACAACAAGTTTAAGTCGTAATTTAGCTTCTATGCATAATGTCTCATTGAAATTCTAGGATGAAGATTCAAATCTTTTCTCCCAGCATGCTTTGTGCTATCGTGCTCATGCGACATCTCCCTGCACAACGGAGGAGTGACTCTCCTCCACAAGGGGTCACCCATAGACCACTCTACCACTATCCTGCACACCAGTCCGTGCAAATCCATTTGATGTAGTGCTCCACTTAAGGTTCGTTAATGGATAGTCAGGGGTGAAAAAGCATTACTTTAGCGATAAGAATAACAATAAGAAGAATGTCTCTATAACAACAAAACGGTGCAATATGTAGCCTAAAACAGGGCACAGTCACACAGCATCAAGTCTATATCAATATCATAATATCAGACACCTTTTGAAAGTATGTGTGTCTGATGGTAATACTGTGTTTTTGCTCTAATACAGAAACTAACACTAAACATATGGGGTCAGATCAGTCTTAATAATTGCAAATGCAAACAGAAAGATTCACAAATGTGCACAGAACAATTCACAAATATATTCGATTTACAAATGCACACAGAAGGATTTACAAATACATTTGACTCACAAATGCATGCAGAACGATTCACAAATACATTCCAACACCTTTTGAAAATATGTGTGTCTGATGGTAATACTGTGTTTTTGCTCTAATACAGAAACTAACACTAAACACATTGAACTAATACTGTAAATACTAGCAAACAACTTTGCGTTGCCAATCTGTTATTTTGGTTGTCTGCATATCAAGCATGCCTTGTGATCTGTGAGCTCCTGATAAGGATCTTGAAGTCACACTTAAAGTCTCACAGGAAATGAAAGCTGCCAACTGTTCCTGTGCTACTCATTAATAGAGGAGTACAGCCTTTGAGACAGTTGGTTATTACATCGTCATACATTTGAGGATATCGTGTCCATAAAGATCTGGACAGAGAAATAAGGAGCCCTGAAGTGCAGCCACTGACTATACCTGACAGGACAAGACGTCACTGAGACATCACCATGTCAGGTGAATGCATTTTGACAACTGTACGTGTTTTGCATGATGTAGCTTAGTATGTAGATCAGTGTAATATTGTTGTTAAAGAAATATTTGTGTGTGATAATTTGTAATGAGTCCTAATACACCGCTGTCAGTTTTATGTCCATGTTCCTCTTAAACGCAAACACTGTAATGCAGCACTTTATTTCTTTGGGCTTCCATTTGGAAGGTTTCCATTTAGAGATGTACTGCAGATATAAAGGTTACATAAAAAGACTGGATGAAATTCCGCATTTTTATTTGGGGACTTAAATAAAATCTCTTGCGATCCACCTGTGGGTCCCGACCCTGTCTTTGGGAATGACTGCTTTATACTATATGTATTTGTCAAACACACAGCCTTCAAACATTAATCAACTAAGGCAGACAAAAAGGAATTCACAACTGAAGGAACTTAAATACCATTTTAATAATCAAAAATAGGTCTGAAATAATTGAATACGGTGAACACATTTATGATGACGGACAGTATGCAAGTGACTGTTAATAGGTATGCAACCTCATATGAGAAACTTGGCACCAGTGTTTGTGTCGGTGATATCAGTTCAAGTCCCTTTTCATATCGTGTGTTAATTGTTTTGTCTACAAATACATAGTTTGTAAGTGACCTATGAAGACCAACAGGGGGCATAATAACCTTCATTATCAATTGACTTATGAGGGTTTATTCACCCAAATGACATTATTTCTCTCTCACATTGGTGACAATCCGTGAAGATAGATTTGGTTCATTGTATTTTATTCATTTGGTTTTGATTCGGTCTTGTGATATCCAGCCCTGAGATTCCGGCCTTCACACCAACACGGTGGAGTGAAATTCTGTGCGTGGTGCTCGCAGCAATGAAAAATGACATCTACAGTAGCCCCGTTCAATGTATAATCAAAGACATCACTGTGAACAGCTTTCATTGGAACTACTGTCTAGTTCTAAAAAAATAGTCCCGATGAAAATGTTTGAGATGATGCAGTTCAGTGTTTCCCCTAGGTTTTTTTTGGGGGGGGGGGACACCGACACAAACACTTAAAGGAATCATGGTGTTGACTGGCAGGGAGACTCTATAAATGGCCTGTTTATGCTGTCTACATAATCGACAGAATATTCCTAAAACCAAAAAGAAAACTGAAATAATGCCCTATTCATTCTCTGTATTTATCTATCTATCTAATCTGTCTATTTATTTATTTATGTACGTATTTACTTACCAAGATCAGTCTTGTACAGCCAGGGGGAGTATTTCCCCTCTGACAGCCAAGCTGAGTCAAAACCTGTCATCCGGTGGTGACTGGACTTTAGGTGCTTGTGTGTGTGTGTGTGTGTGGGGGGGGAGGGCTACTCCGGCTGCTACTCGCAGGAGAGCGAGTGTTGCATCTTCACCACATGGGAGCGTTTAAAAAACGCAGATATTGTTGTCTGCTTTTCAGGTGGTTGACTCGACATATTTTCCGCCGAGCACTCTTTGTCCGCTGGTGGGAGTGTGCTCACCTGTGTGTGCGCGCACGTGTCTGTGTGTGTGTGTGTGTGTGTGTGTGTGTGTGTGTGTGTGTGTGTGCGCATCGGGGCGGAACTCCGCCGTGCGCGATACAGAGAGCAGAGGAGAATTGTACACGCACACCATGTAGAGACAGATATGACATGCCGTCGTGTACATAAGATAAATAACATAAGGCTATTTAGTGTGTTTAATAAAAGAACAAGGTATAGACCTGTTCTATAGGAAAGGGAACCTTAATGACTTCTGTTGTGATCTGGTGCTATATAGAAAACAAAATTAACTCGACCTTCAAGGGGGGGGGCGGAGGGTGCCGTTGGGGGGGAAACACAATGGTAGGGGAAACACTGCAGTTAAAATTGGTGAATGTTGTGTTTCAGTGCTGTGAACACCTAACTTCAATTCCATCCATTTACCTCCACTAACAGCATGTGTTTCACTGCAAACCTGGCTGTTTTAATGGAGGCTGTATATTATATCCCAATGAGGATTCAATCTAAAATAAGGTTAGATGTTGTAAGTTCTGAACTTTTTTAATTGTTTTTATCTTTGTCTGCAGATGATGGAGAAAATGTCACGACAACGTCACCGTACGATTATTCATTGTATTATGGCGAAGACGATAACATGTACAGTCCTTGCAGCACCGCCGATTTGAAGGATTTTGGCAAGGTCTTTCTGCCCACTCTCTATAGTTTGGTTTTCGTCCTCGGCATCATAGGTATGTGTGTGTTTGTGAGAGAGTTAGAGTCAGTGAGCGAGACCATTTCTTTACATATGATGCATAATAAGCTGGAATATTAAACCATGTCTTCCTCCCTCTCCCAAGGCAATGGTTTGGTGGTGTGTGTCCTGGTGAAGCACCGCCGCCAGACCAACTTGACAGACATCTGCCTCTTCAACCTGGCCGTCTCCGACCTCGTCTTCGTCCTCACGTTGCCTTTCTACGCGCACTTCTCCGTGGTCGGTCAATGGCCTTTCGGAGACTTTATGTGCCGCTTCGTCTCTGGCTCCCACAGCACCGGGTTCTTCAGCAGCATCTTCTTCATGGTTGTCATGACGCTGGACCGCTACATGGTCATCATGCACGCTCACAAGGTGGCGCGATATCGCACTCTGAGGGCAGGCGTCGCTCTGA
Organism: Leptoclinus maculatus; assembly: GCA_032191485.1. Classification (NCBI taxonomy): domain Eukaryota; kingdom Metazoa; phylum Chordata; class Actinopteri; order Perciformes; family Stichaeidae; genus Leptoclinus; species Leptoclinus maculatus. The sequence goes on from JAVDOI010000008.1 coordinate 16,825,058, forward strand.
CCGCGCTCGTCTGGATGCTGAGCTTGTTCGTCTCTCTGCCGGCTGTTCGCTTCACGAAGGTGACGAATGACTCTAACGGGCTAAACTGTCACTACGCCCCGGAAAACAATGCCTGGAAGCTCTACAACACCGTCACGATAAACGTATTGGGTCTGGTGATTCCCTTGTTGGTGATGATAGTTTGCTACTCCAGGATCATCCCCGTACTGGTGAACATGAGGAGCGCAAAGAAGCACCGCGTTGTCAAGCTGATCCTCTGCATAGTGATAGCCTTTTTCATATTCTGGGCACCATTTAACATTTGCCTTTTCTTAAAGTCTCTGGAACTTGAAGCTATATTGAACGATTGCGACGCGGAAGCAAATTTAAAGCTGTCCATAATGGTGACCGAGACCATTGCTTACACCCACTGCTGCCTGAACCCCATCATATACGCCTTTGTGGGACAAAAGTTCATGAGACGAGTCTTGCACATGCTGAGGAAATGGGTGCCTGGAGTTCTCCTTCCCTCCACCTCATATAGCTCATACAGGAAAAGCTCAGTCATGTCCAGGTCCTCTGATGCCACCTCCAATTTCATCATGTAGGAGGTGGATGCCAGATTATGGTCCATATTATCACTGTTCATGCTGCATGATTTTGTTCCGTCACTTCCTTTTTTTCCACCTATGACAGTGTTAAGTCATCAGCACCGTCTCATCTTAAGAAGCTGCATGTATGTGTACATATTATCTTTAGATTTGAACTTGCATTTTAAGTTTGCACTGGAATATTTCGTGTTGACAATAACATGTCAGATGTGTAGTGCCATCAAGTGCGATCTGATGAGTATCAGTATCACTTTGTGATCTCAGGGAATTTCTCTCAAAGGTATACGATGCCCCTCCTTTTCCTGCTGAACACTTGACTGTAAACCAGGAACCTTTTGTTTGTAACGGCCTGTAACCACAAAGTTTGTTTATGCGTTGACTGATGCGTTTCAAACGTTGTAAGTTGAAGATTCATGCTGTATGGTATTAAACAATAAATTGTTTTGTGTTTTTACACTTTCCTTGTGGAAGTTCTTTCACTCAATGGTTGATGATGAATCAAAGCCACAAAGTAACTAACACAGGGTTATGTAGCACCTTTTGGAACAAAGTTTGGCTCACCGTACACGCCTGTAACTTTTCACATGTTTTCTCCATATTGTTTTATGCCTCACATTTGTACTGTATATTGCAAATTGTAATTCTTTCTTGTGTTTTCATTCCGAGTACATATTTGTCTCAGTTATTTTACTTTCATTTCCGGGGTTATTTGCACAAAATCTTTTTCATTCATTTTCATACATTTATTCACATATTTCAGCTGTATGCTTTAATGCTCCTCTTTTCTTGTCCATGTTGTGTTTTTTTGGGGGTAGTAGTTTAGTAAGCCAGTGAAGATTATAAAGTGTTACATCTCTTATCCTATCTAAGGGTACCTAACTATGATGATGTTAAATTGTGGTTTATTTTGGGGTCACCAAATCCGCAGCACAACACAACTTACAACAAAAGGCACGCGCCATAGCACCTTGGGTTCTTACTGCACATTGTGGCTTTCATATTGGAAAGTACTTGCCCCATGCTGTACATTGTTCATGTAGTGAATAGTAGTAACGTTTTCTGTAACTGTAATGAGACATTTTTATGACAATGACAAGCTGCTTCTTTCATAGAATGAAAACGCAGTTTGAACATTTAACTAAGACACAGTCATTTCAAGAGATATGTTAATTAAAAAGAAAAGGCAATTTGAGATAGTCACGAATCAAATGCTCTATGGTCTTTAAGGACCATGATAAGGACAGCTTGTTGTTAAAGGCCATTAGTTGAGGAGAAAGTACTGTATACATTTCATAAAAACATGAGCATATTAAAACACAGTTAAATTGATTCATTTATATATTGAAACTTCTGCATTTCCTGATGAGCTGAATGCTTTTCTCAACAGTGTTTATCACCTGAGATGCGTCTTTTGCAAAGAAGAAAGAAAACGAAAAAAAAGCTCCTCATTAGAACACATTTCCCCCCATACTCCTTTCACGCCACATGTGTGAACACAAGGGACAATTCTCAGAAAACCACACTGACACCTCTGTGCAGAGGAAACAACAAAACCAAGAGTTCACCTTACCAGAAATGAGCTCTGCAGCAGGATTTCACGCGAAAAAGTGAGCAATGCAAGTTGACAGGATGACACGTAAGTTTGATGCTTGGCACAACAGCATACAGATTCAGGAGCAGTGATTTTGCCAGACAATCAGGTAAGCACAATAACAACTTTTAAATGTTTAGCTGCTTTTTACTAGACCTCCTTCATCTCGCTCACCTCCTACTCCTGTGTGTGTTTGTGTGTGTGTGTGTGTGTGTGTGTGTGTGTGTGTGTGTAAACACAGGAAATGAGGGTCGGCATGGTTGTCAAAGCTAGTGGTTCCGTAATGTGTTGATGGGGAGATGTGGTTTAAAAGAGATCACATGAATTTGATTATGGTCTGAGTAGGAAGACGTTTGTGATATTCATAGACACATCTTGACTGGTGATGGTTGCTGACAAGGTTAATTGTACCTCTGATGTCACCGTGCATTCAGAGAAAGTCAAGTTATCAGCTACAGTCAACACCACAATTATAATTATTGCTGTGCTGTGGCTTTCTTTTAGATTTGGACAATTCTTTTTAGGTTCAAAATGGCAGCAGTTGCACTTTGTTACAGAAGCCTTTCAGGCATGACTCACTAAATGATGATTGGATTTGAAAGGTTCAACTTAAAGGGCAGGAAAGTCCAGGAACATCTCTGAAGTCCCTCACATTCATGTGTGAATTACTTCTTTTTTTTCTTACGGTTTCGCCAGTGCAAAAATGTTCAGGGTGGTAAATACACAGTTCAGTCATCATGATTGGAACATTGCATCTTTCATAATGAAGAGGAAGACATGCTATTTCTGTTTCTTGAAGATCTGTGAGTGGAGGCAACACTTCAGAGCAAATGAAGTGAAGAAAATAGAATCAGGAGTTAATAGATATCCTTGTTGACATTGTAAGTAGCACTACTTTTATTTTTTACATTTGAATGAGTCAGTCACTTTGGCTTCACGAATGAGGGGACATTGAGGTCAATCTTAAGGATTGGCTTGAAGACAGAAAGGAGTCTCGTCACATGGGAAAGAAGAGATTTGGTTTTATTTGGACCTTAGATTGTTCTACTGTAGATGGTCACATTTTTCTGCCAAACCCTCTGTTAGTTATCTATTATTTCTGGTCGACAGTAGTCTGAGTTGAGAGAGCAAAGGCCCAAAGGAAAGTGAGCAACAGGATTAGGCTTTTGGCAAGAAAAGCTAAATTTAATGACAAAGAAAGTTTAAAACTGTTGGGTGGTAGTCTTGTTTTGTGTTTTCACGTTTAGTTTGTTGATGGATTGAAGGTCTGGGAGGACCACCACGGTGAAATTACACATTTCCCAGAACAACCCAGAGCTGAGTTAGGATTGAACTCAAACGCATGTTGCATCAAGTCTACGAGGAAGTTTCATTTGAAGGTCAGAGCAGTACAACCACAAGTCAATGCCTGGTATAAAGTAAATGAAAATGAACCTATGAGCATGGGTACTTATTCATTAGGATAGTAGGTGCACACACACAAAAAAGGTTGTCACCCAAATGTAAAAAAAAAAGGGGGTCAAATTGTAGTGAATGTGAAACTTTGTGTAATATAATTGTTATTACAACTTGTTTGGAATTTCTATGATGTATTTTTTACTTGGAGTAATTGTAATGATGTTACTTCTGGTACAAAATAATTACTAGTTATGTTTTGTTGATTGCATGATGACACCTAGTCACGCCGACCCATGCTTCTGTTGTCTCTTTACATTAAAGACCACAATTGTTTGCGACTTTATGCGTCACTCCAGCTATTTTGGTCAGATTTATTTCCTTTCATCTCATAACGAGTTCACTCAAAGTAACCTCTGTGTGTGTTCTGTTCCTCCTCACACAGCATTATGAACATATCAGAGTACGAGCCCTACTCGGAGTATGAGCCCTACTATGATTACAATGACACCTGCGATGAGGATCGAGGTCCAGCATTGCCTGATGGATCCACGGTCTTGGTGGTTCTGTACTACATGCTGTTTTGTCTAAGTCTGCTTGGTATGTTCAAAAAGACCTGAATGTAACAGAGAAAAGGAAACACGTATCACTCTCTTTCCACATTTGAATACAAATTTGCATTTTAGGCGATCGGCTGAAACTGATATGTGCAACAGTTCTGTTTTACAGTTTTCAAAGGAAACATTTAAGAAACCTAAAGTAACAACTAATGATTTGAATTGATTTCACAGGCAACACCACAGTACTCTGGGTTCTCCTCCGGTACATAAGGCTGAAGACAATGACGGACGTATGCCTCCTGAACCTGGTCCTGTCTGACCTCATAATGGCTATAACCCTGCCCCTCTGGGCCTACAATTACCCAACACTTGCGTCATGCAGACTGATGACAGGAGGCTATCAGGTGGGGCTTTATTTATTTTCTTTAGAAAAAAAAAAAATCTATATATATTTGTGTATGATAACAAATCACAAGTTGAACTCCGAACAGACTTTGGGTACTTATGACTTCTAATTTAGAAAGCAGAACTCAAAGAGGTGCACATTACTTCATTACTCTGAAATGGAAGGGTGTCTGAGTAGTTCTCTTATTCTTTTACTCTCTGAGGTATAATAATAACCTGTATTTCTTGCAAAGAGCAAATTTAAATAAATCTTTCCCTATAACTACTGTAGGTTGCACAACCTTTTCTATGTTCCACTGTTCAAGATTTCTTATTGTTTGTAAATAATGGGGGAGATTCTGTCGGTAACCAAGGTGAGATCAGGTGGTTTTTATGGTAACGACAGCTTTCCTCATGTTACGTGTGTGAATTGAGGCCAGCAAAGGCTGATTCTGATTTCGCTTCCCCCTCTGCTGAACAGTTGAGTTTCTACAGTGGGACTTTGTTTGTGACCCTAATGAGCGTGGACCGCTACCTGGCCATCGTCCACGCCGTTGCGGCCATGCGAGCCCGGACACTTCGCTATGGAATCATAGCCAGCATCACAATCTGGGTTATTTCTGTCGTTATGGCACTACCTGGGGTGACATTTGCTTCTCTGGAGATGAACAAAGATGGCAACAGCTCCGAGTGCCAGCCCCTGTACCCAGATGAAAGTCACCTCTTTTGGAAGTTACTGCGAAACTTCAGCGAGAACACAGTGGGCCTTTTCGTGTGCCTCCCCATCATGATTTTCTGCTATGTGAAAATCCTTGTCGTGCTGTCCAAGTCCAGGAACTCCAAAAAGGACAGGGCTGTGAAGCTGATATTCACCATAGTGTGTGTGTTCGTGGTGTGCTGGGTGCCCTACAATGTCACCGTTTTCCTACAGACACTGCAGCTGTTGGTGGACACTCTGGACACCTGCGAGGCTTCGAAAACCATCAACTCCGCCGTGCACTTTGCCGAAATCCTTGCACTGTCTCACTGCTGCGTAAACCCAGTCATCTATGCATTTGTAGGGGAGAAGTTTAGGAAGTCACTGGGCAAAATGCTGACGAGATACTCCTACTGGAGTCACCAGAGCAGTACGGCTTTCAGCCTCAGAGACACCACAGACAGAGAGACTTCCAACACACCTGTGAAATCCGATTATTAAGAATGATAAACTCCCCTTGCTACAAAGACGGCGCAGTGTGTGCGCGTGGTGTTGTCAGTGTGGCGGGTGCTTAGAGCTGTAAAATGGTCCTCCGATTATTCCTAGTAAGAAAAAAAGTGTATAGAATTGTATAAAACAATTCATCAAATCATGTATATTAAAACATATGTGAAGCTTGTAAAACAATATTGTTTTTTTTGTAAAATAAAAGATATAAAAATGGGTTGCTTCTTTCTTTTTATTGGTAAAATAAATGTTCAGACTATTGATCTGTGAGTTTAAACAGTTGTTCTAGCGTGCGTGTGTGTGAAATATCACAGGTGTGACTCCTTGACACAGCATTGCATCACTATGCATCCATTCCAGGCAGGAATTCTTGGAAGTATTTGACAAGAAGCGTGCAGAGCAGAATCCCTGAGTCACATAACGCACCTGACCAGTGTCATTCGGGCCTACAATTCAAAATTATACATAAACCATTTTAAGATGCGTAAAATGCGATAGTCACATCTTAATTAGAGCATTAGATATTAGTCAGAACTTTTCCCTGACAAAGAAAAAGTAATATGTTCCCTATTCTGTGCTGTTTTGAAATAACTGTCAGTCTAGACTGCATTGACGGCCGTATATCTGTAGTAACACTTCTGCCATATAACAGCACGAACATGCAGAGCTCTGCAAGCCTCCAGCTGTGCGTCTGGTCCGAGTTGCATTGCATCTCTTAAAAGCTTGCACATGTGGACTTGTGGTTCTGCTTTACCGCAGACACTGTAGGCGCTTACAAGAACTTTTCGAAAAGTACTCGACTCGCAGGAAGTAAATAACCATAACCATCTCTCATATGCAAGCCCACCTAAAGCTTGGGTAGGGGGATGGGAGTGTTGTTTTAAAGAGGTTTGCGCACCACAAAGAGAGAAGGTGTGAGAAGAGTCTCATTTGTCATGCACATTACATAATCGGCTTGGATGCATAGCTGATCATTTCTTTGATCTGGTCGTCCACCTCAGCATCTTGTGATCCAGAATAAACACCACTTGTTAACAGCATCCGCAGGTAATTTTATTTATTTTTTTATATGCATATGCTTTCTGTGCCATATCTGTACAATTGTTATTGGATAGTAAGCTCAACAGGTGTTGAAATTAATTGATTAACACTGACCCTAACTTAACTCATTCTAGACGTGGGGTCATTATTGGTCCAGCTATTGCAAGAGGTTCAGTTGGGGTTTATACACAATACAATTCAAGTATATTAAACTACCTTAACCCTCGACATGTTTGTTGCTAAATCAACCTGCTGTTTTTTTACCCCCGCTGTGGCTACTGTGCTCAATGTTATGACTCTTCAGACACCATACACACACCCATCGACTATAGAAAGATACACCACAAAACACTTCATAAGCTGCAGAATTACAGGTGTTCTACATGTGTTGACATGTTCGGGTTGATTGGGTTTTTGTTGGCCAAACAAAAAAAGACTTTAAGATTTATAAATCTGAACACAAAACTGTAATATCCACATAAACTATGGACTATGCTATTGCAAAAAAATAATGTATAGGCTGACATGCATGCGGAAGGAGGTTTTGATGAGGAACTGAATTTTTCTCGCTTCTTTGAATTCCCAGTATGTCCGATTTCTGTGTAACTTGCATGCATGTTATGTGGCACTTGACTTTCACCTCTTGTACAGCCTTTGGATCCACCATTTATGAGATATACTCAAAAATCTATGCACAACAATTTATTCAGCAGAATCTTGGAAAGCTGATCCAGCTGGTGGACCTCTTCCTTTTTTTTTTCCTTCAGAAAGTAGGTCACGGTTTTCTTTTGTGTTGTTTTTCCCAGGAAGCATACCATGGCCACAAACGTCTCTGCTATCGTTGCTTTCAGAGGAATAAGTGAGAGTACATCTACAGAAGACTTACCAAGGTAAGATTAAACCCATATACTCTACACATAATACTAGGTTTTGTTCTTTTTGTCCCTCAAATCATCATAAAGTATGTGAAGCATATTTGTCAGCATGTGCCTTGCTAGCTTCCACTGTTGCACTTTACTGCAAGCCTATAGGAATGTTTATTAGCAGCTACGCAGCTGAGCATTTCATTTCAATCTAGTATTTCATTTCTAATACGTATTTTGCCCGTACATCTATTTTGTTGACCTATGTTCCTGAATTGGGCTGCAAGAACACAACTGATTTGTGTTGCTTTTGTTTGACAGTGTTAGTGAAAAGGTTTCATATTTGTTTTCACTCCTCACAGCTACAGTGTTAAGAAGAAGAGTTCTTGTTGTTGTTTTTTTTACATCAAGATTGTTGAAGATCAAATAAACTGAGTTGAACTAATGGGAACGTCCTAATCATTAATTTTTCCTCACTGGTTTTATTTCTCTGTTTTTCACCAGGTCTACCACAGCATCCTTCACCGATAGCATCACCGTAACCTCCTCAGAATACACTGACTACCCCGAGGGTGACTATGGCTACCCCGACTATGGTGACTATGGGACGTGCGTGTATGAGCGTCACGTGGCCAACTTTCTTCCAGCCCTCTACGTCATTTTCTTCCTCCTGGGCCTTCTGGGTAACTCTCTGGTCATCTGGGTCATTGCTTGTGGCGTGCGACTCCGCAGCATGACCGACGTGTGCGTCTTAAACCTGGCTGCCGCCGACCTTCTCTTGGTGTGCACCCTTCCCTTCCTAGCCCACCAAGCCCGGGACCAGTGGCTGTTTGGGGACGCTATGTGCAAAGTGGTCCTGGGTATATATCATATCGTCTTTTACTGTGGGATCTTTTTCATCAGTCTCATGAGCATCGACCGCTACTTGGCTATAGTACACGCCATTTACGCTGTGAGAGCACGGACCAGGTCCTTTGGAATGGTCGCG